>WBMV01002352.1:164151-212677 GCA_013396655.1 Campylorhamphus procurvoides
TCCCCTGCCCCCCCCCCCTCCCCTGCCCCTGTCCCCTCACCTGACCCTGTCCCCTCACCTGACCCTGTCCCTCTCTCCCGTGCCGGCCGCGCCCCCGCTCCGTCTCTCCCGTTCAACCCCGGCCCGGCCGCGCCCGCCCCGCGTGTGCGGAGGACGCTCGTCTCGGGGCTCCTGCCGGGGCCGTGCCGGGCCCGCAGAACGGCGGCGCTTCCCCGGAGCACTCGCCGAGCCGGGGCTCCGACGGGCCGGGCTGCCCTGAATCCGCCGCGGGCTCAGGGCCGCTCCCCCATTCCGCTCGGCCCTCCAGCCCACCGCATCCCCCGGCACAACATCGCCCGCATCCCCTTTCCTTGCCCGTGCCCGCGGCCCCGCCAGGACTGGCCCCACGAACG
Source organism: Campylorhamphus procurvoides (assembly GCA_013396655.1). Taxonomy (NCBI): domain Eukaryota; kingdom Metazoa; phylum Chordata; class Aves; order Passeriformes; family Dendrocolaptidae; genus Campylorhamphus; species Campylorhamphus procurvoides. The sequence goes on from WBMV01002352.1 coordinate 164,544, forward strand.
AGGACTCGGGGCACCTGGCGAAGGAACAACACAGGTCAGCAGTTGTGTGACAGCACAAAACTCTTGGAATAACCCTGATTTGTGCCCTGTCCAGGATTTCCCCAGTGGCCGCAAAGGTGCCTGTGTGACATTCCTTTCCAGGGATAAAGGAGCCAGACAAGTCCGGAGGGATCCCGTGGTCCGGGGCAATGGTCCTTCGTCGAACGTCGCCGTCTGGTGCCGCCTGCAGTGGGGCTGCTCCTCTAGGCGAGTGTTTGGAACCCGGAATCATGGGGGGGCTGGACAGAGCCCTCGGCAGCTCCTGCTCCCTGGCAGGAATGTTGCTGGGGTCTCCTCCACCGTGTCCCAGCTGGGCAGGGACCGCAGGGTGGGCGGAGACCGGAGGAACAGCGAGTGACCCAGCCCTTGCTGTCCTTCCTATTTCCCGGGGCTGAGCTGTGCCCTGCAGTGCCCTGCCCGGGGCACACAGGGTGCTCCAGAGTGTCCAGAGCTCAGGGGATCCCACCTGGAGTGCCAAACACAGCCCCTTTCCATGGCTGTCCTCCACAAGCCTTCCCAGCCAGCGTTGCACAGGGGCAGCCCCTCGGAGGCTGTTGCTTCCCAAGGTGCTCCTGGCTCTTCCTGGAGGTCCAGGCTGGTGCAGGAGCCCCCCTGCCCTGTGCTCTGTGCTGTGGCACTGGAGGCAGAGCCCTGCCAGGGCTCCAAATATTCATTCTCTACCCTGCACAGGACCTCGAGTTTTACTCCCAAAGTGTTCCCTACGTGTCCACAACTGATTGCCTCAGTTTACCTCATGATGCACATTCTCTCTGCTCCACATTATCTCAGACTTTACAAACAAGAATGTTCCCTACCTGCCCACCACTGACTGCCTCAGTTTGCCCCAAAAGATTCATTCTCTCTGCTACACATCGCCCCAGATTTGACTCCCAGTATTTTCCTTACATATCCACATGCAATCATCTCATTGATGTCTATATATGTTCGTTGTCTAACCCACAGAATATGTTCAGTTTAGTCTCAGAGCTTTCTCTACCTGTCTGCTGCTGAGTACCTCATTTTTACTGCAATATAGTCATTCTCTACCCCAGATATATTAGCAGACATTAAGTTTTGCCCCTATATTCTCCCCATGTGTCCAATATTGACCACCTCAGTTTACCTCGTGATGGACATTCTCCCTGCTCCACATTACCTCAGCCTTCACCCACAAACATTTGCCTTCCCTGCCCACTCCTGACTGCCTCAGTTTACCTCAAAAGGCTCATTCTCTCCTCTACAGATTCCATCGAGTTTGACCCCCCAGATTTTCCTTCCTTGACGTCCCCGATGATCTCCTTTAACCCCCAACCTGTGCATTCTCTTTCCCACACGTCACCTCCTGTTTTGCCCCTCCGAAACATCCCCTGCCTGTCGCCTGGACATTGACTCACCTTCTAGCCCCAGACTCTCCACTCCTCACCTCACTGGGGTCCCAGAGTGTCCCTTCGGTGCCCTGCAGGTGCCTGGGGATGCCAGGGAGGTCCCTTTGTGCACAGGGCCTTTCTCCTGCCCCTCTCCAGCCCGAGGCCGCTCCTCTGCTCGCTCTCTCCGGCCTCGCCGTCCCACACGAGGCCTCTTCTGTCTCCTGCCACGGTGCTGCCGAGGAAGGAGGACACAGTGAGCGCCCAGGGCCGACCCCTCCCTGCACCACCTCTTCCCAGGGGCTGCCCAGCAAAATTGGCCCCTGGCTTCCCTGCAACTGCCTCAGCTCCTCCCTCCAAAGCGCCACCTCCCTCCCCTCTGCAGCCCCTCACATCTTCCTACACAAACACTTGCTGTGTCCCCCCGAAATTACTCCAGGTTTTCAGCTAAAAATGTCACCCCTGTCCCCTCTAGGTAAACCCAAGTTTTCCATCAAAAGTGCTGCCTTAGTCTTCTCTGAGTTCCCAACCTTTCTCTCAGAAAGGCTCTTTTTTCCTCTCTAAATTACCCTGGATTCATCCACCCTGAAAAGAGCTGATTTTATTTCATCTAAATTAACTCAGCATTTCTGTAAAAAAACATCTTCCCCCCCTCTGCTTTTCCCTTAAAAATGTTCATTTTCTCCCATACAAATTTAACTCATGTAACTCAGATTTTACCTCAGAATGTTCATTTTTCCCCCCAGAAGATCTGCCTGGCAGCCGAGCGACAGGAAACCACAACTCCCAGGATGCCTCCAGCACCAGCATGGCCACTCCATCCTTGTTCTGTGCCCCCTGGAACACGGGTACAGTGAGAGGAGACAGAATAAACCTCAGAATGCACAGAGCTGCTTCTACTGCCTTCTTAGAGATCATCTTTTCTCACATTTTCAAGCCTCTTGTTGTTTAATTTATATATACAAAAGTTACATTTGCATTTTCTAACCCTACAGGTCTACATTTAGAATTTCTTATCCTCAAAGATCCTCTATATAACACAGTAAATACAGGGTCGTATTTTTAAATAATTTTTAATATAAATTAATATTATTTTTCAATATATATAAAGCTGAGAAAAATACAGTTTTTAATAGTTTCTGCACACAAGCCCCCATGAATTTTTAAGCATTTTTGGGCTGTTACCTCCCTTTTTTGGGGCAGGCCCCTCTCACCCCCTACTCACCTGCTGCTCCACCCCATCCTCACTCTCCCAGTGACACTGGGGTGTCCCAAACAATACCATCAGCTCCCAGACACCAACCCTTCCCTTTTTACTCACCCCCAGAGAAGGCACAGACGAGTCACACTGCCCTGGACAGCAGCACGGTGCTTGTTGCTTTAATATGGCCATTTCCCCCATTCCCGATTCCAGCCCTGATCCAGTCCGGGTATTGCCCCATTCCCAGTTCCGATCGTGATCCAGTCCGGGTATTGCCCCATTCCCAGTTCCGATCGTGATCCAGTCCGGGTATTGCCCCGTTCCCAGTTCCGATCCTGATCCAGTGTGCTCATTTTCACAATTAAACTGTGGTTGGATTTAATACACTGTGGGGAAAGGATTTGTTTATGGCCAGGTAATTTTTTCCATTTATTTTCTGCAGAGCAATGAAAGGAAATGCAGCTTGTTTTCCTGACAGCAAAAACTCAACGTGACAAAATGAAGTTTCAATGAAATTATGCAACTTAATGAAATATTTAATAAATAATTATGGAAGCTACACTATTTTGTAGATACATTTTTTTGTCTAAGTGAAGCTTTGTTTGGTTTTGTTACAAGTTGCCTTGAGGTCAGAGTTTGGGGGAAGGCACTCAGGATGTGATGAGGAAGCTCATGGGCAGCACCTCTGTACCTGAGCTATTTTTAAGTGACCAAACACACCATCCACACATTTCAGGTAAGTGGTTCCCAAATTTTCCCCTGTGATCTTCAGTACAACATAAACCATTAATGAGTCCAGTGTTCCCAGCAGCACAAAGATGTGTCCCAGTGGATTCTGGTCACTGGTGCACAGCTGCCTCCAGAAGGCACCACTCCAGTAGACTCTTCCCCATAAGGATTCTAAAATGACACACTGTTCTCTAGAGTGACACTAGATACAACACAAATTGCCCCTCTCCCAGGCTCTCAATGCAAGAACTGCAATGCTCCAGCAGCCTTCCATGAGTAGGTCTGTTCCTGAGCTCCCAGTTCCACAGCCACCACACAACCCCTCCCTCCTTGAGCCATACTGGAAACCCCTGTGACTGTTCTGTCATTTCCAGTGCATTCCAGGCTTGCAGCACAACTTCCTGCAGCCCAAGGGAATGTCCATCCTACAAAGTGTCCTGCTTGCACAAACCAGAGCAGGGCACTTTAACCATGCTGGCAAATTTGTTTGGGTTTTCAGTGTTGTAATTCCAACCTTCTACTAAGAACAACTTAGGAACAGCAGTGGAACTGACATTGCCTCGGCTGTGATCAGTGTAATGCCTAACTAAATTATAAACAAACACAACCATAAAACAAACAACAAACACAAATCCACAAGAAAACCAACTCAACACACCTCTGTCATGCAGAGTGCAAAGCAGTGTAATACCAAAATCCAGGATTAGCCAGCTCTCCTTACAACAAAGGTTTAAAAACAAAACCCACCCCAATGTCCTCATCTCTTCCAGTGACAGCTATGTCTGATAATGCTTTGTAATAGTTACATCCAGTAGTTTTCAAAAAGAAGTGCCAGCCAAACAAAACCCCCAAACACACGATACGGCACAGCAATTCCATATGTGTTCCTCACTGCAAATGAGAAATAAATTGTGGCAAGGTAGTGTTCTACATGGTTAAAGACTGGCTGTGCAGATCCTTACCACGTGCCATTTGTACATGGCCAGTAAGGGTTTGCTGCTCTTGGGGAACAGGCAAACTGACAAAGCCCCACCTCATTCCCAAATCCATGGCCAGACTAACAGTGCTCAGCAGCCACCCACAGGTGATGCTGCAGCAACCCTTGAGCAGTGAACAGCTCTCTTTCCAGCCCTCACATCATATTTCTTCCTACCCTGAAACAGGAAAAAAATCCTACTCTATCCAAATTAATTCCTTTCCTTTTTCTAGCTTGCTGTCATAAACCCCCAGCACACCAAACTGCAGATCCAGCTGCACAAGAATCTGATTTGCAGCTTGTGGCAGCACAGCTCAGAGCAGGGGAACAGTGCTGCTCTCAGCACAGGCCCCTTCAGGCACAAGGGCTGTGCCCCTCAAGGAGCCACAACAGTGCCTATGCTTCTCTGCCTTTGCACACAAATAACCATGTCATTTATACTTTTACAATATTTTCTGGTGTGATGGGAAATTCTTATACACACTTATATTTACACAGCCCAGGGAGTTCCAATCACCACCTCACACAGTGCCAGCAGTGCAGGTAGGGAAGGCCCAGCAACACCTGCAGAGACATGAACACAGCATCTGTACTTGGGTTGCCAGTATTTTACCCTGTGGCCTTGCCAGCTGGAGCTGACACTGCTGCAATTGCACAAGTTATAACCACAACTTCAATTTTGCTGCCATGGGCAGAAACAGCTGGGACAAATCCGAGGCTGCTTCTTGGTCTGCTAATTTGGACTAATTAGTTGCTCCACTTTGTCACTTTGCCAGACTCCCTGTGTACTGCTGTGTCTGTGGATACATCTCTGCCATAGGGGCTTTCTGTGTGGGCTCCAGGGCTTTCCTCCAAGCTGTGGTAAATCTAATTTTCATTTTACAGACCTCTAGCACTGCTGAATTAGCTAAAGGACATGAGTCCTCTGTGAAATCAGTTTTTAAATAAAAGGTAAACTTTGAACCTTGCACTACAGTTGAAAGATAACAGAGATGGACACTGGATCAATACTTGGCAAATATTGGTCACACGATGTGGGCAGATGCCTCTCTCCTGCACCTCTGCTTGTGCTCATGCAGAACAGATCTTTAGTTTAAACGGGTTCTTTACACAGAACACAACCACAAAATACACAGAACACAACCACAAAATAACCTCTAACTGCTTCAAAGTGGGGTAACATTGTGTGCAAGTCTAGGAATTCCCTTCCTCTGCAGCCCACCTAGAGTACAGAGAATAGAGAGCTACCCATTCCCACAACTGACATTTTCCCCACCATCCCAGTAATTTCCCTTGCTCCAGTGCTTTGCTCCTGTGAACAACAGCTTTTAAGAAAAGTGTGAAATTTAAAACATTTCTTCTTCCTCACAAACCATGCAGCTGGTTCGCTGTCTCTGATAATTTAATATTAATATAAGTAGAAATTGTGCTTACACATTACATTAGTGCCTGGTTACAACATGCACATTTTGGACTCATCATTTCCCAACTGTGCCTCTAGATTAAAAAAAAAAAGAAAAAAGAAAGTAGCATGCAGTCTAAATTATTAATTTTCCCCCCTTTTATAAAGGACTTTGGTATTTCATAGGCAGGAAACAACTCCCTGTCGCTACTTTCTGCCTTTGGTTTGCAACAACAGCAAGCCTAACACAAGGTTTGCACATCAGCCATTATTCAAGGGAGAATAACTGCCCAGGACAAAGGCAGGTGGTGTCACATTCCAGGGAAGGCCAAGACACCTCCACGTTCCTCAGAAACCACCCAGATGTGTCAGATGCTCCTGGCCCACATGTGGGAGTAGCTCTGTGCCAGGAGCACATGGTGCAAAGGCCCTGATAACAATTCCAGCTTGGCAGACTTCTGGCACAAGAAAGAACTTGTAAGAATTCCAGGCCAATAAGAAAATGCAGCTGCCTTGAGATTGCTTTGGACTCTGAATTCCCAGAGTTACAGAGCTGCTGATGTCCTGTTTGCTGAGGAAACCTCTCATGGTGAGCTGTCACCAGCACTGTCCTTCCTTCAGTGGCTTTTAGAACATTAATTAACCAGGACTTCAATGCAGAGACCAACCCTATAGAGAGGCAGCACCACTTCTCCTAAGCCACAACTTTGGACCACAACTTGACATGACCTCACTCTTTGCAAACCTTCCCAAGCCCCACTGTCACTGTTCCTCATCTCCAGGCCCTGGAGCCAAGCCTCACCCTGGCTATCCACTCTCCTTCCACACTGGAATCTGACCACCCTTTCAGTAACAAAAGGCTTCTGAACATCCATTTTGGACCTCTTATGGTACTGCTTTGAGCTTAAACTTTGCTCTCTTGAAATCCAGGGTGGTAGCTCTGCTGGGCATTTTTCCACCACCAATGACAATTTTAAAAGCGACGTTTTGTGATCTCTGTGGCCAAACCAGTCACCCACCGTCCCTCCTGCCTTGTCCTCTGTTCACAAACACCCACAGGAGGGCACCTTTTCTAGTTGGCTCACTGAGCACTTGTGATGAGAAATTATCCTCAGCAGTACAGCACTTGTGTCTAGTTAAGTTACTCACCAATCCTAAATTAAAATTGGACTTTATGTTCCACTAGCACTTAGGAATGTTCCACTACCATTTAGGAATTGTGAAACACACTGAATCTTGCTACACCAACCATTTAGTTTCACACGTGGCCCCAGAGTGTTATTCATTGACCTGGGTAAAACAGAGCCCTGGCTCACACACACAGAGGCCTTGATAAGAATGATTAATGTTTAACATGTTCAGGTTCATGTATGTGAAATAGCTCCAACATGCCACCCATGAGCATATCATGCCTTAACTCACCAGCCACAGTGGGAACACATGTGTTTTCTCACCTGCAGGCACGTTTCACCACACCAACACACACGTTCTGTTCACACCCCACCACACTGGAGCGAGCACAGCCAGGTCAGCCCATGGGCACAACCTCCCTTACCCAGGGCCGTGTGTGCAACCCCAACAGCTGTGACAGAGCCGCTCCCAGGAACCCACCTGCAGAACCCACTGAGATCTGCCCCAGAGCACAGCCCTGCTCGGTGCCACCCAGGACAGCCCCATCCCAAAGTACAGCCTTGCTCAGTGCCCCCCAGGACAGCCCCATCCCTGGGGACAGCTTTGCTCAGTGCCACCCAGGACAGCCCCATCCCAGGGCACAGCCTTTCCCAGTGCCACCCAGGACAGCCCCATCCCAGAGCACAGAGCACCCTTTCCCAGTGCCACCCAGGACAGCCCCATCCCTGGGTACAGCCTTTCCCAGTGCCACCCAGGACAGCCCCATCCCAAAGCACAGCCTTGCTCAGTGTCCCCCAGGACAGCCCCATCCCAGGGCACAGAGCAGCCCTTTCCCAGTGCCCCCCAGGGCACAGAGCAGCCCAGGTGACAGTCCTGGAACGCCACCCCCGGCACAGCCGCAGCCAGGGGAGGCTCAAGCTCACAGCCAGTGACCATCCCCGAGCCCGGGGCCGGGCACAGCCCCTCCTGCCCCAGAGTCCCACCCGCAGCCGTGGCTCCACCAGCCTGTGCCAATGCAGCTCCACGGTCCAGGCAGGGGGAAAACGCTCTCATGTAAGTTGGAAAAACATCAGCTGATATCTGGAGGAAATAACCCACTTTTCCACCGGGCATAAAGATTCAGATTTGTATATGTGGTGTTTTGTTTTTTTCAGTCATAATAAACTTCTGAGGAAGAAAATCAAGTTTTCAGGAATGTTCTAGGAACAGCAGGTGAGTTCTAAACTTCATTTCATACAGAATTAATCCTGCAAGCACTAATTAAAACTTGAGGCTTTTTCTTTATAAGCAGAGAGAATAATCTCTGAATCCCTGAGTAAGCCTTGAAAGTAGATAATATTAAAATCACTGCAAATTGCATAGGGGTCTTCACTTGGACATGAAATTTACTAATTTTCTCTTGATCTTTCTATGAACACAAGCCCATCTTCTATTTAAAAAAAATAAAAATTAATTCATCAAGATTACTAAAACTAGACTTGCATGTGTTGAATTGATTTCCAATACAACAGAAAAATACCAAGAGGTTGGGAAGGGTTTTTTATCTTAGTGTCAGCAGAAAGTTTTAGCTTTTAAAATAAAAACAACCCCAAACAGCAGCAAGCTGAGACCAATGATTCAGCAAAAGGAGGGCATTGTACTGCATTACAGGGCCCTGTGGTGGCTGTGACATATAACCCTTGGAGGGATCATCACAGACAGAGCAGACACCTTAGCAGTATCTCCAAATAAATATTGATACGTAAATATATAAAGTAGGCATTTGTTGCAAACAAAACAGAATTTTCCTCTCTTCTCCCTCACAATAGGTTTCTTCTCTTTAAAAAAGAGGTTACTTTTCAGGGATGGATCTCATTTCTCCATTTAAAAAAAAAGGAAATAAAAAAACCTAGTTCCTCTCTCAAACACTAATACCAACGCTATGGGATAGTAAAAAATGAAACATAAAAACTCATTTTTAACTGTATTCTGAACACAACATTGTGTAACTGGGAAGCCTCGTGAGGTTGTGGCCACATGTTTCAAACTCTGGTGATCTGAACTGGGATGTGATTACACAGGCAGCTTTTGCATCCAGTTCCCAATGGTTACAGAAAGGCAGCTGTTTCCTTCCAGAACTGTGCACTCCATCCCTGCCCTCCCAACAAGAATCTCTGTCCTTTTAAACTGAGCTCAGCCCCCCTCCAGCCCTGGGGGCCGGTCCCATCTCCAGAGTGTGCAGGACCATCAGGAACATGGAACACCAGGTTACTGATGGTGTCTGTAGGAGAGGATGTTCTGTATGTTCTAATGCCAGCAAATGCATGCCCTGAAGCTTTGTTCAGACAACTGTAGTACTTCCAGGGCTGCAGGGCACAATATCCAAGAGGCCCTTACCCACACGATGTCCCCTGCCCAGGGGACAGGGCCAGCAGCCCACAAGGTGACCCTGGCCCTGCTAACCAGGCTAGTGACAGGTAAAGAACCCCCAGGGCAGCTCGAGGCTCCCCATGGGCCCTGCCCCACCCCAGCACCTCAGCAGCCTCAAACACAGCCTGCCACACCTCCTGGGCACAGCTCAGCCAAGCCCAGCCCTCCCTCAGCTCCACAAACCACACAGGACACTGCAGCCCTGGGTGCCTGTGTGAGATCTGGAGCCATCCTGCAGCCTTGCAGAGAGATGCTCCTGTCACAAGGGAGAAGGTGTCCTCCTGTCCCAGCTGCTGGGACCCCAGTGCCCACACTTGTCCCAGTATGGCCCCAGTGTCCACAATCTGTTTCCCACACACTGAAGCTGCAGACGCTGGCACCAACACCACACAGGGATTCATATGGCCTAGACCTTCTAAATTGCTGGGACATGAATTACTTTAACCTAGTCTATCAGCCGTCTATGGGATTACAACTCAGCAAAATATTTTGGAGACCTCTGTGCCACAGTGCTCAGTTAAAACACTGCAAAGCCACCAATTTCCAAGAGCTGAGATTGAAAAAGCCCTGGAACACAAAGGTAGAAGTGTCCAAGACCCAGACACTACCACACTTGCTCAGGCCATCCAGAGGCTGAAACACGAGGCCACCTCTGATTCATTAACCACACCTTTTTTAATTTCTGGTTCTCTATTTCTAATCTATCTTCAGAGAGCATGAAGATGGGCCCAGGCAAAAGGAAAGTTTTCTGGTGATTTGTTTCTGATCCAGCACATTTCCCATAGATTATCATTCTATAAATTTCATCAAATCTAACACATGCCAAGGAACACCTCCTATTTGGATTGCCAGGTATGGAAACCTCAGAGTCATCCCATTACAATCAATAACTAGAAGTCCACTTACTTATCAGTTTTAAGTTTCTCTGGCCAAATCAGTGCAGAAGAGCAGTCTCAGGAACTGCAGAGCTATTTTTATCCAGCAAATTTAAAACCCAGTGCAATAGCTAAGCTTTTCCAACCCCAGAGAGCCTTTGAAGACCTCATCACACCTAGAATCACTTTAGACTAAGAAAACGTTAGGAAAGTGCCTGAGGCACCCTCACACCTGATCTTAATTAAGGCTTGTTAACTTCCAGTGGGCCTGAGCACCTGTGAAATTCTCAATCCTGTTTCTACAGCCTGTGAAGTAGATTAATAATTCCTCTTTCCATGCTTTTGATAAATAATGTTGCAATTCTCAGTGCAAGGGAAGGAATTGCTAATGCTCACTTTGCCTTCAGCTCAAGACCCATGTTTTACTCACCTGCTGTTTCCATGTGCAGGTTCCCTGCAACACAGCAGTGTCCCAGCACCTAAGGGGCTTACAGAAGTGCTGGGGTCTGGACAGACAGGACACAGGGAAAAGGTTACCCATTGACAGAGGGTACTGTTAGACAGAATATTGGGAAGGAATTCCTGCATGTAAGGGTGGTAAGGTCCTGGCACAGAGAGGCTGTGGACTCCCATCCCTGGAAGTGTTTAAGGCCAGGTTGGATGGGGCTTGGAGCAACCTGGGCTAGTGGAAGGTATCCCTGTCCATGGCAGGGGGTGGAATGTCTGATGGTGCAGCTGCAGCTCAGGGGGCACTAACAGGGCTGGGGGTGCTCCCCTCAAACCCACCCCAGGGTATCCATCACCTCCCAGTGTGCCCAAACATGTCTGCACAGGCAGTAGTTCTCCTGAGGGACTGGGAAATACAAGGTTTATCTGATAGCCTTCTGCTTACATCAAAATTACTTAAATTAAATTACTTAAATTCTGCCCACAACTGTTTTGCTGGGAAACAGCAATGTCACAGATGGTGCACTTAAATCAGACCTCGCTCTGTTAATCTGAAGATAAACCCCAACTTGGATTGTCCCTGTCAGATGTGTCAGAGGGCAAATGGTTACTGGAAATGCCAGGATGGTCCAGAACTGAGGTAATGAGTTTGATGATTGGGAAACTCAAATCAATTTCGTTTACTGAGCCTCCAGAAATCAGAAGAGATCATGGTTTCCAGGTTAAAGACCTTTGCTCTATTTTCTGCTGCTCTGAGTTAATCTTTCTCTATCCAGAGCCAGTGACCAGCACAGATAATTTTTAACCACTGGCCATTGACTGACAAGGGTCACAGCACTTCCCTTTGGGGATCTGAGCTGGCCCAACACTCATACCCCTCACCTCTGTCCATGAGACTGTGATACTGCACTGGTAAATGTGCCCCTTGAATGCTGCAGTAACCTGGGGTAAAGTGATAAACACCAGCTTTGCCCACTGCGAGCCCCAGAGTTTCTGTAGCAATGTCCTCTCAAAAATTATATGGCCATATCCAAGCTCCTCGTAAGTCACACAGTCACTGACATTAACAAAGCAACGGGATAAATTCAGTTCCACTGTTGGATATGTGGAATTTTTCTCCATAAAAGACTCTGGCCTAAATCTTTGACCCAGATTTGTCTGCAAGTTTAAACCAAGGGAGCCGTGCCCACAGCCAGCAGGACTGACACGATTTTGCCATGGATGAAACAGCCAGCCCAGAATCAGTTTCAGAGTATTGACTATGTGTTGGAGCAAAGCCATGAAGATACACAGGTTCTCCTCTGTGAATGGACATTAGTGCAGCAGTTCTGAGGCTGGAATCCAGGGAAGGAAAACTCTTCAGAATTGGGGTTCCAGAGGCCTGCAGAACTGGGGTGTCCCTGGACTGCTGCCTCAGTAGTTCCTTTGTAAGCATTTTTATCTCTAAGCACCCCCCTCCTCTGGGGGTCTAGCTTCCCATACTCCTCAAACTGCAACCCACTTTACCCTGAGGTTTGCGACACATGAGCTGGATAACACAAGGCCTTAGGTATTTGAATGAGGAAGAGAAAGCTCTTCCCAATCCACTCACCTCTCCTCTCTGGCCCTACATGCACACCAGGATCCTTCTCTGTGTCATTTTAATTTACATTTAAAGTTCAGACTATTCTGATTTTAAGTGTACAGGAAAAAAAAAACCCATGAGAAGTGACTCAGGTGAGCCCCTTGCAGGTCCTGTAACAGAACCTCAACCTGTAAGTCTCAGCTTGCATGGACTGGTGCAACTGCCTGTGCAAACCCGAATAAACACCATAACTGGGGGGTTACAGCCCTTCAGAGAGGCTTTCTAAATGGGCTGTGTTGAACATGCAATTTATTTATGATCAGAACTAATCAGCAACAAAGGAGGTTCATTCTGTGCCACTCCCAAACCTGTGCAGGTTTATATCACCTGGAGACAGAGCAAACCAGTGCTCCTCATGGACTACTGAGATGCTCATGTACAAAATACTTTTAACTGAAGAATTTCACAATTAAGGTTTTGCAGATCCAAACTATAGCTCTTTTAAGTTTGTTAGATCTTCCCAGTGTGAAAAACTTCCTAACACAGCCCAATTTTTGCCCCTGTTGTAAATTATTCCTTTAGTTTTGGAGCTGTTGTTTCACTGTTTCCATACAGAAAAGACATCATCCCTCAGATTTCTGTTTCACTCATCATATCCTCCACATTTTACATACGAAAAATGAGAGAAAAGAACTTTTGTATGGATAAAATTATGTCCTTTTTCTAGTGACACCTTACTCACCAGGAGCTCTGCACATGAAATTGAGTCAAAGAATCATTTAGGCTGAAAGGGACCTTTGGATGTCACAGGACTCGGCCCTCTGCTCTTCAAAGTTAGACTGAACTTTAGATAGTTTTGCTTGTGGCCCTCAGGTGCATGTGCAACGTGTGTTGCATTATCTGTCCCTGTGTCACCTTCAGGAACATTTAAACAAACCAGGTCCTTTTCTTTTTCCAGGGATTTCCAAATACTTTGGCATTTGATGTCAAAGAACTCGACCCAAACCAGTCTGCAGCAGTACTGGATGTTGCAATGCAGTTCCAGTCTCTCCCCAGGCTCTGTGTGTAGTGGCCAGAGCTTCACCTACAATTGCAGAGCCCCATTTTGAGGAAAACTGGTTGGTTTGGGGTTTTTTTCCAGAAACACAACCCCAGAAATATCAAGTGGTGTTGCCTCTGTGATTAAAAGTAGTACATTTTAGTGTTTCTCCACTGGTCTTGGACAACATGTGGTGTTTTGGTTTCAGCTTGGGGTTTGTCTTTTTTTTTAATTTGAGATATTTCACCTTCTTTTTCTGATTAAGTAAATTGTCAGATACCTTCTGTAGACTTCAAGTGCACATCCATATTTTCAGAGTGGCATATGGAGTTTGCACATGGGATGCTGGTATAATTGTACAGGGAACTTTTAGATACATATTTTTCCCAAACTTTACTCTACTATTAGGGCAGACTCCAAACTAGTATGCCTACTACTGCTCCTCCTCCTCACAATTCTGTGATCTTTACACTGTGTGCACACACCAGTCCCAAAGGAGGGATGTTCCACCACAACCCACACCAGCTGAAAGCAGCCCCTGCTCACAGAGGGGTTTCTAAATAGATTAAAGGCACAGGCTCACACCAAGGCTGAGAGCACCATCAAAAAGCCCAACCACAGGGACTCACACAAGGAAACCAACTGGAGCTGGGGGGATATTTTCACTAATATTCCAGGAACTCTGTCAGCAGTAACAACCATAGCACAGCTGGGCCCCACGGCCCAAGGTGTCTGCCCACAGGAGAACACAGAGCTGGACATTGCTGCAGATGTGATCCCAATCATTCAGAAGCCAAATGTGTCATTAAATCCTTGAAAATTAGAAATTAGGGAGTTTTTCTCAGGGGGAAAAACTGTTTTTGAGCAGTATATGCAGGGATCAGGCTGCTAAGAACCTGCATGGAGAGCACAATGCAGTGCCTGCTTTTAGCCATGACTGTGACGTTACTATTTACATCATAGGATGGGGATTAGAAATCAGCATTTCAGGAAACAGCATTTTAGGAAAACAGTAAATCATTCTTGCCATGACAAATTTGCAGTCCAAGACAATCTCAAGCAGGAAAGATGTGCCATCAACTAGTACTGACAAGGGTGTAAAGAGGAGAGGGCAAGCAACAGAATGTTTTACAGATTTGATTTCACAGTGGTTTTCTGCTGCTGGATGGACACATCTAGCCAAAATCAGTAAAGTGACCTGGTTCCTCACTTTTGTGAAGTGTTATATTGAAAACTTTACTTCTTAAAACCCCACACTTACTTCAGACTGTTCTAAAACATTCTAATGTAACAGAAGCGTGGTAATGGAAGTAAACAATGAAATACCCAGTTAACTATCAAAGGGGATCATTCTGAAGGTGTGACTTTAATTCCTGTTCAGAGAAAATCTCAGGTTCAAATCCCTTACTAGCCTTCACAAAAAATGTGAAATTCATCAGGCCCTAAATGTGGAGGTTTATGCAATGGTCTTGTTGACTGTCTGGAAGAGGTCCTGGGAGATGTGTGCAATTCTTGGGTTCACCAGTGGTGTTCAGACAGGCTCAGCTGGAGCCCAGCTCTTCCCCCCACCTCCTAGGTCTGCTGGAAAGTAAAATCCTTTAGAAATGTGACAGGCTTTTTGAGATTTCTGAAAAATTCCTGTGCAGAGAAGACAGTACTTCAAAATGAAAGAAAGAAAAAAGCTTGGCAAGCCCCAGCAGTGAACATGAGATAAGCACTGTGACCTGAGGAACTGATGAAATCAGTCTTGCTGGCAGAAGTAAGCCATTAATATGCAGCCAGAGTAAACACTCTTCATCTCAGGGTTCAGCAAAACAGGCAGCTGAAAACCCCCTATATTTTGCATTTTTCCTTCCCCACATGTGCTCTCCCTGAAGGAACAGAGAAATTTGAGGCCTCAGAGCTATTTTTTCATTCTGCAGTCTGACTAAAGGTGACTCTGGCTCCGTGTGGCGAGGGCCATCTCCCTCCCCCAGATCAATATTTTAATATGACTTATCAGAGCAAGAATGAGTTGTTTACTTTAAAACCTCAGGATCCCATAAAGGGAGAGGGAAAGGTGTCCACTGGAACCAGAGGCTTGCAACAGCTGACCACTGCTGGGAACTCAGAAAAGAAAACCAAGACTCCAATGATCCAAATACACTGACAGTCAACAAAATGTCCTGCAAGAGAATCCTGGTTCTGCCAAGCCCCAACAGCACTCCAGAGGATCCTTTGGAAGTTGTCTCTGGTGGTAAGTGCTTTCCTGTGCTCAATTCATGTGAGGAAAAGGAAATGCTAAAAGGTATTAACAAACTAAAACAGTGCAGGTAGATTTTGAACACTGAGCACTTCAGCACTGCAAAGTATCTACACGTGCCTAAGGCCCATCTGTCCTGTTAAATTTAACAGGATCTAATGTCTTGGACCCAGGAATCTCTGCCTGCACTTATTAGGGCAGCATAAGGCATGCTAAGTATTTATTGTTTAAAAAAAAGGGGTGGTGGGGAAGCTGACAGACTTCCCAGGGGAATAAGAATGCTTCCAGGTCCGGATATACAGGAAGGACAGGTTCTGTGATCCATCTCAAAAAATCCTCTTGAAAACCCTCTTGTTCTTCACAATGCTCCTCTCGACTGGAACATTCACACAGATGTCCAGCAAAAGAAAAGCAAAAAAGAGATTATTTTTCTCTGATGACTACACTTTCTTTTGTCCCTGTACTGACCTGTAACTTTCTCATGGCTTTGGTGTTTCTTTTCTCTTGCAGTACTAAAAACTAGTGGCCATTTCTCTTTCTTCCACTACCTCTTGCCTTGGATATATTCATGTTGAATTGTTGGAAGCTTCCATGTAGCTGTGGAACTACAAACTGCCTGCTTGCGGCTGCAGCAGCTGCCTGGTTTTATCCTGCCACAGTCTAGAGCCCTTCCCCTGCTTTGCCCAGGATTGTCAGGCTTTTCCTCAGAGAGATTCATTAGAATAAGCTCTTGCCTGGCCTTCCCTCTCTGCTGCAGAGAAAAAGCCAAGTAAAATATGTATGAGGGAAGAGGGAAAAACAGCAATACTGAGATGAATTAGAAAGCTGAGTACAGCACCTCCATCCCTCTGGCATTCATTTCTCACTCTCAGCAGACAGAGCATGGGCACATTTACCAAAAACAGCCCCAGGGACCTTGGGGCTACAGCTGCACCCTGAGAGAGTGTTCTGGATGTGACTAGGTGTTTGCTATCATTAATTCCAAAGACTCAGTGCTAAGTGATGCTCAGGGTGTGCTCCAACTCCTCTCCTTCCTTCAGAGATGTCTCCATAGCTGGGATTGCACATGGGCCTGACCTGTGAGTCTGCCTGTGTGTGTACAAACCTCAGCTCTGTCCCACTGCAGCACTGCAGCCTCCAAACACAGACACAGGACAGGAACAGAAAAATCCTTGGAAAACTGTCAGCCCTGGCCAAGCATTTCCAGGCTTGTTCCCATGGCAGGGGTGACAATGCCAGCACTGTTGTCATGATCGTGCTTGAGGAATGAAACACCCTGGCCTGGTAACCAGGCAGTGAAGGTTCATCTTTCTGCTGTTCTGTTCACTAGCCCAGAGCACTCAGGACCCAGCTCACACTCCCAGCTTGTGGCACTGAGTTACCACAAACCCTTCCCTGAGGTTTGGTTAGACATAAATGAGGAGCTGTACTGATTGAGAGCCCTAATGAGTTTGCACTGACCTGTCAACACTGGTTGAACTATATCATGATTAAGAAAAAGGTTCAGAAAAGAGACAAAGTTGGAACCAAAGGTGAGGATTGGAGATGAAAGCCCCGTCACACTATGCAGAGTACACTGCTGGTCCAGGTGGCTCAGGTGTATCAGTACAGGTAGACAGCAGCTGGACAGGGTGCATTAGTGCCTACCCTCTGCTGGCACCTTTGCATTTAATGCTGTAGAATAGAGTGAGCTGAGTGACCTGCAAAAACCTGGATGGAGCCCTATGTGGCCTGTACAAAATGAAATCTATGGGAAGCCAGAGTCCAGGGGAGGAGTTCTCAGAGGATGGGCCTTTTGAATGATTTAACTTCCTTAACAGTCTGTTGCTAAAACAGAGCCAGATCCAGAAGACTAATGGAGAGTCTGGGTTTATTACATATGGGGAGCAAATTCTCCCCAGGATGTAAAATGGGAATGCATTACTGAGTCAAAAGTAAATGAGAGGGAGAGGTGAAAAGGATTATAGCAAGACATCCCATTCTCATCTCTTGGCACAAAAATACAACTCCATCCCCTCCCAAGGGGCTTCTAACCAGTCCACACAGGTTGAATCAGAAAGTTCAGTCTTCAGTAGCTACAAAAACCAAAGGCCACTATAATTGATCTCAGCCCTGGATTCTAACCCCCTCCCTCCTCTGTGCTCTTCTTTCTCTATTTTCTCTGCAGCACTTAGATGTGATGATGGCATAAAACTGAATTTCAATGGATTACAAATCCCTGTGCAGCATGTTTCTGTGCTCTTAGTCCATTCCTGACAGGATCTTTTATGGGATGTTTTCTACTCACTGAGGGTGTGCAGAAATGTCATTGAGAAAGAAGGCTAAACACACAGAGAAAACTCTATTCTGCTAGACTAAATTGCTGTCTCCTATGTGGGCTACTCAAAAATGCTGCTATAAACAAGTATATGCAAATGAAATATAACCTCTACCACTGTGATTCCTCAGCTCTGACATAGCCATAAAAGTCTGGTGCTGATTCTGAGCTATCTCCATCAATAAGAAGACACAGGTCCTTGCAGGAATGACTCATCCCTTTGTTTAGGAATTAATCTCTAGAACAGCATAGATTTCTTTCTCCACGTGCCTGACCATCTTCCTGGTCTGTAAGGGCACTCTTAAGGCCACTTTTACATTGGTACAGCTGGCTGAGACGAAATATTCACCTCAAAGCCATTCAGAACCGTGTCCCCCTTCCTTGTCATAATCTTCATGTGTCATGTATAAATATGCATAAACATGGTCTTGTCTCTGCTTTGCAGATCTTTGAAACTGCCTGTGCTGAAGTGTGCAATGTGCATCCATCACTCCTCCTGTGGGCTAAGGACGTGCTCCCAGAGCTGTGGAGTGTGACAATGGTGTTTGTGTCCAGTCTATCAAACGCCATTATCACACTAAATAGCTACTGGCAGACAAGACATCAGCTCAGGAAGGTCTGGGACCTCTGGCACTTCCCATCTTCCCCCTGTGCTAGGAATAAACCACCCTGGTACATGTACAGCAGAATGGCTCTGCTCCCTCTTTTATAAGCAAAGGCACCATAGATGTGGGAAATCCATACTTTCCTACACACACTTCCAGATCTCCATTGTAGAGCACACCAGGCATCTTGAGGAATCTTCAGTATAATGTCATCACTGGGAACATGGATTTCCTTGGAATCAATAGGTTGTGATTATCTTTGAGAGGCCAGCTTGGGATTTCCTTTTCCCTGTTGAACTGAGTAGGACAATAGAAAACTGAAACCAATTAACCAATGAAGTGAAACTCCAGCTCTTAGTTTAGCAACAAATTACAACTTATGTTTGGAATATTAATTGACTGAGCTGCTGGTGATATTCTTCAAACAGAACACTTTCCAAAAATCTGATAAAAGTCTATTGTTTCTAACTCAAAACATCATTTATCCAGGTTTCACATGCTTTCAGCTTTGCTCCCTTCCATGTCACAAGTGTGTGGATGATTTGAGCACTATATGCAAGCCCATTGCCTTATGTTCTAAACCTACTGTTTTGGGAATAGTCACTATTTCCACATCGAAATTCTCCTGAAAACTATTGTAAAAAATAGGGATTATCTGTAGGAACTTTCAACGGCCTAATGAAAGCCAGGCTCCTCCAAAAACCACCACACACCAACTTCTCTTGCTATGTGATGGAAGGAAAGGTTGGTCCGTTTTCTCATGGGATCCTCCTTCCACCTTACATCTCCTTCCAGTGACAAATAGTCAAGGCACAGCACTCAAACACATGAGCTGCCTCCTGAAGCTGTGGAGCAGTGGGCCAGGTGATCTGTAAATGGGAGCATGCACAAGGACTGGAAACAGGGATCACAGCATGGCAATGGTCAGTTCAGCCAAGACCAGTCAGTCAGTCACATCCTGGGACTTGCAGTCTGGCTTTGGCCATTTGGAAACATGAAGAATAACCTAATTTCCATGGCAAGGGTCTATCATCCCGCAGAGGTTAGAACTGCTGCAGACATTCTGGCTACAAGTTTCCCAATTTCCCAGCTTTAGAGAAAATTCTTGTGCACTCCAGACTCCTGTTTCAGGACCAGGCTGACTGTTACCCACACTCACTGAGTTTCTGCATGGGTGAGGTGGTTATTTCAGCTCTAAAGCTGGAACCAGAGCCCACTGCGTGCTGCACTTCAAGCTGTCTCCTTGAGTCCCTGGAGGGCCAAGGGATTCTGATTCACTCACTGCCACCAAGAACACTTCTGAACACTCAGGTGACATTTCCAAATGTACCCAAGGTTCTACCTGAAAAGGGACTAAGGAGTCCGGTTTCTACTGAGCAAGAAAGTTCTAAGAAATACCTTTAGGAAACAAAAGATCATCTTAAGAGTTATGTGCCTAATATTTTGTAGATATAGACATAGACACTGAAATGCCTTAGGCATTTTAGAAAAACATTACCACTGTAGCCCAATGGCTTTTAAAGCACTAAAACTCGTGAAAGAACAGGTCAAAAAATCAATTTATCTGCCATATGAAAAACTTCACAGCAAGACTAAGTTCTGCAGTAGCCCTTTGTAGTTGGCCTCCTGCACCTCAGTTAGCAGAGAACTATTAAAATCTCAAATGCTTCAGAATCACTCTAAAGAACTTCATCCCAGGTGACAGCAGAAATTTCAATTGCAGATCTCTGTCTGACCCCTCAATGGAGAGGCACAGACACCCTTTGGCACAGTTCATCCAACCTATTTCAAACATTTCTTTTGCAGCTGACCTGCACTTTGCTCTCAGTTCCTTTGGCAGGATGTCCCCTAGGCATGCTGGGAGCCCAGGATGCCCATCCTGGATGTGACACCAACGTTGCAGTCAGGTGGGTTTCTGTTCCTTGCACTTATTGTAGCTGAAACTGCTGCGAGTCCCGATATTCCCTCTGGATGGAAGGGTTATTTCAGAGGGAGCTGTTTGGCCACAAGCAGATTCCAAACCTGTCCTACAACAGGACAGATGCAAGCACAACAGGACTACAACATGGGGATGTAGACTCAAGGAAGCTTGCATGGAAAGCAAGGAATTTGATGGAGAATCACAGAAGATGCCCATTTTTAAGCTGATGCCATTGCTTTGTGAGGTCCTAATAAAGGTGCTAATTTGGGGGTGGGGGGGAAGGACAGGGGAGAAACAGAATACAGGTATGTCCAATCATGAATGGCATTGTCATTTAATACAAGATATGTAAGTAGAAGAAAAAAATGACAAGAGTAGAATTATAATAGGATTATAATATGCAAAAATCAATTTTTCTATAGCAGCCTGGGCAATAATACTGTGCAAAACTTGCACTAAGTGGCATCTTCAATATCTAAAATGGCAGCTGAACCCACAGGGCCATGGGTACAGACATGGAGAAGGGAAGATGTTCTGTGCTGCACTCAGAATGTGCAGACACCAATCCACAGAAGGGTTGTAAACTAATCCAGAGATGGCTTAGTTTGTCTTCAAAACTTTGCCTCAGTGTTAAATCTCAGGCACCAAGAGCACAGAAGCAGCTCCTTCCTTTGTAGCTGACATAAGAATCAGGATGACTGCAAAGTAATGTCAAAAGGCAAAAGACCAAAGTTATCGCCTGAGGTCACTGGTGCCTGTCACCACTACTTGTCCTCGAGAGCAGTTTCACAAGGTAGGACAGTGCCACTCAGTGCTCTGAAGAAATGAAGTCTCTATGTTCTCTTGCCTTCTTGGGCACCATTTTCTTTACAGTCGATGAGTTTGGCAGGTTTTTGCTTCTCGTGGATGTTGCTTTCCTCTGTTTTTGATGAGTGGTTCGGAGAGATTTCAGCCCCAGCATCTCACAGTACTCATTGCACTGATGGAGGGCTCTGAACTGCTCAATGAAGGAAAACGAGCAGTTGCCTTTAAACCCTTTGTATCTGTAGCAACAAAGGAAAAAAAAAAGCCAAATGGAATTTTAAGATTCATTTTCAGCACAGGGTGGCAGAGCATGATTTCTAACTCATAAGCAACTTGAAAACATTAAGCAAGTCTCCTCCATCCATGCTGGCTTGAGAAGCACTGTCACAGAAACTCAAACTTCAAACTGGGCCTGTGAGAGGTGAAGGGAACTGGCAACCAAGTGGTGACAGGAGAGCAAAAAGCATTGCAGAGGCAAAGCTCTGTGGGTTCTGGCTACTGTTTTTCATTGCAATTACTCGAGAATATAATTGTCTGCTGGCTACTTTTGTCTCAGTAACATACTCATGAAATCCATGCTACATCATTCTCTGTGCACAGTTTGTTGACCACCACAAACAGATAAGGTTGTTGCACAAGGTGTTGTCAGAACCAGAAGCTGTTTACATCCAAGCATGTGCATAACTTCCAAGCCATGCTCCTTCTTTGCCCTGGCTGCATATGGGATCTCAAGAAGCCAAGCCTCTCGGGGAGGGCTGTAGGGAGTGTTCCTGAGGAAGGCAGTCTCATCCAGACATCACAATTCCCAAGTCCCCACTGTGTCTCATGAAAGGTACAGAGCATGTATATCCCTCTTCCCTTAACCTGCCACTGGTTGCTGACAGTACTTCCAGAGCCTGCTTTTTAAGCTGCATCAGCTAATTTTAAAAGCTGTACCTCCTCTTAAAAGAAGTGATTTTTGGTTAAATTCCCAGAAGAGAGAAGGAAGAAGAAAAGCCAGGGCTCTCCTCTTCGTTTTTGGTAACTTTAATCAGTGCCTGTTCTCCCCTGTTCTCTTGGTTCCCTGAGCATCCACTGTCCTCAGAGGTGAACTGGCAGTTACCACTGCTTAGTACTGAGATGAACACAGCATGCCCATTCCCAGCATCCAGACCATTTCCTTCCTCAGCCAGAGTGCACAGTGCTGAAGAGAGAGCTGCTGCTCTGAGCTCAGGCTCCTGACAGGCCTGGACAGACCCTGCTCTGGAGCTGTTCCCCCCCTGCCATGAACAGCTGGCTGGACCTCAAAGTCTTTCCCTCTCCTCTCCAAGTACGTGTGTGCTTGTTTACCCAGAGGAGGCTGAAGAGCAGTGCCATTGTCACTTCAGGCCCATATGCTGGAGCCCAGCAGGATCATCAGCTGTTCTCTTGCTCCTCTACAGAAATCACAGATGTGACACTTCCCCCCTGAGCTCCTCTTGAGAGCCTGTGGGTGTTGGTGGATGCTCCAGACACAGCTGCAGAACACAAGTCCCACAGGCAAACACACCTGCCCTCAGCATGGGAATCTCTTCCATGCAGCACTGATCCTGACTCCAGAACTGGCCAGAGCAGAGCATGCATTGCCAGCAGAGAGCAATGACTTGGACTGAAACACTTATATTCATTTATCATGAGTGTTCCATGAACCACTGGGCCTTTCCTCTAAGTGCCAGTGTCCCAGGCCCTTCCCCTGCCATGGAGTGTCACTGCTGGTCACAGCAGCACAACTGAGGGGACCGTGTGCTCTGTGCAGCCTTGGGGCAGAACTGCTCCTGCTGCTACCTGAAATCCTCCGTGTCTGCTGCAGGACTGACTGACAGGATTCATCTTTCCTGCACTGTGCAGGAATATTACTGATCAGTGACCTCCAGGGACTCCATCAGGTGAGGAGTGCCACTGCTCTGTGACTGTGTTAACTTGGAGTGGCACAATTACCACACTCTGCCTCTCACTTTCCCTTTCTTTTTTTCCTAAGTAGCATTTCTTTCTGGAAAAAATCTTGGAGAGAAAGTTGAGCTATAAAAAACGCCACTTCTCTTATGAAGTAAATAAAAGCCTGTCTGAACAGCTTTGCTATCTGTGTTTGGGACTTGTCAATTCCTGTATGTCTTTGAAAGAACACCTGCACAAAGAGCAGAACCAGTAGCACTTGCTCAGACAATACTAAAAGAGACACTTTAAATGAATAATTGAATGCTCTGCTAACTAACTATAGCTTTAGAATTAGACAAATGCCAAAAATATTTGCAGTATAAGTAAAATCATGAGCATTTTGCAAACATGAGACAGAACATTTACATTAAAATCACATGAGTACTTTGATTTACTCGTTTTGCTCCTAAATCAAGCCATCCTGATTTCTCTTCTCTAAAATAATTGGTTTGCATTTGATCTGTGGCAACAGATGTGCCCCAGGTAACCTCCTGTCCATGTGGGACCTGCAAGGCACAAGCGAGCCTGGTTTGGCTCTGCAGTCTGCAGAGAGCCCCAGGTCTTACAGAAGGCCATGGAATAAGCTGTACATGTGAGATCACAGTTTTGCACGAGTTCTCCAGCTCTTTGCTGTTTGTCAGTCACTGCTTCCACCAAGCCCCAGACCAGTGTTTGTTCTGCACAGCTCCACCACTCTGCTGAATGTGGCAGGACCTGGGAGCTCAGTTCAAACCAGGTTATGCTGTTGCAGCCTGTGGTGTGTAACTGGGGCAGGTCTCCATTCATGGAGAGCCTCCATGCCTTCTAAACTGTACAGCCTGCCCCACTATCTGAGGGTTTATGCTCAGGAACACCAAACCATGGGCCCCTCCCAGGCTGGCCACCACAAGCTGTTCTGTGCACAGCACTGTTCATCACTGACAGGTGACTCAGAAATGAAACCCCCACAGAAGTCCATCTTCCAGACAGCTGGGGATTGGCCCAAATCTTCCTTAAATCTGAAGGGGGAGTGTTGCATTTGTCCCCAGGCTTAAACTCCCCAGTGCCTCTCGGTGTCACGTGGAGTAAAGCTAAATTTGTCAAGGACCCAGAGCCAGGCAGAGTTCTAGATCCACACTCGGCAAGGAGCACTGCTGTGAATACCTATGACTGTGGCTCACCATGCTCCTGATTCCCTCCTCTCTGTGCACCGTTCCTGGATAAATCTCTGAATAACTGTGCAGAGTTCTAATCCGGCTCACTGTGTGCACTTAGAGCAAGACACCGTGCTGTGTTATTTTTATTTATGTTCGCCAAAGAAGCTACAGAATGGCTGGTTTTAAGGCTGGGTTGCCTGGCTCTGGTGCGCCCCAGTGGCCACATTAAAAATGCTGCCCAGGCGGTCTGGTTCCTGGTTCGGCATCGCCCTCTCCTGACAAGAACTGTGCTGCAGCTCCTACAGCTCATTGACCACACGACTCTGCTTTGGGCTGCTTTGCTTTCCCGTTCTCTGGAAAAACAAACATAGGAGGGACAAACCACCAGAATTCCTTTAAAGACTGTTACGTGCTGACATTGTCCAGGAGTACAAAACCAATCAGTTCTGTATCGTCTGTAATAGAACAGCTCAAGCCATACCAGTCCCACACTCCATTTGTGCCTCAGTAGGACCATATGCCCCTTCCCCACAGGAGCCAGATCAGCTCTCAGCAGCAGGGCTGGGCACTGCCCAAAGCAGCAAGACCCAGTAACAGAGAGGAGCTCTGTGCATTTAGTTGTTTGTCCTTATCCAGGTTCATGGAATTAAAAATCCAACTGCAGACTTTAATGCAAAGGTGTTCTTTCTGGGAAAGGAGCATGAAAACAAAATAAGGGAGCAGGAGAAATCTGACATCTTGCAAGAATACCACTAGCTAAATTACAAACAAAATGATATTCAACATTTTTAGGAGGTTGTTCATGCAGGGAAATTATTTTCCTTTCTATATGCCTGACGTGATCCTTACCACAGCTTGCATTGTCTATTCATTTCCCCACTCCAACCTTCTCCTTCCCAGCAAAACATGTACTTTTATAGGAGTCACTTCCTATAGTGAGCCAGACAACATCCTCTACAGTATTTTTCTAAATCTTGTGATTCCTTAGAACAGTGTTACCTAAATAAAATATTCATGACTTCTTTTTGTAACAGGATAATCAACATTCATTTCAACTGCTTTCACTCTGGATCCACAGCTAAAACAGTAAATCAGCCTAAGGTTTGAATGAATGCCAGCCTGAAAATGTTCAGGATTTTCCCAAAATATTCTGAGGTCAGATTTTTAATAATTTAAATTGTGGATTTAAATTATGATATTGTGAAGTTTTTTCCTGTACCGCGGGTATATAGACAAGCTCCAGTTCAGTATAAAGACTGCACACATGATCAGATATGGTTTTTCCTGCCAGTTTCTCAAACGATATGAAGTTCCAGCACTGGTCACAGGCACTTACCCTGGTCTCCTTTCCTTGTCCAGTAGCCACTGCCTACTCCTATCCATGGCTCTGTGGTATAACTGGAAGCTTTAATTAATTTCAGAGAAGTGGACTAAAGTTGGAACATTACAGGCCTATATCTTTACACATATATTTAAGTCTCCCAAAAAGAGCTGAAGCCATTACAACACCACTTGAAATGTCACCTTGGCCCCTGCCTGCAGGATACAACCACAGAGCATGGGGATGGATCCCTTGTGTTTGCACGTGCTGGGCAGTTTGAGCCCAGCTGAGCTGAGGCCCCAGCAGCACGAGCTGTTCCCTCCTGGGCAGCACAACCACTGGCCCTGCTTGTACCCAGTGCTGGCCCTGCGTGTTCAGCCCCACCTTCCTCCAGCTGATGGACCACCAGGAGCCACCAGGAGCCCTTCATGTCACTTGTGAAATGCCCTTTGATGCATTTGGATGTCCTATTTTAAGGGAGGCATGCAGAAAAAACAGGCCAATCTACAGTGTAGTCCCACCCTTCCAGAACAAAATAAATGTGTTTCCATTACAGGTGGGTCCCCATAAATATAATCAAAAAGAGGTTAAAAGACTCCGATTAGGATTATTTCTTCTAAAGTTAAAGCAAGAATGAATTTCCAGTGCAGCCTCCATGCCCATGCTTAACTGTGAAGAGGGACATGTGTAAAGCACAAGTGTGTGCTGAGAAACGCCATTTCACTCACCCTTTGGCCAGGGTTGCTATGCCAACATCCGTTAACTTCATCCCCACACCTGCAAGGCAACACACAACTTAGCTTACACTGGAATTTCTAGGAATATCTTCAGATATGGAGGCATTAAATAGTATTTATCGATTCACCTTAATTATTCACCTTAATTACTTGCCACACTTTTCCCAAAGCATTTTAAGGGCCCCAATTAAAACCAGGATGTGTCACCAGCAGTTTCTAGCAGCCAAGCTCGTACCACTGTTTTACAGCTGTCAGGGTGATAAACACAACATGGCTCTTTTCCTCTGCTAAGATTTTGTTCTTTCTTCTTCCTTTAAATTATTTCAGGGATCTTGTTTAGATGCTTTGCTGATAATTTTCCTGCCTTCTCTTGTAAAATAATATGCAATATTTTCTAAGATTCTAGGATTTTCTGGTTTCTTTAAGAAGGGTCTGTCTTCCCCTGTCCCAATTACACCTGTGCACACTGTGCAGGTGGAGTCACAGCCACGGGAGCTGAGGGAGAATTTAGCAAACAAAAAGGGCATTTCTTCACTATTCTTCTTTTTGAGGGAACATGTTTCTGCAAACCTAGTCAGGGCCTGAATGTGGAGCCATTGTTGGTGAGTATTTAAATACAAGAAAAAGGGAAGGACTATGATGTCATTAACACCTGAAGGCTTTCATTCACAAGCCATTTCCTTAAACTTTGGGTGGTGAGACAAAAATCCAGATTTGACTTGTATTGAGTGTCCACTAAGGGCACATGTCAAAGGACAACTCTCCCATTAAGAGTGTAAGATTTGGTTTTCTTTTCAAAACTGTCTTTTCACAAGAACTTAAAGTA
This sequence comes from Campylorhamphus procurvoides, assembly GCA_013396655.1. Classification (NCBI taxonomy): domain Eukaryota; kingdom Metazoa; phylum Chordata; class Aves; order Passeriformes; family Dendrocolaptidae; genus Campylorhamphus; species Campylorhamphus procurvoides. The sequence continues at coordinate 191,582 of WBMV01002352.1, forward strand.
GATAAAAATTGCTCCCCCTCAGACAACTCACCTTGCAGGTCAGTGACAAGCAAGTTCCCACTGGTCTTCTCATACACCCAGTGCTGGAAGGTGCAACACTTCTGGCCAGCCTCTGAGTCCCTTCTCAGGAAGTTCACTTCCTTGCCATCCCTGACAGAGTATTTCACAAACTCCCCAACCAGCTCCTCCTCCACTGTGGCATAGGGGATTTTATTAGCAGGACGATGAATAAGAAAAATTGGAATGATCCTGAAATCAAGTGATAGAAACTGGTAAAATCCAGAGAATTCTTTCAGTGAAGGAGTAAGAAACAGACAAAAGTGTCCAGTGATCTCAGAGAGTGAATGAACAGCCTCAAACAAGAGAGCTATAACCCTGTTCCCAGGTTTCCTCCTTCCTCTTTAGTAATTACTCCTAGCAGTCAGTGGGCTGCCATGACACAGGACAATATATATAATCATATGTGGATATAAAAAGCTCTATATACTCACTCTGGTACTTCGCCAAAGCCCTCCAGCATTTCAGCTTCAGCTGCGTATAACTTTGCATACTCTCTGGCAGCATTTTGGACGTAGCATTCCTGTGTTACAAACAGATACACCAATGGAATATTGCTCAGAACACTTAGCAGGTCCTCTGTTTGAACATGTTCGAGGACAGCTTTTCCCCACAGCCCTGGCTCACAAAGGCCAGGGGCAGCTCACCTGCAGTGCCAGGTTGTAGTTCTTCTGCACCAGCTCCTCCCTGCTCTTGGTGCCGTAGGTGAGGGCGCTGTGCACCTTGAGGACACAGGCGTGGCCAGGAGCGAACACGGGCGCCAGGCCCCGCCTCACCCTGCTCCGGAACGCCCTCCGGTGCATCCCCTCCCCGAAGTGCAGCTCCTCCGTGGCTATCACTCCGTGCAGGTTCCCACCAAAATAGCTGTCACTGATGGAATTGTCTCTGAACAGGAGCTGCATGAATTCGATTTCTTCCACACCTAAAACACAACAGGAATTTGTTCTGCAGGCACAGGGAAAGGGAGGAGATGGGAGAGCAAACGCATCTCTCCAGAGTATATTAAAAAGTGCTCAATGGAAGGAGAACAAGTGGCCTAACTTGTGTTACTGGGCCTGGGACCCTGCTCCTCAAGACATAATTGCTTCACTGCCTCCTAAACCCAACATGGAGAAAGGTGGCACCTCAGGGTCATAAGGACAGAATACAGAGTGTGGAAAACAAGTTTGTTACAGCTGAAATCAAGGAAGACTATGGATTTCACCACTTTAAATGATCACTGGAATCCAAATGGAAAAATATTCATCAGGGGAAAAAGAACTAAAAATTTCTAACAGCACTTCAAGTGTCTCTAATCATAACATTTCAAGGAACATCAATGAAGAAGCTAAATAGGAAAACAGAACTACATCACAAGGAAGTCCTTCCAGCTGCCTCTTGCAGTTACCTCTGGTTTAAACTCTGGACACTATTGCCTGTCTTTGAAACACAGAGGAAACTGCACAGATAACACCAGAATTAGGACACTCCTTAACTCCACCTGAAGTTTTCTCTTGATCAAAAGTTATACAGTGTTGTTACATGAAAAGACCTGTCTTTATGTGCACAAGGAAATAAATGTTTAATTTTATCCTTCAAATAAAAGAAAGAAAACTCAGTGGGCTGACTGAAGCCCTTGATCACTCCAGGATGACCAGGAATGACAAACCTATTGGCAAGGCACTATCTTTAGCTGCAGCACAGGACACATGCCAGGTGTAAATGAACATGAGCTAACATATGGGGAAAGCATTCCAAAGCTACATGGCTGCCTGTCTCCTGGAGTACAGTTACACAGCAAGGACCAGGAGCTTCCAGCACTCTGGGTGTGTGTCTGTGTGATGCCATGCACATCATATTTACCTTCATAACTCTGAGAACTTGAGAGACGTTCCAATACTACAAGGAAACAAAGAAATGGATTTTGTAGTCAAAAACTGTAAATGGAAACTGTCATTATTAGTAATCAAAATTAAAAACTGAGACTTACCTGCAGCAGTCAGATGAAATTCAGCAGTCACCTTTCCATACATGTTATTCAAGCAGCAATAATACATTCCCTGGTCTTTGTTACTGGCCTTAGCTATTTCCAGAGAGACAGGAGAGTCGTCCTGCACACTGGAACAGAGTATTCTATATTATCACATATTCCTTGTTATCACTGGGAGAATTGGCAAATTTGATCTCTCTGCACTGTTTGTTTGTTAAAACACAGCACAGTTATTTAGCAGATAAAGATATGCATTAATGCTGCAATGGATATTGCACTACAACAATCAAAATCAGAACATTTAAAACAACAGGAATCAGAATGACATGGAAATTTTAACCAATTCAGGAACAATTTTCTCTCCACTTAAAAGAACCTCTGAGAAGACACCTTCCTATGAAAGGAAATATCTTTTTTTTTCTTTTCTTTAGGTAATGTTAATTTTGTATTTTTGAAACATGATGAACAGATTTTAAGAGCAATGTGATCAGAATGTCATCACTGCTATGGAGGAAAATAACTCGTTTGATTAAAATGGAATTTTTCAAAAAGCTGGATCCTGATAACAGCCTTAAGAAGCTTTTATTTCCACCCTTCTCTAGATTAAATAAGTTTCAGACTTCATTTGCTACTTTAAAGTACTTGAAATTTGGATGAGACTGGATAGAAACAGGATGAGAGGTGATGGAACACAAAGTATGACCAATATCAGTGCTCTGGGAGAAGATCTGCTTCTTAATTACCCTGTTCAAACTGGGGATTTGCATCCACTGCACTAATCCTCTGAACAGGTACAAGAGTAAATCCCTGGCACATCTTCCCAAAAGCTCTTCAGGAACTCCCAGTCCTTCAGAAACATTCACTCACCTTCTCTGTAGCCGAGCCAGGATCTTGGAATCTTTAGTCCATGTAATGGTGGAGTCACCATAAATGTCACCAAACTGACAGCACAGCTTCACATTTCCAGAGCAGTCAGGGAACAACTCTGCTTGGATCTTCTTCAGCAGCCTGGGAGCTTGAAACAGAGGAGCCACAATTAAGGATTAAAAGATAACGACATTGTTTTGGCATTTTAACATTTCATGTTAAGAATAGGAACACTGACAACCCCGGTAAATAATTATGACCACTTGTGCCTGAATACTTGTAACTAGTAGATTTTTTAGTTGGTCACAGCCTTTGAGAGAACAAACTTTAAGTCCCAGTAGGTGCAGAGTCTTCAAGGTGTTTGTGGAACATACCTGACACACTGCCAGGCTGGGACTCTGCAAGATGCAGGGATGGCCCCATTTCCTGTAAAACACAGCTGTGTGGAGAGCCCATAAGCAGTGGTCAAATATTTTCATCTGGCAGTCTTTGCTCCCCTCTTCACTTTCAAAGGATCAATTCCCTAACTTTGCAGCCCCAGGGCATGGATGGTTCTTTAGCTAAACATCGACCAGCACACAGCACTACTCCAAGAACCCCTCAGCTTACAGAAGGAGCAGTCTGCCCAGTTCAGGAAGGTCCTGCCAGCCTGGATCTCTGCTAAGACTTTTCACTGCCTCACAGAATGCTTCAGTGTCTTTGCACGTGGGCATGGCGTGAGCAGGAGGAGGGAGGATACTTGGAAAGAAAGGTAATCAGCATCATAGGGAGAGGTTTTGGGATCATGACACATCCCCGTGCTCAAGTGACACATCTGTGCTCAATGTAAGAGATGTAAAATGCAAGACGTTGTTTCCTCCTTGTGTTACTGCTGACCTGCTGCACTCTGAGTGAGCTGGCATGGCACGTGTCCCTCAGGGACCCCAGGCCTGCAGGAACAGTGCAGGAATGCTGGATCCAGTGTGAAGGGTCAGGCACCTCCTGTGGTTTTCCCCCATGCCCAATTCCAGCCCAGCTTTTTCCGCATTCGGGATCCCGATCCCGTCTGGGTTTTCCCAGTTAAACCTTCAGTCCCTTCAGTCCTTATGCCTGTGTCTGTTGCTGTATCAGGGCTAAAATGCCACAGACAGCTTGTGACAGCACCAGAAATGGAACTACCAGCTCCTGGTTCCTTGCCCTGCCCACAGCCATCCCTCCTGCAGCTGAAAATGATACAAAGGACAGCAACCAAACCAGCCCTCCAATATTGCCAGGAAAAGTGCCACACAATCCTCTGAAGCACAGACATACTTCAGACCATAGCAGAGCAGAAGCAGGGTAAGAAAAATTCAGTCTTATCTGATGCAGCCTGAAAGTTTAAAACATTTTTCAAGCATAGACTCAGGTAATGGAAACAGATCAGGCATCTCTCATCACCACAGTTTGCTTACTCTGCTTTGAAGGAACATGTCTCTCCTCCCACACATTTGGTTCCCTCGCAAAGGACACATCTTTGAACAGAGAAAAATCTGGGGTTTTTCAAATGTGATTTGAAAAGTAGAAGTCTCACTAGAGCACACTGTAATTAGAATGTCTGAAAAGCTTACCTTTAGTCACTGTTCTACCTTGCTCTGATCTATTATTTGATTATGTGAACAAGAAATATGTAAGAAGGTAAAAATAAGATCTTGGTCCTTGTGAAGTATCCATAGAAACAACAAATCTCTCATCTGCCCAGCTGTCACACACTGTTACTCCTGTCTGCATTGTGTTTTACCTGTTAGCAACCTCACAGACTGACAGCAACCTGGAACTCCTTTTTTTGACGTTTCCTGTGTCAGTTTAATATTGCTCATTTCATTGGTGTAATTTCTGAGCAGTGGTAAAAGGAATGCAGAACCAACCAGCAGTCAGCAGGTAAGGACTGCAAAGAATTCTGTTTATCAGTGGCACTCTACTTCTAACAATAACACTTTACCAGTAATAAATCCTGTGGTAACCAAGAGGGGGTGGTTGCATTTGGCAGTCACAGTGTAGGAGCATAACTGGGAACACAGCCCTGAGGGAACAGAACAAGTACTGGGCTTGCAGCTGCTCCATGGTGTGTCATTATGTGGTACCACCACACTGTACATCCCTGAAAAGTTACTCCAAGAGAAAAATGAGGCAGTGACTAGTTCAAACAGGTTACAAGGTTCATAAATTGGATGTATTTGGCAGCTGGGAAAAAGATGTTCGGGGAGGGTTCAGCCCTGTGCTATGGGCACAGCACTCATTAAGTGCACAAACCTGGAAATAGAACTCTATGAGGGCAGGACACCTTTAACTGACCCAGATTTAGGGAGGCTTGCAGTGCATTTCAAGAATCTGAATTTCACACTGTAGCCAGAATGGTAGGAAAGAAAAGAAAAAAAAATCAGTTTTCTCTTACCTTTGCTATCCTTTTTCAAAATGAGTTTCCTCTGCTCTTTTCTATCTTCCTTATGAATCACGCCTGCCTCGCCCTTCCCAGACTTTTTAATGCAGCTGGGATCCTTGCTGACACTTCCCCTCTCCTCCAGTCGGGGTTTTTTGGACAGAGTTGCTGGTGGTAATTTCTTCTTAGCTCCAGCAGCCAAATGCCCACACTTCACTGTGTCCTGTTTACATTTGACGGGTTCAGGCTCTGCAGAAGTTGGTGATGTCTGGCAGGATTTTGACTCTTCCTGATTTCTTTGCCTTTCTGCATTGACTGGGAATGGATCACACATACTCAGTGCCAAGGAGAATGGCTGAGTTCTGCTGCAGCGTGGTTGCTCTTGAAAACACTCGCTGCTCCCTGAATCAACTGGGGGCAAATTAACTAAACCATTTACTACACTCTCTGCTGTCCTGACTTCTTCCTCTTTATTAGTGGACTTAATTGAATTACCAGCCTCAGTTACCTTGCTGGAAGGGATCAAGTCAGGATAGGACTGCTCTGTACTAGTATTCATAACCTGTCTCTGAGCCTGAGAGCCAATTAAAGTGCATAAAGGAGCCCTTGTTGCAGCTTCATCTGGGTTACATTCAATAGCTCTTGAACTCTCATGGTCATTTGCACACAGGGCTGCTTCCCCCTTGGTTTCTCCAGGTACTCTGTGGAACAGACCCTGTGATGGTTTGCAGGAAGTTTCCTGTGTACCCAAATTTCTGTTTACTTTGACTCGGGTCGGTGTGGATACAGTTTTTGCCAGAGTTCCTGTGGCAGGACACGCCACTGCTGATACACTGGGAAGAAGGCCCTCTGAGTGGCTTACAGGTGTGAGGGACGACAGTGTTTCTCTCCCAGTCAGTTGTTGGGACTCTAACTGATCCCCAGTACCTTGGTCCTTCCCACCTGCTGTGCTGTGGTGCTCACTTTGAGCCTTCCTGGGCAGAGGGGCACGGGCTGATGTCACACTTCCAGATGCACAGGTAGGATATTCTGAAGAATGTATTTTTAACTCTTCATCAGACTTGAAGGTGCTGTCAACAAAAATTACATGCTGTTCTGCTGTATGATGAGGTGAAACTGCAGTCTGACTCTCTGAAACCTGACTAACTCCTGAGTCACAGGAAGTTTCAGCCCTGTGTTCATCAGCCATGTAAATCTCTCCCTGTTCTCCTCCTGGTTTACATGGTTCACAGCTGGGCTTTTCTAGATAAAAATCCCTTAAAAATGGATCCTTGGAAGAGGGAGATTTGTAATTTTGTTTTGCTATTTCTGTCAGATGATCTGTATTTTGGGGTAGAATCTTACGTGTTATGATTTTGGGAGTCTTAATTAAAGTAGGCAATTGCATTACATAACCATATTTCTGTGCATTGGAAACAACTTGAAAATCCTGACAACCATTATTTTTTGAAAGACGGCAACTAGCAGAATTAGTGTCATTTTGTGCATTCAAGTCTGAGTGATTTCCTTTTTCTTGTAAATTTGCTTCATAACTTTTATGTATGGTGTTAACAGAAGAGTGTTCTGCATGTGTAAGCTGACAGGTATTTTGACTGGGAAAAATGTCTTTCTCTTCAGGGAAATAAGCCAGTCCTTCTCTCGCTGGATAAGGGTTCCTAAAATGAGAGTCTTCTGCAGGTACAGACTCATTTATCAAGAATACGTTGTGCTCAGTATGAAGTAACTGTCCAGCTGTCTCACATGATGCATCTGACACGTAAGTTGGGTTCGCTTCGGGACATGCTAAATTATCACTCTGAGCATTTTGTAACCTTGGAGAAGAATCTTCTCCACATGTTTGAGAAGCATTGCTAACAGTAAGCTTTGCTTCCCAAGCCACAGTGGTTCCATTCCTGTCCATTACTGTTGGTTCCAAGCACTCCCCCGTACTTAAGAGGACACTGTTTGCTGAACTACAAATGAATGGTGTTTCCGTTTCATTTCCAGCACTAGAATCTAGACACACACCATCTGTTCCCACCACTTGTGCATGACAAATGTCACCCTGACATGCTCCAGCTTTCTGAAGGAGGGTATCAGAAACACTGCAGTCAGCTTTCTCAGTGCAGAGGTTACTAGCTGGACCTGGGACAGGTTCCTGCTCTTCTATCAAACCCATCAGCAAAGGATGATCGGAGCAGGTTTCCTGCACAGAGTTCAGTTCTGTGACTTTGATACCTGTCGCCTTCATTTCTAAACTTGTGATCCCCCTGTTTTCCAATGGGATTTGACAGTCTGAGTCATCTTCATGAAGAAGTTTCCACAGCTTGTCATGCACTGCAGATATATCAGCATCTCCTCTGCACCCAGGTTCTCCAGATTCCAGGACTGACTCGGGATTAGCTTTGCACACAGGCTCATCATCTGATAGGCTGTGGGGAATATCTGGGTCACTGCTATCATGTGTGCCAAACCCAGACCTTTGCTCTCCCTCCCCTGGCTCTTCACACAGCTTTGCAGAAGAGAGAACAGCACACAAGCATTCCTGTTTATCAGGAACAGAATCTGTACCCCATAAAGGAAAAGTTGAAATGTCATTCTTTGATTTGTTGCCATTACTAATAATTTCTTGTCCAGAGAAAACTTCTTGGTGACAACCTTCTCTCTTATCACAAGGAACACAGTGCAGAGAAGTCTGTAAATCTGCATTCTTTGCTTGCAGTGTGTTTTCAGTACAGAGCATTTCTGCAGCTGGTTGGCTGGTTCCTGCACTTTCACAAGCCCTGAGGATGCCTTCCTTTTCTGTTTTGGGCTCCATACAGAGGTTCTCACAATCCTGGGTAACACTCCTAAGATTAGCACCTTGATTCTACAACGAGGAAAAATAAAGAAATGTAATTAAAAATGCAGCTTGACACAGGCCTGAACTAGAGTCCTGGCTCGAATTCTTTTTTCTTTTTTTTTTTAGTCATTGGAGTTTTGATTTTTAATATTTTTCAACAGTCAAGTTTTTGACTTGTACTATCAACCTAATGGATTGAAATCGACCTTCTGGGTCTGAGTCTGAAAGGAAGCACATGTTGTTCCTTACAGAAGGGTTTCTAATGAAGTATTTCCCATGGGCTACAGCATGCTTACACAGAGGCAGGGACTGCTCAGACTCAAGCTTTTTAGCCTCCATAAGTTCATGGCAAAAGGATTACTGGCTGTAGCAAATATTGCTTTCCTTTGCTGCAAAAGCCACCCACTTCAGCTGCAACTCCTTTCATCCTTTCTGTTACCCCATTCAGCTTGGGTAGGATGTGGAGCTGACCACATGCTGTGGATAACAGGAAAGGAAGAGATATAGAAAATTGTTGTCAATTACTTGAACTGCTGTTCCCACCACAAGCTTCACACAGTTGCCACCACACTGTCTTCAGAACTCCTTGGCCAGTGCATACTTAGTCAGAAACCCCAAGCCCAGGAACCTCAGCTCCACCTCTCAGTGCCCTCTGACCCCCAGTGCCCTGCTCTCCTCTCACAAGAAGATGCCAGTCTCGAGGTCTTGCAGTTGAGACACACACCTTCTCCTGAGCCAAGGGGCACGTGATTCCAGATGTGCCTCTACAGTCAGTTCCAATTATCTTCTCAGTTCTGAGCATCTGGACTGAGCCTAGTACTCCTTCTGCCACTTCCACTTCCTCTCAAACATCTGGAAAGCAGAATTTATTTTCTATTCCTTACAGGCACAGCAGCCTCACTCACAGCTTTTACTAGAACCTGTGGAATTCCTGCTAAAATGTGTTTAAGACACAGTTGGTCCGTCTCCGACTGCTAGTGTTGTGGCACTGGAAACAGCTCCCATGCCCATAGGAAAGTGGTCACGTTATTTCAAGAACCCTGTTATCTGTCTAACCTGTGTGTCTGTCCATATTGGCATCTGGGTATCCCTGAAAACTGACAGGGATAGGGTGCAGGCTGAGCACAGAACACTCTGCAGGCTGAACACTGAACACCCTGACAGGGACAGGGTGCAGGCAGAGCACTGAACACTCTGCAGGCTGAGCACTGAACACACTGACAGGGACAGGGTGCAGGCAGAGCACTGAACACACTGACAGGGACAGGGTGCAGGCTGAACACTGAACACACTGACAGGGACAGGGTGCAGGCTGACTGCTAGCAGAAACCAGCTCCTCAATAACACTGCAAAGCCTCCTGGCTCTTTGTACACTGTGTAATATTATACAGCTGGCACAGTTGGCTTTTAGGACCTACTATTAATGAAGATGCTTTGAAGCACCAGGTACATAGAGAATTTCACCCAGGGCTTCATGAGGTCATGAGAGGAGTAAGGTGCCTCCCACCTTGATCATCCAACAGAAGAAGTCCCCCAGCACAGCAGCTGCTGCACAGGACACAGTGCAAATGTTGTTCCAGTGAGAGGCAACTTGTCACTAAGGGGAAGTGTAAATCTTTGGGTCATTTGTGCTGTGGTCCCGTGGCTGCTCTGTACCCCTTGGCAGACAGGAGGTCAGCAGACGATTCCCACATGGAGAGGGAAAATAGGACACCCTTCCAAAGTGGTCAGCTGTAGGTTTTGCTGCAAGCCCCTTACCTTGCTTCTGGCAGAGCTCTTCACATGATGGGTTCCAGCAAATATCCCAGGGCACTTTACCTATATCCCTTTTATTTACCTTTCTCAGGTTGCACAGGCAGAATACTGAGGAGTTTCTGGCTTGCTACATGGCTGCTGTGAGAAGCTATCCACATTTTCCTTGTGTTACAAAGAACAGTTTCCAGATGGGATGCTTTTGTTTGGGTCATTTTCAAGACCACATAATTTTGAACCTACACCTCAATTTCTCTTCCATGAATGTGTATTTAAAACCAGGGGTTTGGGTTGTGCCCAGCTCTGGCCCTTTTGTGGATACCAATAATTCTACTGTAAAGTTTTGGCCATGGAACAGAGACAGAAAGAATCCACACTGATTGAAGTAGCAAGACTCTAACTGGCCAGTCTGAAATTTGGCCATGGCACTCACAGCTGCTCTTGGCTAGGAGGCTTCTGGGATTTAAATGATTATAGTGGACTTGGGGAAAAAGAAATTAAAACAATGCCTCTGGCAATCCATGGCCATACACCCTGTCAGGAAGCTCTTGGGAGGCTAATTCCAAGGGAGGGTATTCCCCATCATAAGGACATCATGTGCTCCTAAAATGGGATGGAAATTTTATGTACTATAAAACCAGAGAAACCTAAAGATGCTTTTCAGGCAGAAGAATTCAGTGATTTTTGACTGCTTAAGACACCCCAGTGGTGAGATTAAAGTCACTTTACTGTGACACTACATCCAGAACTGGGAGATGTTTTTGCCCAAATAATCAGACAAAGAAAGGCAACTGGAAAAAGCCTGTGTTGTCTGTGCAATTAGCAATACACCTTCAAATCAGAAAAGCTGGTGATAATAAGATTATTTGTGATTTAATATTCATGCATAGGTATTTATGTATCTTGAATTTTTACTATGTGAAACAAAAATGATGATTCAGTTTTCCCACCTAGGAAACCTGGTGGAGCATCATACCTGTACATACGGTCTGTAAAACTGTACTGATTCCCCGAGCTGATTTCCTCCTAACAGAAGAAAATATGCAAGTACATGGAGAGTGCCACTTTGGGGTTTCTATCTTTTACCTGGGTTATACATTGCAACTAGAATATCTGGTTCTTTCGTTGTTTTATTCTTAAAAAGCAAAGATCCCCATTCACCTCTGTAACATGAACCCTCTGCATCGAATTCCCCTCATTGTTATAAATCCAGAGCAAAGCCCTGGTTTAGGTTTCCAGCACCGGGAATGGAGGACAATTTTGTTTATTGAGCATAAACTGAAAAGAAAGTGAATCAAAACATTCTCTGCTCACAATAGGAATTTGAGAAACCTTCTGGGTTGAAAGAAACATTACTTTGCTAAGGCCTGTTCAGTAGCTTCCATATCAGATTTCCCTATCCAGCTGTCCAGAGGCCCATTAGTGCCTCTCACCATTATCAGGCTCACTCTATAATTAGAACAGCTTAGGCTTTACTTGGGCCTTTTTCAAACCCAGATTTCCCTTCCAGCCGTAGCTGTCATTCAGAAGTACATGAATAGTATCTTTCAAAGTAATTTCAAATTTACATTATTTTGTAACAAGCAAGAATTAATTGCATTTAAATTAGCAGAGCAGCTCTTTGTATTAAATGATAAACATGTTACTTACCCCTGAGACGTTCTCATCTGGCATCTGATTTTGCTCAGACAGGCCCTTTTTCCTTTCCCAGTGACAGTCTTTATCTGGCTCTTCTGTCTGACACAGACCAGCCTGCATTTGCAGGCTTTCTGTCTCTTCAGGAATCTGTGTTAAAAAGACACCTTCCTGACTGGGAGACAGAGCACTGGATTCCCTACCCTCTGCTGCAGCCTGGAAAGACTGTCCTATAGTACTTACATATCTGCAAAGTTCTATAGGGTTTAACAACTTGAAAAGGTTTCTTCTCAGACTCTCTGTTAAGGTGCAGACAGCGTGCTGTGTGTTTTCCTCTGGCACATTCCTTCCCCGCTCCTCCAGCAGCACTGAGCTTTCCCTCAGTGTGTCCCCGTCCGTGCCAGGCTCTGTCATTGTCCCTTGAGCAGCTCCTGTGCCACTGGCAGAGGAGTCTGCCCCGGCAGGTACAGGATCTGTGTGCTTTGGTCTGTCAGCTGAGCAATCTGCAGCCGCGTGGCCACTTCCATTAGTCTCTTCTTCACCACTGGGATGTTCATTTCCAATGGCTGCGGATGCAACAGGCACTTTGCTCTTGTCTTTGTCTTTCAAACTGGTACTTTTATCTCGGTGGTGTCCAACAGTGAGAGTCATCTCTGTCTGCAGAGTTGACTGGCTGTACATAGAGGGGTCTCTCCTTACATTTACTCCTTTGAATTTTGAGTGATGCCCACAGAAGCCAATGGGGGTATCCATAGGCGTAGTGTTATCTGACACTTGGAACACACAAGGCATTTCACTGAGGAAGTAAGCACACCCATCACAATCCTTACTCAGTTTTAGATCATCTTCATCATCACTTTCTAATAAAAATTGTAATTTCTTTTTCCAGATTTCATCTTCACGCACTGTCAGCACATCTGAACATTCAAAGTACTCCAGGTCATCATCAGAAAAGTCATCACTAACACTTGGAACTTTCTCTGTATTAATCTCCAGAGCAGTGGCAGAATTTGCAGAATCATCTTTTACAAAATAAGTGGTATTTCCTGTGGGACTATTTTCCTGCTCACTGAGCAGGGAATTCATAGTGAGTGGACTGCTGAACCCAGTCTTTTTACACACCTGGACATCTGCCAGAGACTGACCAGATCCAGAGTCTTCCATGTCAAGGCAACTGTTGTCTGTGTGACAAGTGGTTACACCTGTAGGGTGGGAAGGTACCTGTCTGCTGCAGGATTCCTCTGCTCTTCCAGCAGTGACATCAACTGTGACATTGTTAAAGTGAAGCAGGTCATCACCATTCTCTGACAAATCCCTTAGGCAGGAAATACTTCCCTGGGATTCAATCACATTTTTTACATCCATATTGTCTTCTGTGTTAGGGGACTGTCTGTGGGATTTCTCAGATGGGCACAAGACTTCTGCTTTGCTGAGCTCCTCAAGCAGTAACCGGATGATTTTAGAACAGTGAGAACATGGTGAAATCAACATGGGCTCACCCTCACAGGAGGAACTCTTGTGTTGTGCAAAATGTCTCCCATTTTGCTCATTTTATCCTGAGGTCTCCCACGTGCTCATTTAGGACAACCACCAATTCTGGGGAAGTTTTGTTCTTTGTATCTCGTTGCAGTTCAGCAAAAGTCATTCTAGCTGTCAATAAAGTGCAGGTCCTGCTCTGTGCACCTGCAAATAAAATAAACCTGAAGTTTAAAATTACTTCTGAGACAGGTATAGGTATTTACTAGAAGGTGGTCCACTGACATGTACTTGCAAGCATTTTCAAAACAAGAAATCATTATTTAAAACCCAAGATCAGACATTAAAGCAGTAACCCTAACCCAGCTGTCCATGCAATGACAACTAAAGGCAACACATTGAAACTGTCTGGAGTGATTTGAGACACTGGCACAACAGTAGGCTATTCCTTGAACTGGCATCATAGGGACATAAGTTCCAAACTCTGTAGAAATACATGGAAAAATCAGTCTAGTTAAATTCTATAGATCTATTTCAGTTTAAATGTTTTTCTTGTGTTTAGGCTCAAAGAACAACAATGTGAGGCTGTTTGGCTTCAACCTCTGCTCACATCAAGTCTGACTCTCCAACAGCTGTGGCAGTGCCAAATTCACGTAAAAACAAAGTGAAATACACCAAAAGGCTTCCATGAGCTGAATCCAAGGAAATAAGGAATCTACCTCTCCTCCTGTAAAAAAACCCTTGTTTCCTTAGTATTCCCAAATCTTAGGATTTTAGATACTTGAGATGTTTTGGGACACTGCTGGGGCTCTCCAGGTTATTGGTCTCCAGAGGCTACCCATGCCAATCACAGCAGGACTCTCCACCATCCATGGATCACTCCCTAGGAAAAGTACTGTACCAGAACTGAGTTTCAAGTGAATTTGACATCATGAAGGATGCCAGACTAACAGCTCTGAAAAAAGGTGGCCTGTATTTATCCCAGAATTAGTATGACATGAAGAACAGTGGGACAAACTTTCTTGCCATGTAATCCAATGAAGCCATTTAAAGACACCCTGTCTTCATTCTCCTTTTCTTTCCCTGTGCTTCTCCCACTGTGACCTTTCCAGCTCCTGTCTCTGCCCCAGTCCCAGACCTGCAGCCCCCAGCCCCGTGCCCTTCTTGATGCCCTCCCAAGCACTGTCTGTTCCCTGCAGGGCCACAGGCAGGGCCTTGCCAGTGTCCAACTCTCTGTCACAGGCACCACAGGCTGAGCAGAGGTACCTGGGGAGAAAATGTGGGAGCTGGACTAGAGCCTACTGGTGAAAGAGCCAGGCTGCTGGAATCTGCCTCTTCTGAAAGAGCACAAAGCATCCAGTGATATTTTCACTCCCTTCGGGCAAACCTGCCACAAACACTTTTTCCACAGTCACCTGGGTGGCAAAAAGCAGGAAGCAAAGGTGGTTAAGGGAAAGGACATGAGAAGGGACAATGTTGTGTGACAGTTTGACTCCATGTACACCAAGAAGTGCAGATGAACAACACATGGGGCAACCAGACGAGCCTTTCAGATTTCTGATCACATTTTGCTTTCCACTTCAACTCTAAGGAATATAAATAATTACCAAAACAAAAGTGGACCAGTAGGGATTAATCTCATCCATTTTATCACAGTGCCATGGAATTAGCCTCCAGCATTCAGCCATCTCCTGTTAAATATGCATTTGCCTAATGTTCCCTGTTGCATTCTTTCAATTCTGCTCACATCTTTGCATTGCAGAAGACCAGATGTCTCTTTCCTCTTTTTTGGAGGGTATAAGTTTTTTTAAAAGCATGGTAATTTCCCCAGCTGAAAAGAGCTTTGGCAACATGTTATTATTGCAGATTGACTCATGAATGGCCTTTACTAAAGTCATTGTACTACACAGTTATCATTGTCTCAGTTCAGCTGCACTTTGACACTGAGAGGAGAAGAGCTGTCAGATTTGTCCAGATGACAATTGGATTGGATTGTCATGCACTGTCAGATTCAACCACAGAAATGACAGCAAAATAATGTTCCATGAGGAAAACTACAATAAGTGATGGTTTTCTACCCAAGACAGAGATTATTTTTTTCTAAATCTGGGGAGGAAATAGAAGATATTAGATTTTTAAAAATTAAATTACTGAATTTAGATAGAAACTGAAAAGAGAACTGTTAGTATGAAACCCTCTCAGCTCCTCAGGGAAATTTGTGACAGAAGATGAACAATGAAATTCACTGA
Organism: Campylorhamphus procurvoides; assembly: GCA_013396655.1. Classification (NCBI taxonomy): domain Eukaryota; kingdom Metazoa; phylum Chordata; class Aves; order Passeriformes; family Dendrocolaptidae; genus Campylorhamphus; species Campylorhamphus procurvoides. Next base: position 206,803 of record WBMV01002352.1, read on the forward strand.
GGAAAGATGAATGGCAGACCATGATAATTCACTGTCAGCTGTTGACTAGTAAACTGAAAATAAGCTTGGTTCCTAAAACACTGGGATTTGAACACTTGCTGACAGAAGACACAAGAACATTTAAACGTATAAGGGTGTTGTAGCTCTTACTTACTGTCTATTCATCATGTAATCTCTGTTCTCTGTGTAACCCTACTCTGCCCACACCCTTATTCAATAGGATTCCTTCCTATCTCTCAGCTGCACTTGCTCCTCCCTGCCCTTCCCAGGATCTGTCTGTCCACCCCCAGGAATTGCCTTCCCTTATCACTGCCTCAGGGACCACCCCGTGCATTCCCATGGCACAATGGGCACCTGATCTATGCCCACCCCTCGATGCCATGACCCCAAAGCTCCCCCCGCCTCACACCCACGGCAGCACAAAGGAGTGGAAAGGGAGAGCCTGGGTGAGCCCCCGCATGGGCTATCTGAGCAGAACACCAGGGGGAATGACACTGATAACGCCACAGTGTTTCATGATAAGAAATACATCCTTTCATCAGCTAACACGTTGGTCTCTTTATACCGAGTTGACACATGGTCAGGGGTACCTGAAACACAAGACAAAGGGAGAGCTCCATAAACAGCATGTGCCTTAGAGCACACGGACCGTGTCTGCGGGAACTGATCTGCCCTGGCCTCACCAATTCTGGCAGATCCCTTTGCCTTATCTGGTCAAGGATTAACTTTCACCAAACTTTTGCACACAAAAAGCCCAGTCTTTCTACTCTGTACATATGTGCATATGAGGAGGATGTGGATGTGTGCATAATGCAGTCTGTTCACCTGTTCTTATAACACTTCTCCAGCAGACAGATCCTGTTTAGACAGTCAGTGGAGTATTTGCCTGTGTGCTTTGTTTTTTATTCTGAGCTTCTTGGTCTAAGACAACAAACTCCCCCACTGCCAGCAGAGTTTCCTATAATCAACTCCACTCTGTAGGCCAAACTTTGGGATATGGATTTGTTCTTTTACAAAACAATAATTATCCTCTAGACTATCCTACTGAACATTAGATTTAGCAATAGCTGCTTCTCCATGTGCCTGGGCATACATCCCTTTAGACAGATGTTATATTGGCTGGTAGCTAAGCCACAAAGAATGCTGGTGGGTATAATTAGACTTCATTTATGATAAACATGAAAAATCTCCAAACCAAACCACTAATAACAACAGAACCTTTCTTTATGATGAACAGAAATGGTCATATATTATGCAGATTCAACCAGAAAGCTTGCTGGTACGGACAGCAGGGTGTTAGAAATACTAAGGGGACAGAAAGCAACAAAAACAGAGCATAAACACCACCACAACAACAAAAAGGCAGAAAGGAATCTCCACTAACTACAGGATCCCAAGAAAAGTGTCAAACAGGTAGTGTCTAAAAGGTGGGACCAGGCAGAGGTTCCTGCTGGCTGGGTCTGTATCCATGCCCCAGCCTGTGCTGGCTGGTGAGCTGCTGGCCACTGTTCCTCCCTCCTCCCCAGTCTGGCACAGGCAGGGAACACACATGGGATGTAACAGAGCCTGGCCACAGCCAGTCAGGTCCTTGTGCTGCCCCATCAGGTGCTGAGGAACACACAGGTACTTTAGTCTGGACACAAACAGGAGTCTGGCTTGCAGTGCTCCAGGGGCAGGACTGGGCATGACCTCTGTCAGCAAACATGACTGCACTGTTCAAGACTCAGCATGAGAAGACACAGACCACAGGAGAAAGCAATCCCCAGAACATGTCTATAAGAACTAGGAGAACTGAAGCACCAGGCATGGCAAATACAGCTTAAATGAAAGATTACTGCTAACAAAGCTAGTGCTTTTAGCACTCCAGCTCCTGGACTGCTTGTGTTTTATGACTCTGACTCTTAGTTTGCTGAGAAGCAAAGATGCCATAGTCCTAATCACTCGAAAAACCTTATAGATCCTTCCCAAAAATCACTCCAATGACCTCACAGATCACTTCAGAAATCACTCCAATAGGTTCATGGATCCTTCACAGAAATAACTGCAGTGACCTCACAGATCCTTCCCAGAATGACCAACTACAACACCGTATGTATAACACACATCCTGTCACCTGTGAAATCTCAGTGTCCTGCTTAAATGCCTTTATATTCCAATGTTAATTCCCTCACCATTCTACCTGGAAATATTTCTCAAATATGTCTCAACCTTCCTGCAGAGTGTTTATTGTTTGTATAGCTGCAACACTCCTCTAAGAAATCAATAACCATAATTCTATTCAATCCATGTTCCCACCCTGCAATCTATTTTATATTTGGGAATATACACCTTTTTTTTTTTTTTATGTCCTCATACAGGGCACCTCTCAATAGAGCTTTTTTATGTTTAGCATTTTTCTTCTTCCAAAGCAAAACAAAACATAGACTATTCCAGTTATGCAATAAACACAGACCTTACACACCAATTTACATTTCTTAAGTGAGATATTATATTCCCTGTATGGAAATACATACAATATATTTATTATCAGACACATAGAACTTCACTTTTTAAAATAGCTTCCCATGAATGTTTGGCTGTATTTAAATGCTTATTTTCATGTTCTCTGTTTAAACTTTTCCTTTAACAGAAATAAAAGATTTTATTAAAAGTTTTCAGTTAAAAGTTTCATCAACATTGGTGTGTTTCTGTGAAACGTCTTAGTTCAGTGCATCCATAAGTACTGATGGAATCCAACTGCACATGAAATCTCTGATCCTGCATTCCTAGCCTATACAAGCTTTCCAAAGCAATTATGTCAGAATGCCATAAAAACATTTTCCCCATATTGTGATCATGGTTATGTTCTTAACTCCTACCTTGTAAAAGACAAAATCTCCGAGAGAGCAGAAACCAGAATTCCAGAGTTCAATTACAACTTTGTGGACTCTACTCACCATAGGGCTATAGTAAGGACTCACACAGCAGTTTGCCTACTACAAAGTGGAACATTTGATGGGGTAAGAGTAGTGAGAACCCACACACCCAAGGATCTAGTGATGCATTTTCTACTTGTTTTTGCATCTCACAGGAGTCGTGCCTGACTCAGTTCTGTCTGAAACCCAAACAGTAACTATAACCACCTTATTCTTCTATAAATTCTTCAAGGCACCACAATAAAATTGAACACTTAGAGCAGCATACTTGCCAAGGAGTGCATAATATCATAAATCAAACTAGAAAAACACTGTTTACCTAAACCAATTATCATGTTATCTACTATATTAACAAAGTGCGGATAAGAAAAACATCAGTGAAGTTTTGGCTGTTCAAAAAGCAGATGTCTGGCATATATGCCCTTGCCAAAAATACTGTGATATATACTCAGATGCCTGAGACTTTTGGACAACTTTTCTATTAGTGCACCACCCACTGTGAACAGCCCCACGGTATAAAAACACCTCAGCTATAATCCACTGGCTAAATGTACTGATAAATGACTGGCTCTGCATGCATCTAACGAAGGTCTTAATATAGAGTAATTAAAAGAAGCAATCATAGCACAACTCTTAACACCGATCTGTCTTAATCTATTTTTAACATCTGTCAAGCATCTGACCCTGTCAGATTGAGCAATTCAAGCAGCCTAGGAATCATCTATTTCTACTAAGTGATCAGATTTTTTTCTCAGGAATTGAAGAAACTTTTATCTACTGAGTATTAGAACATGCAATATATATTTAGAACAAATAAAATTCATTTTTCAGGATATCTGGTATCACTTAATACATTCTTCAGAGAAGGAAGCTTGCATTCAGATGATTTTTGCAATTTTGTCTTTCTGAGAGTCAGTGGAAATAGTACCAGAGTGTAATTTTAGAAACATTGAGCAGAACTCTAAATGCAACGCATTTAAAAAATGAATCTATCAAGATAAGGAAAAATTACTGTTCTTTAGCAGAAGCAAATAACAAATCCTATTTCCTGTTCAATAACAGTATAAATCACTAGTCATGTAGTGCATTAAGGATAAAGTAACTTGCCCTTCTTCCTTGTCTTTTCCAATTCCCAGGAGAAAAACACAGATGAGTAATGTTCCAAGTGCAAACACCCTGACCCCTCAGCCCCCAAATGCACACTTACCCCTCAGCACTCTTTCTGGATGTGCTAGCAGCAGGCTGGGCCTGGGCTGGGATCCTGTGCTGCAGGACAAAGCACACTGAATTTGTGCATGTTGTTGGGAGCTGGGAAGCAGCCGACAGCTTCAGGGGTGTTCTGCTAGTGTGACCTCAGGGTAGGGAGCCTGATCACTGAACAGTTTGACTTTTAAGAGACGATTTCGTTACATGCAGCAGATGGCCCTTCCTGGGAAAACCTCCACGAGACAGGGAGTTGGCAGTGAGGAGAGGGCACATCCTACTGCCATAGAAGTCCACAGGAATTTCCTCATGGCTGAGAGAGAGAGGAAGTGTTGGCCTTAGCTTTTCATAATAAAGCACTGGGTTGTTTTTTGAAGCACATGCCTAACTGCTCTGCTAGGCACCTCGGGAATTTCTTACTTGCTGGAGGTTAAGCACATAAAAGTTCTGCTGAGCATGAGAAAATCCAGTGCCTAACAAACAGGCTGAGGAAAGCAAAGGTGGACAGTGGACTTTTAACAATCTCTACACAGAAATTCACCTAATGATTCCCATCCCTCAAATGCAAATAAGTGAATACCAAAGTAAGAAAATATTCCCGCTCCTGTTACCCAAGAAGCCAAGTCTCACACAGGAGGAACTTGAATGAATTGCACGAATTGCTGTGAGCTTAAGGGATCTGGAAAAGGCTGAAAAGTAAGTTTGTGTCAAGATTTTTCTTAAACATTTTGCAGAAAGTGCAGCCAAAACTGGTTATGAAATACTACTATACTACTAATGCTAAATACTTCTTGCTCCCAGTGTTATCTAGACCCAGATAGGAAACTGGTGCGTTCAACAATAAATATAGCATCTCCAATCACTGCCATTCAGGAATAGCAGCAGAGATATCTCTGTTTTATGTAACAGCCTAATAGTCAAAATAACCCCCAAAGAAACGAGAGGCAGCCACACTTGTATCATAGAATACTCTGGGTTGGAAGAGACCTTTAAGGGTCACATAATCCACCCTCCGGCCTTTGGCAGGTACACCTTCCACTAGACCTGGTTGTTCCAAGCCCCATCCAATGTGGTCCTGAACACTTCCAGGGATGGGGCATCTAGCACCTCCCTAGGCAACCTGAATGCTTGATCAGTGATTAAAAATGTTAGTAAAATTACTTTCTAAGGCACTTTCGGTCCACTTGGAGCAAGCTGCAATTCCAGAAAGATGAGAATTCTCCTCAGATCATGGCTGCACTCCTGTCCATTAGCAGTGATGGAGAGCACTCAGGGGAACATTTCTTTGGGAGTCCCTGCTCTCCCCCGCTGAAGGACACAAGGTGCCTGAGCCTTAAGCTGCTTGTGTGGACAGGGGCAGCAGGCTGGGGGGGAGCTGTGCGATGGAGAGGAACCCATGGGTGTGTTGGCCCCTGACCTCAGCGTTGTGTGTTTTTTGCCTGGTTTATCCTCTCCAGCCACGTCCAGCCTCTCAGGGCCGGCTGCGGACGCTGAGGGAGGTCTCGCCCTCAGAGTCAGACACATAACCGTCCCATTTCAAAATGGGTGAAACGAACCCCGCTCGGGTCCCTCACGGTGCCCACAGGACCGAGCCGAGGGCGGGCAGAGTCGAGGGGGGGCCTTTTCCCGCCGAAGGGCTCGGCCGTGGCGGGCTCCCCTCAGGACGAGGCGGCCGCTCTTCCCTCACAGCCCGGCCCGCCCGGCCCTCCCGGTGCCCTCAGGGGGACCCGCCCCGACCGTCCCGGTGCCCTCAGATG
>WBMV01002352.1:213324-242141 GCA_013396655.1 Campylorhamphus procurvoides
CCCCCAAGCACGGGGTCTCCCCCCCAAGCACGGGGGTCCCGGTCTCCCCCTCAGGCACGCGGTCTCCCCCTCAGGCACGAGGTCTCCCCCCCAGGCACGGGGTCTCCCCCCCAGGCACGGGGTCTCCCCCCCAAGCACGGGGGTCCCGGTCTCTCCCCCAGGCACGGGGGTCTCAGCCCCAGGCACAGGGTCTGGCCCCAGGCTGGCGTGTCTTCGCGATGTAATGAAAGAAAGGCTGATGAATCTTTTTAGTGGGAATACGTAAACTTGCGTTCCCTTTCTGTAACTGCCTGCGCGTCCTTATTATCTGTGGTGTTTGAATCTGCTGTGATTAAAAGTGCTGAAGACTGCACACCAGAGTCTGAACTGAAAGTTCAGGCGGGTTACCTGCGCTGCAGTGAGGTGTGATGGGCTGTGCTGTACCACACACTTGTTTGAACAACTCCTCTAAAACCAGTCTTCCTGCACTTTGAAGTCAGACTCTGACTTACTGTTCACTGCTGCTGAATTAGGCACCTGGAAATGAAGGTGCTGTACCAGGTTTTCTGCTGAGACCTGGTAGGTCTCTCAATACGTTTGATCAGAATTGTGAGGTACACGCATCTCTTGTAGCATACTAATACCAGTGTCACTATAATTTTTGAACTCATGAAACTTGAAGGAAGTACTGCAAATATGTCTAAATCAGCAAGGAATTTCCCATCGCTGTTTTTTAAAATCTTTTTGTTTGTCTACACATCATAGTTAACCCAGTTCTTTTCTGAGCAAAGTGTTAAGAAGGTCTATGCTGTGTCCTTCTTGTGTTCCTCCATAGCCCTCTGGATTTGGAACAATGTTCCCTCCAAGTGTTGGAGCCAGAAGGAAGTCCCAGCTGGAGTCTCCTGAAGTTGCTGGCAGATCGTGGGTGCACTGTGGTGGAGCTGGTGGAGTCCTTGCAGGCCCTGGAACACACAGAGGCTCTCCAGTGTCTCAGCCACGCAGGTCAGTGCTGAGTTTTACACTGGAAGCGTTCAAGTAGCTCATTTTCTACAGTAACTAAAAACACCTTCAGTGCTTGAATTCTGGTATCCGTATCCCTATGATTACCAAGGTAATTGGCTCATCTGATTCTGAGATGAAAAATAAGCCAAGTAGATAAGCAGTCTTCATGCAGTAGTGTTGTGGGCTGGCATTCCCACTGGTGACTCAGGTTTGGTACCAAACTGTGCTTTCAGAGGGCCTAATCTTAATCTGAACAGCTCAAAGAAATTGTTGGGAGTGAGCAAACTCTTAAAACTAGGAATATCTCTACAAAAAGGGATCTGTGATGCCATGGGAAGTATTATTTGCTTTAGTGAGAATTATCCTAAAATTAAAACATCTAAATGACCCACTATAAATCTTTGATGAACTCTGTAATGTACTGATTAATTTGAGCATGGATTTTGTGCAATGGAAGATAATTCTGAATGTCTTAAAGTCATATAACTAATTGGAATTGTGTATACGCAGTACGAACAAATTATTTTCAACTGTATTAATGACATAAATTTTCATTGCTCAAAGGACGATTGAAGTGCAAATGTAAGTTGCAGACTTGTATTTGTTCCTAACTTTCCTCTGTGTAAATTGTGTTTTAAAGGTATCAAGATTGTTGTGCAGCCAGACTCTCAAGCAGTGCTCTCAGGTCAGGTCGTCAAGCTGTGTTGTTGGGCAACAGGACACCCATTTGTGCACTACCAGTGGTTCAAGCAGGAAAAAGAGGTAATAATTGATAGAGAATGCAGGTTTTTGCAATAGTGAAAATAATAGATAATGATTTTGGATGATACTTTCTTTTTTTTAAGTCTCTCACATTTATTTCCAATGAGAGAACACTTCTGGATAATGACCTTAGGAGTCTGCCAAAACAATACGGTGATTCCATATATTCAGACCACTTCATCCCTGGGGGCTAATTTCAGATTGTGACAGAAAGTAAGCTATAAGTTTAGTTGTCTTTCAGCTTAGCAATAAGTTTCAAGTAAGTGAAGGAGTTGAGGCTGCTGTTACGGACATGGAAATAAATACTGTAATGTTTGATTCTGGTTTAGATTCAACCAATCTAAATGTCAGTATTTCCCGTTCACCTGCGGTTCAGGTTCCCCAGGGTAATTCTCCAGAGCTGGTTTTGAATCCAGTGAGTGTAAAGGATTCTGGCTTTTACATCTGTCGAGTGAACAGTGCATCTGCTTTCGTGTTCAGTAGGTGGGCACGCCTTGAAGTTTGTGAGCTCCAGAGTACATCTCATGGTGAGTGGCAAAAGCATTGTCTTCTGAAAGTCTGCCCTCCTCCTTCATAGAGGATCTTGGGCCCCTGTTGCTGTGCTTAGATTCTCTCACCGTTTCTTTTCTTTGTTCTTCCTTTTTGTTTTCCTAAGGGAGCTTAATGGGTTTGCCTCAAAACAAGTTGTGCATTTGTATTCAGCCTCAGCCACAAAACCTGACAGTGGGGGAAGCTTTAGTACTAGAATGTGGAGCTGTTGGAAACCCAATTCCTCATTACCAGTGGTTCAAAAATGGATTGCCCTTGGCAAATGGGAGCAAAAATATCTACACGGTGAGTTACTGCAACGGGCCAGCCTTGAGGGCTAATGTGCAGCCACCTTGAACTTTCCACAGAAGGCTTTCTTGAAGAAAATAATTTCTCCATATCCTTGATAACCTCTGACAGAAGTGCTCACTCCAAGTGCTTCTTGTTTAGTTTTCACTCTTTCTTGCATGGGGGCTGAAATGCAAGATTTACTGGGGTCTCTCAGGATGACTGGGATGATACTCACACAGGTAACTTGCGTGGATGTGGAACATCAAGGGACATATTGGTGTCACGTATTCAATAACCAAGAGAGTGAAGACAGCAAGACAGTAGAAGTCATTATAGGTGAGGAGTTTTTCTGTTTGATACAGGACAGCTCATTTATCCATTTCTTCCCCATCATTAAAATTTATTTTTGGAGCTTTCAGTATTAAGCCAAGCACATACCTTCTATATTTTCAGTTTATCCATTTGTTAAAAAAACCTGTGCCTGCTTTCAGCAAATGGAATTTTAGGGCTTTGGGTTTTTGTGGTAACCAGCACAGAAGCACTACCTCTTTCCGGCATTGCCAACATGTACGTGGCCTATCAGCAGATTGCAAGCTGATTTATGCTTTTTGACAACTAAAAGTCAGGTTAATCCCTGCTGGTGATGGGAACTGTGTTGCACAGGACAGGTGAGGTTGTTCATTGCAAGCAGAATGAAAGAACAGAACATGTTCCAGTGTGTGTGCAATGTGCACATATTTGCAGTGAACTGAAGAGAAGTGTGATCTGTTTGTATAGCTTCCAGATCTGTCTGGGAATACCAGTATATAATTCACAAGAAAAGTTCTTTCCTAACCTGAGAAATATCCTAGTTTAGTACTTGCAGTTTCAGTAATAAGTCCTGTATAATGTTGTGGTCAGTGCAGATTTATACTGCTGTAAAATGAGCCAGATTGCAGAGCAGCTTGACGGTGACCTTTGTCTTCCACCTTTTGTGCTAACTCTCATAATAACTGAGAGCACTTGTCTTCCAATTTTTTCCCCTCTTTAAAACACAAGGAAGGAAAGCTATGCCAGTGGAATGCACAGAAGGTAAAGTAAACCTTTAGTTGTGAATCAACTTTAAAAAAATCAATGAGGGGATGATGGGTTGTCGAGTGTGTTGCCAAAAAGCACATGTGGGTTAAGAGCTTCAGTCTAGTTTAAAGCATTGATGTGTGGTGCAACGTTCCTTCTGCATGTGCTTCTCTCTTCTTTGCCTGCATGCCATGGTCTGTGTATGGATTAAAACCAGACTGCTTTCTTCTGTAGTCTTCAATTGAATGTGAAGATCTGGAGAGTTCTTTGACTGGGCTCGGAAGGCAACATCCTATCTAAGAAAACCTGGAAGTGTTTAGGAACCCAGGTGATCTTAGAGAGCTCTAGTGTCAGTTTTCTGTTTGCAAGAGGTGTTTCCAGCAACCTCATTAGGATGATTTCTGTTCTCTGCACTGCTGCAGTGAGGAGGATGAAGTGTATTATGATGTTGCCTGTTGGTACCATCCCTTGATAACTGAGCTCTTCAGAGGCTGCAATATTAAGATCAGGGGATCATGTAGAACAGTGTAAGGCTGCTCACAGCAGGCCAACCCTGAGACATCCCTGATGCTTCATACACAATGGTTTTCTTTTCCCTGGTTTCCAGTGTTCTCAGAATAAAGAGGTGAAACCTATGGTAGCTTAGAATATTTGAAAATTTTGTCTGAAGTCCTGAACCCACATGGCTTCCCAAACTAAGTTTTCTTGCTCAGGATGTTGCTTTTTCAGCAGTCCTTCAAGCATATCTTCTTCAAAGGGATCTCATACCTGGTTCCTTGCTCCTTCAAGCTGCTTGCATGCCTGGGGGTTTGAGGTGCAGTGTTGCTTCCTTTGATTTTAGGTCTACTGTACTGTAATGCTGTGTCTAGCACAGCTCACTATATTTGCTGGATTTTCTCTTCTCTGTGTGGAATAAACAAAAGATTACGTTTGCAGAAATGCAAAGCCAAAAGTATTTTAGAAAGGTAGCTTGTCTTTTGTGTTTGTCTTCAATTAATAATGGCATGACACTTATATTTTTACTAATAAAAATGTCACTTTTGCTTCTTGTTTAAATTATGATTTTATTTCTTCACAGAAGATTTAAGTGATCTTCAAAAATCCGGTAAGTGATAAGTGTGGAAAAACTTTCTTTGCATCTCCATTTTATGTTACGAGTTGCTGAAGCCGAGCTGGGTTACAGTTTATCCTTTGCAGTATTTGATGTATCTGTAGCTGGGACTGGAATAGGGGTAGGTATCACGTTAAGAGCAGCACAGCTTCCTGGTTCCAAAAGATGAACTTGAGGCATTTTGTGAATCATAGGGGTGCTGTTATCTTTGTAAAATCACCCAAGGCTGGTCTTCTACACTGCATTTGTACTTATACCAAGGGAATTAACTTTGCTTTCATGTCTGTGGTTTCTCTGGACTCTCAGTTTTAGTACATTGCTGCTTTTTCAGATGATTAAAGTGAAAAAGATGTAAGGTGCCTGGCTGTCACCCATTATATGTTGAATGGCATATTTCTTAAATTTATGTTGGAGTCAGCCACTGTGGTTTGGAGCCTGTTAGATGTTTATTATAGAAGTGCAGGTCCAGTGTTTGTCCATAAGGGACTATGCCTGATACAGTGTTCCCAAAATCTCAAATCACAGAGATCATATAGTTCCCTGGGTTAGACATCAAGTATGTGTTTACTTTTGTGCAGACTCAGTTTCAGCACTGACGTGGTTCTGTTAGGATGTGTGAGGTTATCCAGGTGGACCACTTTGGCACACTGCTTACTGTTCCTCTTGGCACAGCATTGGCTCTGCCACCCCTCTGTGAAGTATAAAATAAAACATTTTTCACATCCAGATGCTCATCCCTGCTAAGCATCCCCCACCTTGCGTATCTGTATTTCATTTGGAGAGGATACTGTTCAGATGTCACTGAAAATACCAATGTGCAGTTTGTGAGATTCAGAATTACACTGTAAGCATCTATTCTTTGGTAATTTATAGAACTACCTATTCATACCCTGTTACACTGTGTTTGCTGGAAGAGGGTGAAGGAAATCGGGTAAACAACAACATCAACAAAATGCCCCCAAACCCACCGAAACAAAAAAGAGCACTTTTTTTTGGTGCTAAACTAGAAAGTTGTTAGACAAAGCAGTGTCTCTAGACTGGCTGTGGGGAACATGCAGTTCATTTTCTGGCATTGCAGCTCTGACTGTAGTCACTGACAGTGCTCTTTTCATCTCTTTCAAGCAGACCCACAAGAACAGCCAAGTCACAGACCTGTTGGTGAGTGGTTTTGTAACTGGAATGACTGTGTGTATTTCACATCTAGGAAACAGATTTTGCTGCTTCTGAATGTTGCTGCTTCTGACACTGCCAGTGCAAGACCTGTGGGGCCCATGGAGAGCTGCAGGGAGGGAGACCTGTGGGTAATTGTACAGGCCTTTCAAATGCTTGCTTGCCCTTTCAGGAGTAAACTCTGCTGAGGGCACCAGTATTTTTAGTGACTCTCTGGAGCGTCTGCAGCTTCTCATCTGTGTCAGTTTACTGCTTCAGATTCCTCTGGCCGGGCCCCAAGCCAGTGTGTTACTCCATGGCTTTGAATGCTTGGATGGCTGGAGATAGTGGTGTTGGGAGGATGTGATAGAGAGGACTGGTATCCTGTCTGCCAAGGGAATGCTGTCCCTGCGAGCTCAGCTCTCCCTGTGCCCATGGGGTGGATGCTTTGGTGCTGAGCTGAAGTTCATAAAGAGATGGATGGCACGTGTGCTATGAAGAATAGTTGCTGGGGAGTTTTATTCACATTCTTTAATTTGCACAGTAGATTTGACTGTAGTCAGACAGGTTGTCCTGTTGATGCTAAAGCAGGGGGAAGGGGTGGTGGCCTCTGTGCAAGTTTCTCCACTCCTTCAGCTTCATCAGTGTGAGGGAGAATGCAAATGCTCCCACTCATGCTGGTAGGTTGGGTTATTTTGAGATAAGAAGAGAGTTGAGCTGTACTGTTGATGTAGGATGGCTTTTGAAATCATACAAATATTGTGCCTGAAGTGAGACTGGATATTCTTTTCTCTTTGGAGGACCCTGCATTTAAAGGTATCCACCCATGGAATATATCAACATGATGGTTTTTTTCTCCCTGTGTCTTGGCAGCCACAGACAAGGTAGCTCTGTTAATAGGAAACATGAGCTACTGGAACCATCCCCAGCTCAAGGCTCCAATGGTAGATGTCTATGAACTGACCAGTTTGCTAAGGCAGCTGGATTTCAAAGTGGTTTCTTTGTTGGATCTTACTGAGTCTGAGATGCGAAATGCAGTGGATGAATTTTTACTTCTCCTGGACAAAGGAGTATATGGTAAGAACACTCAAAATCCCTTCTGAAGTAGGTCAGTTTTGTATGTATCAAATACACAAACATCTGATATTTACCTCTGCCAGCTCTCTATATGTGATGGCCAAAAACCTTCATGGTAAATAGGATGTGTGTAGAATGGGAAGAGTAAGTCAAAAGCACCCACCAGCATGTCCTTTGACTTTGCTTAAAATGTTTTTGTTTCTTTACTTTTAGAACAGATCAAATATTTGAACTTTTTTCTTTAACCACACACGGGGGAGGTCATGGTGGAATTGATGCACAGAGCAAAAGCCTTCGTGTCTTGCATGGCAGAGCCTGAGAATGACGTGGTTGGGAGGGAAGAAAAGTTCTGTGGGCTTTGAGTTTTCACCTGAGAGCCACTATTCTGTCATTTTTCTAAAGGCTAAGATTGCGTGAACCCCTTGAGAAATTACTGAGAACAGAAAGCAAAAAGGTTTTGCCAGTTTCCCTATTTAAATTGCAGAATTTCTCTAGTAAAACCCATTCAAGAAAACATTGATCCTTTTCTGGAACACAAGTTCAGATTATTTCTTATCATGGCTTTTATGGGTGTGTTACCCGATGCTCTGCCTGAGTAGAACTGGCTGCTCTGACATTTGGGCATTATGTCTGAGCCAAAACCTGCCTGACAGGGGTGTGGAGGCTTTCTGAGAGCAGTCTGCTTTTTTACTCCTTGGGAAATAGATATGCTTGTACATTTGAATGACCTCTGGGATTCTTGCACCTTCTCAATTTTTTCTAATTGTTGGCATGAATGTAGAAAATAAAGCACTGAAAGGCGTTAAGGAGTTTCTCAGCAGCACCATCTGAGAGCTCTTATACAGCATATTTTTGCAGTTGTACTTTTCCAGTCAGTATAAACAGTAAGCAGAGCAGGTTTTCAGTGATGGTTGGCAGTAACTACTCCAATTTAAGTGGTCACTTTATTCTTTCTGCGTGGTGGCTGTTAATGGCTTAAAGCCTATTAAACATGCTGTCAGTGCACAAACAGGTAATGATTTATTGCATCTCTAGTGGGCACAGCTTCAAATAGAGGAGGCATAGTGGCTACTGTTGTTGAGTGTCTGTTACATATGTTCCTGATGCCTAATAAGTTGTGTCATTCTGGCTCACTGCCAGGAAAGTGGCATTTCAGATACTGGTCCTTAAGGGCAGGAGTAGTAAACAAAGTGATGATGATTGTCTCCCCTAATGTCTTAGTTTGTGCTGTTCTAAATGTAGGGTGCAGTTAATACTGTATTCCACACAGGGTAAAAGTACAGACCGATATTTTAGAGGCTGAAAATATTTAGGCTGCTTTCTCCTTGAGAGAGAGAGAGGCAGGCAGATACCACTCAAGTGCTGACGTCTCTGAGGAACTTGAGCCTACTTAAAATTGTTGTGCCCAAGTCTCTGTTGAGCCCCTCCAAACATGTTTACTCCACTTACCCCGGGTATGCAGAGATGTATTTTGGTTCTTGAGCTCAGCACATTTAACTGTTGCAGGTACTCGTCACACAGCATAGCACATCATCTGCCAAGGATAGAAATGTAGCCAGTCAGTCAGTCCAATGACTTATGGAATATACACTCAGATATATGGAATCTCAAATATAACCTTGGTTTAGGTCCAGATCCAAACTCTGGAAATCAAGTGAAGAGTTTTCTTTTAACTTAGCACCTGACACAAGGTCATACAGTTGCACTTCACCTAATGTAACATTCTTGAAATTACCCAGCCTGGGGTAAGCTTGGCATAGTTGTTACTGACTTGAGAACTTACAAGTCAGAGAAGAAAAGGCTTTGTTTGAAAAGCCAGAGTTCCAGCTCAGTAGTGTTCTCCAAAAAGTGCAGGGCTGGGACACAAGTATTTTCATGTCTTGTGGCTGTGTTTAATGGGACTGTGAAAGCATCTAGCATGCCCACCTACACGAGCTGAGTTAACTGTAGATCATTTTCATATGATACCATTTTCATCCATAGGGGATGGCTTATTTTGGGGTTTCCCTGAATATTCATTCCACTATTGTAATCACATACATTTTTAGTAAGATAAGAATAACAACATAAGAATACTGTATCTCTAGTCCACATAAATTATCAGAGTTCTTTTGACTTCTATTCAGCTGAGCACTATATACTAATTGCAGTTCTGACCAATAGACTGCTTTGTATAGATAAATAAAAATTCTTTTAGAAGAAGGAATTTGCATCATTAAGGAAAACCATCCCTGGGAACAGCCAATAGGAAAATCAAATTTAATCATACAAGCTTCTGTTAACTGCATTTTGTGGCAGTGGGGGTTATTAATTCTAAGAACATCTAAGCTTACTGCAAATTGATAAGGCTTTAATACTGGACATTTTCATTCATGTAAGTAAAATCTAAGCCCTGGCTTGCAGTTCCCTTTTTCAGGGTTAAGAAAAGCTTTCTTTAATTGCATGACATGTTTTGGGAGTTTTTCCCCACAAAAATATTTCATATTTTAAATCTTAAATTTTTACATCTTTAAGATTTTAAATCTTAAAATGTTGTAGACTGCTGCACACTGGTAAGTGAGGGAGATGATGACAGGATAATCATTTCTGGCTAGGTAAGCAAACAAAGTATTTGTTTGTTTAGTAGAGCCAGAAGAGTCTGTAACCAAGACATGTAGCTGCAATCAACTGAACAGGAGCTGCTGGTAATGGGGATGTGCTCTGGAGTCCTGGCAAACTATTCAGCAGGGTTTTTTTCTGTCTATAAAATCTGCAGAGTTACTGCTGCTCAGAGCTTTGTAATTGCACACGTGGAGAAGATGTTTTACAATTGGCACATTTCCTTGTTCCTATCTGTGAGTTACACATTGTGCATAACAAGACTATTTCTGTTAGAGGTCATAACTACTTAAAGCGTTTAAGAGTATTTAACTCAGTGTGTTTGATGTAAATATCTAATTGATTCTGTTGCATGTGTGATTTTTGCTTTTTTTAACTCTGTTGTGTCTGTGTGTTGTGGCTCCCCCCTGCCTCCCCTCCTTCCTGTGTTCACAAAAGCATATTGATATTAAAAATCCAGCTTGGAGTGTCTTGAGTGATCTGAGTGTCCTGCTGTGCATGAAGGTTTGGACACACTACAATGTACAGAAGTGCTGTGTTGTGCTCACTGTGCTCAGTCACACCTCTTTTGAACTCAGGTTTGTTATACTATGCTGGCCATGGCTATGAAAACTATGGGAACAGTTTCATGGTTCCTGTTGATGCTCCCAATCCCTACCGGTCGGCAAACTGCCTGTGTGTGCAGAACATCCTCAGGCTGATGCAGGAAAAGGAGACAGGACTCAACGTGTTCCTGCTGGACATGTGTCGGAAAAGGTATTGTCTGCAGTCATGAGTGGGGAGAGCTGACAGCAGGTGCTCAGGGAGGGGTTTGCTTCATGAGACAGGGAATACTGACTGGAATTTGGGGAACTGACTGAAGTTCAGTTTATTCGCTGCAGCAACAGGTTAAAACTGAGTCTGCTTTTAAAGTTAGCAAAAGGAACTGTACAGTCACTTGGAGAGAACAGCAAGGGATCTCGGGAGACAGCTGGGCCTCGTGCTGAGAACTCTTTAGTCTGGGCTGAGAATTCACTGTACCCCAAAGTTCATGGTTCTGAGAAGTCACAGCCTGCACCTGAGTGCCTTTAACATCAGTAGGATTCATCCACAGACTTACTCTGCCTGTGGCCTTGGATGGAAATGTGACTGTGGGTAGATACCTGCCTCCTGATTGGAATAACATTTCTTCTTTTGTTGTTGTTTAAAAGTTACAAACCATGAGTCTGACTAGATAAAAGTGAAATTGAGCATCTTAAAGAAGAAACATGACCCTTTCTCCTTCTGTCATTATCCATCCTCATTGCAGGGAGGGAGGAGAATCCTTGTGATCAAAGGCATGTTAATTTGGCAGAAGGGCTCAAGTGAAGTGCTTGTTTTAGAACTCTTCAGAGCCACGGATTTTGCTTTTATGCTGGGGATGTTATATCTTTATTTAGAGCTTAAAAACCAACTGATTGTGGGATTTTTCTAAACAAAGTACTGTGTTCTTTCCATGTTGAGAAACTATGATGCCCAATTAAACTTGCACTTGAAATCAGCTCTTCAGTCAGCACTTCTGGCAATTGGTCTCTAAGGAATGTTTCATAACAGAAAATTGCTGGTGCCTCAGTGTGTGTGGAGCCTCTAAACTTCACTGCTAATGAAATGCCTGTGACCCAGTTCAGGTTCACAATCTGCTGTCTGAATAGAAAACCCATCTATGTAAGCTTTGTGCTAACTATGCAGGCACCACGTGCAGGGGGCAGGGGGGAACTAGAAAAAAAATCATACAGTTTTTGGGTAACCTAAAATGGGCAGTTTCAGAAATGGGTTTTGCAGAGACTGCAGGCAAACTCTACTAGTTACTCTGACATGCCCTTCTCTGGGTGATGCATGATGCCTCTGTCTTTATGTTGTCCTCAGGATGAGTGTTGATGGTGCTGAGTTTTGTCTTTTAGCAGTCAGGATTCATTCCAGAATTGTAAGAGCAAAACAAATTACTGGTTCTGAGCTCTGCTTTCCTGGTATTTTGAATTTGTTACTTTTATTAGTTCTCAAATTAGTATTCTACTTTCTTGTGTTTCCACTTGTTACAGAAATGAATATGATGACACAGTTCTTATCTTGGATGCTCTGAAGGTTACAGCCAATATTGTTTTTGGATATGCAACGTAAGGAAATTTTTCTTCTTCTGTGCCACACAAGTGACCACTGAGATTGTATAGCTGACCTTTCCCAGAACAATTCTGTGGTGTTAACAGACCAGTAACCTCAGTCAGTTTTCAGGTCAAGTGCAAAAGCTGCTGAATAGAAGTAGTCAAGAGCTTTTAATAAAGTCTTCAATGATAAGTTTAAGCTCCTCATCTAAGGCATTTGATAAACAGCTCTGGTCTGTGATGCCATTGTTAGTGAAGCCTTCCACGAGCTGCTTGCAAGGGAACACGAAGAGCAGGTTGACCTTGGACACAACCTGGTTTTCAAATTGTAGGGTTTCTTTCCCCCATTCCCAACATAACTTTACTCTTACATGCAGATGTTTCTGTTTTTTCCTTGTCTGATGTTGGTGATCTCACAGGTGCCAAGGAGCAGAAGCTTTTGAAATTCAGCAGTCGGGGTTGGCCAATGGAATCTTCATGAAGTTCCTGAAGGACCGTTTGTTAGAAGACAAGAAGATCACTGTTCTGCTTGATGAGGTTGCAGAAGGTGAACTCCAGCTTTCTGCACTAACAGCCTCCTCAGCCTGCATTACTGACAACAACTTTGCTTGCATGTCCTTCCTCTCATGGTGAATGTGTACCTAAAGCTCTTTCTTGTTGTGATTTTTTTCAAATAGCAGCTTTTATCAAGAAGCAGCTGCTACTGGGCAGCATATTAAGAAAGTTTTTCGTGTTAGAAAGGGATCTGAGCTTCTTTAATGGTGTTCAGTTTTATACTTTAGTCAGCCTTATTTGTTCTGAGTATCTTTCTGCATGGAGCTTTGAATTGTCCATCCACAAAAATGCTCTTCTGTCCTGTGGTTCCAGCTGCTTGTGGCAGTCCCATCATTTGCAAGTTCATTTAAACAATTAATGGAGTCCTACCCACCTCATAGTGCTATAGTGATGATATTGATTTGTTCTCTATCAAGAACAATAAGTTCTCGAAGTGCACTCTAAAGGGCAATGCACTGCTTTCAAATGCCAGGTTTAGTAATTGTATTTTAGAGTTGATAGGAAAAGTGCTAAAGTGGAAAATGTTGAGGAAAAGTGTATTGCTTCTGTGCAAACACCTGCACCAGGTACAGAAGAACAGGCCAGGCAAGCTCTGCCAATGTGAGACTGGTCTCTGGAGGGGATGTCCCTCCTCAGCCCAGCTCTGCTGTGGGTTCAGCACCTGGGGCAGCTGCAGGTTGCAGAACTTTGCCCAGTCTGACTTCTGTTCAAGAGCAGAGAGAAAGACTGACCTGTCGGGCTGTGTGACAAGCACTGTTGTCAGTATTCCCAGGTGTTGGGTGCATTGGAGGCACTAGCAAATGTGCCAGAGGAGCATTCCCATTAGAGGTGTTCCATGTAAACAGCCCCTGTGGAAAGGCCCTGGCCTGCTGGCACCATGGTTCCTGCTGGCTGCCTTTGCCACAAGAGTGCAGTGCTGGCTCGTGCTCAGCTTGGTGGCCACCAGGCCCTGAGATCCTTCCTTGCAGAGCTGTGTCTCAGTGAGTCAGACCCTTCCTGCACTGGTGCAGGGAGTGGGGTGTTTGCATTGATTTTGAAACAACCTGTATGCACCTTACTTGTAGATATGGGCAAGTGTCCCCTCACCAAAGGCAGGCAAGCCCTGGAGATCCACAGCAGCTTGTCAGAGAAAAGGGCACTGACTGATCCCATCCACCCAACTGCATCCTCTGCAGAGTCCCTGGCACGGAACCTGCAGTGGGCCAAGGCTCATGGTATGGTACACTCTGCTTTTATGTGATCCTGTTGCTGTGGCAGGGGAAATGAGAGCAGGTGCTATTGGTATAAAATGGAAGAAGTCCAGATTTATATCTGTATTTTCGTTAATATGTTCAGTTGACAATTTTTGTGTTTGGGTTTAACCCTTCATGAGATACTAATGAACAAGGTGCCATGTAGAATTCAACCTGAGTAAGTATATTTTATAAAGACCACTGCAGGGGAGACTTATGGGATGTCTACCAGCTGGGGCAGTGTCCCAGTAGTCTGTGTGTCAAACAATGACACTTGCAGACATCATTAATCTTGTTCTAAAGTCATCCCCTAAAATAAGCAAGCAAAATATATGGTAAATGTGCATGATGAAAAGAAGTTTTCAATATAAACAACTAAGAAAAATAAGGGTGAGATGAGCTGGAGGCTTCGTAGGCTTATTTTAAGAAAGGCAGTGGGGTTTAAGACCTTTTTACCTTATTCACCTGGGTGTTGGAGTACACCTTCACCCTGCTTTGACAGGCTGGGCAGAGGGTCAGGGGAGGCATTTCTAGGGCAACTCTTTCAAAGATGCAGATATTTATTCGTGAAGTCACGCCCTTAGTTCTTGTTTGTTAAATTATTTAAAAAGCTTAGGAATTATTTTTAAAAAGCAGAAAATGCATATGCTGAGTTATATTTAGACTATAATGATGTGTTATTCGCAGAGCTTCCAGAAAGTATGTACCTTGAATTTAAATGTGGTGTTGAGATTCAGTTGGGATTTGCAGCTGAGTTCTCCAACGTCATGATAATCTACACGAGAATAGTAAAGAAACCCCCAGAAATGGCAGTTTGCAGAGCCCACGTTACAGACTTTGCACACGTAAGTGCTTCCTCTTGGTGTCTTGTGGTCTTGCTGCACTGAAGTTGAAAATCTCCTGTTCCATCCATGTCAAACTGCATCTTTTGTATTAAAATGGGTCTAAACTGTTGAAACTTCTAAAACTGAAAGAAACACTGGTTTATGATCTACAAATTCTATACCTTCAAGTAAGTTTGTGTTTTTTTCTTGCAATAGGACCTGGATGTGGATCCTAAGTTGGCCAATAAAGGAACTCCTGAGGAAACTGGAAGCTATTTAGTATCAAAGGACCTTCCCAAACACTGCCTCTACACCAAGCTGAGTTCGCTGCAGAAACTAAAGGTTAATATATATATTATTCCTCACAAGTTTGTCCAGATAACTGACACTAATGTTGCCTCACAGTTCTGCTGAAGCAGCTGTGTATTGTCTGCATAATAAGTGCTTTGAAGGGAAGAAGTGGCTACTAACACAGTTTAGTGACTTTAATTTTGTAACCAGAAGGTAAAAGCCAGGGAGTGGATGCATATGTGATCCTGAAACCAGCATGCAAAGCCCTCTGTATTTTCTAGGCCCATGCTGAACTTGGCGAGGATGGGTTGTTTTCTGAAGATCATCTATTGCACACTCTGAGAGTGTTCTATGCCCTTCAGTTCAGGAAGAACAGGACCTGAAGCAGAGCTGCCTCTTACAAAGTCATTAGTAGGAGATGAAAGTGTTGTGTATCATCAGCCAGTGCTCCCGGGCACTCAGTTTTTGAAAGGTTCCCACTTCAGCAGACTGGGGCACTGTTCAGTGTCTCTCTGTATCTTTGTGCCATGGATATCTGTGTCAGAAACCACCTGGCATCTCTTCTTCAGTGCTTTTGGCAGCTGATGTAACAGGAGTGCTTCTAGAAATACAGACTGTCCTGTGAGCAAGTACTGACCAAAAGAGGTCCTCAGTAAACAAGTCTTGCCCAGTGTGTGTCTTTACCTCCAAAAAAGGTTGCTCTCCTGCTGCAGACCAGGCTTCTCCAGGAGTTTCCTACGGTGTTCATTTGGAGAGGAAGTATAACTTGTTCTCTCCCCCACCTTTCCTCTTTTACAGGAACACTTGATCTTCACTGTTTGCTTGCACTATGAGTATTCAGGAATAGAAGATACAATGGATGAAAGAATGGAAGTTAATGTTGGGAAGCCCCTTATTGCAAAATTAGGCCTTCACCATAGATTCAAAACCAGTAACTCTCCCCATCCCTGTTGCATGGCTGGTTATCCTTTTCATAATCCAATAGAATCGAGTCTAAAGGCAGCTAAATACTGCATCCCTAATCACTGCCAAGCAAATTCCTGTCCAGGCATTTACCATCCAAACCACACTTGCTCAGCCAGCATCACACAACCAGAGGCAAGTTCCTGCAGCAGGACTCCCAGGACACTGGCTTCAGGACATGGAGGACAGGATTACTCACCTGCTGTGGAAAAGAGTAATGTACCAGTAGAGACCACTGATGAGACCACTGAACTGGAATTCCTTCTCTCTCACAGCCTCAGCCTCTCTGAACAGCAGTAGCTGGGATGTGTCTGGAATAGACCAGAGTGCCATGCTTGAACAGGGGACCTCCACACTGCTTATCCATCTTCTGGAGTTTGGGGGCTTCAGGACGAGGCACTGGAGAGTCTAGAGGTGGTATTGGGAATGAGGCTGTGATGACAATTTTTCAGATCCAAAGAGACAAAACTGGATTGATAGATTTAGGAAAGAAAAATACATGATTTTCTCTTATCTTCTCCCACTGGCTGATGTTTGATACAGGAAAAAACCCTTGAACTCCTCCGAGTTTCCTATTCCATTCTCTGGCCATCATGTAAGTATTAGGATTGGTCACTGACATTGCAGTGCCTGGGATGTAGCTGATAATCAGCTCCTACTGCATTCTCCTGTCAGGGTCAGATGTCCAGTGTCTGGGAGCATCTGAGATGGACTAAGATCTCTGCAAGGAAACCAAAACTTGAACTGAGCTAGTAAGTTGACATCACTTTTGTTTTTAAGAGAGCCAAGGATCATCAGAGGGAGCAAAGTCACAGATTCTGTGCATTGTTCTTACTATGATTTTTTCCTCTCTTATGTAACAGACTTAAGATTTTGGCTTATATGATATCTGGAAAGGTGGTGTTTTCATGTTCTGGAAGAACACTAAGTGGAAAGATGAGGAAAAGTGCCTGCTCATAGCAGGCAAGGTCAGTCTCACAACACATGCTGGAGGCTAAAAATGAATAGGCAAGAGGAGTGAAAAAAGGGTCACAAGAAAAGTGATCCTTTATTAGGTCCCTAAAAGTATTGATGCTTTGAAAACATGAAATATTTGGGTGTGAGGTAACTGAAATCCAAGGGAGTTTTCAGAGAGGGGTAGTAGCCTCTCCTGCCTTGGTGATATTGATAAATAGTATTGCTTTAATTAAGATCCCCATAATAAAGTAACTGAATGTCACTGAGGGGAACAAGCCAGTGTCAGTCCCCAGTGGGGAGTGCTGCTTTCTGCTGGGATCTGGTGACCTGGCAAGGAGCTGGCTGGGCCCTGAGGGACATGCTGGTGTTGCCACAGTATGTTGGAGATAGGAATGTTAACACGTGCAACTAGATCTGGTGATCTTCAGATTTCCTCTGTGCTGGAAGGTGGATCTGTGCACGTGGGTACTCACATAGCCATTTCCAGGATGAGAGCCATGCTTGAAGTAATCTGTACATGAGCTGGAGTTTATCATTTTCTCCTGGAGGGTGTTAAATGATACCTATTAATGAATGAGATGTACCTGCATTAATTGTTCTGTGCAACTGACTTTTAAATCAAATAATAGCTTGAGACATGGTTTAAGACAGTAATATTTGGCTAATGCTTTGTCAGTTTCCGAATTTGTATAACAGCTCATTCTTTTTCTTACTGTGTAATAAATGGTTGTCCACATAATTATGTATCCCTGCATAGTTGCCATGTTCTACTCCTCCCAGTCTTAAAAAGCCCTAATGTTCATTAAAATAAAACATGTAATAAAATAGTTTCTGTAACAGAGGAGAAGGGTAAATCTGAGTGCTGAGCTTCAGCTCAAGTTACCCAGATCTGCACCTTGGACCTTTACAGGTTTCTCACACTGCACTTCTGAGATGTTCCTTTACAGGTGTATAACCCTTCTGGCTCCCGAGAGCCCCCCAGGACCACTGGCCAAGGCTGCCATCCTCCCCCATTACCCAGCAAAGGTACGAGTTCCTGTCATTTGCTCTCATTGTACTTGGGAACCGCAGGTAGAGAAATAACCCAGTCATTAACCCGTAGAAGTGTCTGGAGGAAGGCAGGGGAGCTCACTGACTGTGTTTCTGCAGGTGCAGTCCTTCCAGGCACAGGAAGGGCTCCAGGAGCAGCAGTGCTGGTGTGTGGGTGCCCCTGGCATGGCACAGAGCTGTGACTCTGGGGCAGCTCCTGGGGAGGGCTCTGCTACGAGAGCTTTGACACACCAGGTGAGTGCTCTGTTCAGCAGGTGTTCTGATGGTACATGGGCTTTGTCAGCCTAGGGAGGGACTGAGCCACCTCTCAGGTTCTATACCTGAGATGCTTGAAAGGTAACTAAGTGTGAGTGTGGTAATGAGACCATCAGAGATTGGAGAGATCCATGCAGGAATCCTCACTAGGCCTCAGCCTTGATTAATGACTCCTGGGTGGTGAAGTTCCCCTTGAGCTTATCAGGAACATCAGCTCCCAGGAACTCCTGTTGCCCCAGGAACTTGTGCTTTCTAACAGATGGCCTTGGAATCTTACTGGAAAGAACTGCAGCCCAAGTGGAACAATGTTCTTGTTGCTGGACTCTTTCAGAAACATTCCAGTAATTCCTGGCAGACTGGGAGCAGGATGGAGATTGATGACTGCAGCCCTGAGTGTGACCCTGTGAGCAGACCTGCCCTGCAGTGGGACAGCGTGGAGTTCTCACATCTGTGGTATGCAAAGCACCATCACCAAAAGCTGACAGTGGGGTCTGGGCTGATATCCCCTCCTCAAGGCTCAACCCTTGCCTGTCAGGAGATGCAAAGGCATTTGAGGTATTTCACTGAACTCGAGGGGAATCCTTAACAGGTACCTTTGTACATACACGTATTTCTGTGTGAATTGATTTAAATCACCTATGGTAAGTATAGTGTGGATATTGCCATCTTAGATGTAGAGTTAAGTTCCCACTCTGCTTATAATAAATGTAATTGAATCATTTTGTGAATGTAAAATTAGTGATGAAGTGTTGCTAAATCCTTCCCACAAACCACTGCCCAGGTTTGAAGCTGCATTTGATGGGAGGTGCTCTCTGAACCCTGTGACTCAGCAGGAGGGCCTCCCTTACCCTTCTGCGTGTGTGTCCCCATCCCTGTCCCTGTGTAAATCATTCTGCCTTGATTCTAGTTGGATTTTCTTTTGTGTGCTTCATCCACACAGCAGCAACCAGAGTGAACCTTGCCACTGAACCTCGTCACACTCACACATTTATATTAAACCTACTTGGGTTAATAGCTTTAAGAGTGATTTCTTAAAGTGACCTAAACCACTCAGACTTTCCAAATTGTCTGACAAAACTCTGCCTGTGGCAGTAGAGTCTGTGGAGAAAAACTTTTATCTGTCTGAGACCTCCTTAAAAAGGGAATGGTGATGGAAAGGTGTTTTCTTACTGCAGCACTGTCTTTAGGAACTGTTTTAATCATTAGTGTTCAGCATGAAATACTGTGGTTCTTCAGGGCAAGCTGCAAGAGGTACCCATTTCCCTTGGCCCAGATCCAGGAAAGCACTTTAAAGTTCAGCATGCATAAAGGAAGTCAACATTTAAATCTCAGTAAAATCAGTGGGATTAAAATACATGCCTAAACTTAGGCATTTGTTAAAGCTCTCTTTGGCTTGTGGTGCCCTTTGTGAACTAAAGCCTCAGGGTTGGTTTTTTTCCTGAAGTGCAATTATTTGGAGATAATCTGTATTTTTTGCTTAAAAATATCTGGTAGGCTAGGTTACTTTGTCCTCTGCTTTAGCACTGCTGTATGGTTTTGTATAACAGTTTAGAAGATAGATGGTTTGGATAGCTTTAGAAGAAAGGCTTAAGGTAATCCAAATAAATGCAGGATTCTCTGGCAAAAGAAGGGTTCATGTGCTTCAGAAAGGCCAAGACACTTCTTCCATTTTCCCTCCCCACAGTGCAGTCAGGTAGGAGTGAATTTACCTTCTATACACCCACAGAACTCTGCAGGATGCCTCCTGAGGAAAAATAACCTGTTACCCAGAGAGTCCTGGCACTGCCTCTTGGGCTACAGAAGAGCATCTGCCCTGTGGAACTCTTCACTACGAGATCTCAGGGCTGTCTCTGTAGTTACAGCTTTGGTTTATGCATCAGCTGCTTTTCCTCATTCTGTCAGCTAATTAGTAGCTTTGGCAGCTCACATACATTAAGCTTCTGGGCCATGTTCACCTTGACATAAATTCCTGACTGCTGTAAGGATGATGCATTTCAGCATTACTCCTTCCTTGCATAGAATTTTAATTCAGGCAGAGTAAGATCTGCTCACTTTTTGGAGTGTGGCATTTTGAGCACCAAGGTGTCTGCTGTGGATTGGAGATAGGTTTAAAGTATCAGGTGTGGGAGGACAGGTTGGAAATTTGAGGGAGTTGGATTTGTTTCTTTTTTAAAAAAAGACTGATCATCCTTTTAGTTCAGTAATTGCAGTGGTCCAGGAATGCAATGAGAACCCCTCCATGTTGTGGAAAGTAGGCAGTTATTAATTTCTAAGGTACCACTGCAGCAATTTAGTCATTCCAGGTTTATTTTAAGAGCTGATGAGGAAAAACCGTGTTCCCCCTCCTTGTTGCTGGCACGCAGTGAGCATGAGCCCAGGATCGCTGTGGGTGGGTCGGTGGGTGGGTGTTACCGCAGCGACAGCTCCGCATCTGCAGCTCCACCCTGTGCTCTGTCTCAGAGTCAGCTGCGATGGCGATGAGAAATCTCCAACCCCTTATGCAAACTACTTTACTACACATAAGAGCAAGCACCTCTCGGATGCCTCCTGGGCTCTCTGATGACTTAACATGGTGGTTATGATTTATTTCACCTCCCTAAACAAGAGCCAGCTTTGCTTCCTGACATCCTGTAAGAAGAGGGATGTTGAGCGTGCATGGCAGGACAGCACCAGTGTTCCTGTGGAGGTGGGCACCCCTCCTGTGGGTTACCATCAGCCTGGAGTCCTAGAGAAGCCTTTGTTAGAAACTGCTCAGATTATTCCCCTCTGAATGGGCTGTTTGTCAGTGCTGTAGATGTTTAAAGTGGTCCCAGGATTCTTCTCTCTTCACATCTTGTCTTCTTTGATAGCAAAGAAGGATTGAAACCAGGTTTGTTACCTAAAGGTTCCCAAGAGAAGAAACTCCCTTTCTCAACTAATTCTTTTTACAGTTACTTTCCTCTGAAACTCATTAGTTACATTATTTTCTTACTACTATAGTCTTGGTGATAGTTAACAGTTACAGTAAAATTTATAAATGTAATAGGGCTGTCTTTAGAATGGTATTAGTAATATTTTTCCTTATACAAGTGATACTGAGTCACTGGTGACAGCAGCTTCTCAAATTGGCAGATGGTGGCTCTGTAAGAAAACATGTTTTCTTGCCTTGCCCCTCAGTTCATTCCCAGACTGAGCAAAGAGAACTTGGTAGTAGCATCTGTTGATGGAATAGTTCCTGTTAAACTCCATCTGCCTGCCAGCTATCAGCTGTTTAAACCGTAGTGTATATGTAAGGTACAAAAAGTATAATTAGAATTCTGATGTATCAAAAACTGGGGGGGGTTAATTATGCAAGACGGACTTTTGGAGAGCTCTAAGAAATAATAAAAAGTAGCATGAGTAGAGAGGTGATGCTCAGCAGCTGACTTTGCAGCCTGCAGTATTATTTGCACCCGTACAGTGCAAGATGTAGATTTTTGCCAGATCTGAAGCCAAGCCAGTTTGTGCTCGGTGGGTGCATGGGAGCTTAACTTCTGAGGCAGAGGTTTCGGACGTGAGGGGACAAGGAGGGAAGGTCCCCCAGGGCTGGAGGGGTGTATGAGCACCCTGCACAAAGGTCCCCAGGGCTGGAGTGCTGTATGAGCACCCTGCACAAAGGTCCCCCAGGGCTGGAGGGGTGTATGAGCACCCTGCACAAAGGTCCCCCAGGGCTGGAGGGGTGTATGAGCACCCTGCACAAAGGTCCCCCAGGGCTGGAGGGGTGTATGAGCACCCCACACAAGGTGAGCCAGCCTTTCCCCACAGCCACACTGGGGCAGCAGGTGCAGCCACCCCAGCACTGTCACTGGGGACAGCAGTGGTGTCCTGCCAGTGATGGCCACTGTGCTGCATGGGAAAGTCATGCTCAGTTCATGGGGGTAACAGGGCAGGGCAGGGGGTGTGAGGTGAGCATGTGCCCTCCTGCACCACAGGGAGCAGTGCTCTGTCACCAGAGGACCCTTCGAGCCAGGTAACTGCTGTAGCTGTACCTTTCAGTGAAACAAGAACCTCTCTACCTGCCCTGAAAGCCACCCAAGACTGCTAATCTGGCTTGGAGAGGGCTGATGAAGCTGAGCATGGGCTGCTGCTGAGCACTGAAACCCCTGGGGCTGGATGCTCCCCTCTCCCCTCCTCTGTACCCTTCATCGTGCTGGTCTCCTGCCTCCCTTGTGAGGGAGAGAGGGCTGTTCCCAGTGCTGGCACATCTGAGGAGCAGTGGGTGGTGTGCTATGCCAGCACAAGTGTTTCCCTAACCTGGGTGTGTTCTAAGGTATTGGTGGTTTAGGTTTTTGGAGTATTTTAACACTTTTGTACAGTAGTAGAGCACTCACTGGGCAGGGAGCAGAGCAGCTTCTCTCCCAGGCTAACGTAGGCAAGGTCATCTTGGGTAGACCATGCAGAAGTGGGTAATGCCAAAGCCCAGAACTGATTTAGTTAACTGGGAGGGACCGGAGATGTAGCTTAAGTTGGAGGACTGCCTGCAGGAGACCTTGGGAGCAGGTTGGCCATGCAGGGAAGCAGCCAACAAGCTGTTGTTTGAGCTGCAGCCAAAAGCCAGCTCAGTTATTAAATTCTGTTTGGTGGAAGAATCACTGCAGCAGCAGCAGTATTTGCAGTTGGAAAGAAATGGAAATAGTGATAATAGCCCCTGTCTGTTCCAAGGAGGGACCCAAAACCAGGTCACACCAGCCACCAGCCCCAGCTGGGGGCACCTCTTGCTGATCATTGTGCATTTAGGGGTTTGTTCAGGAGAGACTTTTATGGCAGCAGGCAGGGAAGTTTGCAACACAGGAAGTAGTGTTGTTACACAAACTAAATGGAATTTGTATAATTCTGACTCATCTTTGGTAGGTGGGGATGAATCAGATGTCCTTCATCCAGCAGGAGATGCCAAGGACCAGCACAGAAAGTCTGAGTGCTTGAAAGACTCCCAGGCTGTCCTGACCACAAACCAGCAAGGTGCCTTGATTTTAACTTTGCTTCCATTGTAGGAAGATCATCACAGGCAGCTTGGAATCAACAACCACTGTCAGGCCATGCTGCTGCTGCTACCCTTGTTTGTGAGGACAGTGTTGCCTGGGGTAAAGCAAGGAAAGATAGCAGAAAAATCACTCTTCCTGGAAACAATGCTGCACTTAACTGAGCTTCTTCCCACTGCAGAATTTTCCTGATTGGCTGCCAGCATCTTTCAGTCTGTTCCTCTGATGACTTGCTCAGAGTCCAGCCTGTAAGTTTTAGATTCCCCTTTATCCTTATTTTAGTAGGTGCTTATTCCATTTTACGGGTGGGCTGTGGAAAGGCAGAAGTAGAAGCACAGCCTGGGTGTCTGTTCCTGCTGAGGGGCAGCAGCCATCCTGTCACAGGGCATCACCTCCAGTGCCCAGGTGCCAGCCCCAGGGACCAGTGGGAATCCCAGCAAGCTGTGTGCTTTGGCTTGGATTTGTCAAGTTCACTGGCACCAGGAGCTATGCAGTGTCTGTCCCCCACTTCCAAAAACCCTCCCAAAGCACTCTTTTCTGCTCTCTTCTCTGCCCATTGAGTACAATGTCTTCTTGTACTCCTGTTTCAGAGAAGGCAGTGCCTGGAGCACAAGGATGGTGTTTGTCCCTGCTCACACAGGTGAGCTGTGGCAGCAGTGGTCAAACCTTGCAGGACACAGTGTTGTGGCAAGACAGCAAAACTGCTGGCAATTCGTGTCTTTTACTTCACTGCTTGAAGCCACGTAATGAGTAGTGTGGTAGGATATATACTCAGCTACATAAAGATCTGAGAAAATTGTATTAGACACTGTCTTGAACAAAATGTAAGTTTTGCAAAAACACTTGCTCTCTTCACTGCACAAATATTACATAAAATCACAGAATCAACCAGGTTGGAAAAGACCTCTGAGATTATCAAGTCCAACCTCATCATCTCCCGACCCCTATTCAGGTTCACTGCTCTCCTTTTGCTGTGTAAATGCAGGTGAACACACAGCAAGAGGAGCTGTTGATGGCACCATCTGCAAAAGCCTAAAAGCTCATTCATTAAGCAGTGGGAGCCAGCACTGCCACAGTCTAATCAGATCTTGTATGATGAATAATTCAGAAATAATCCTCATATACTTGAATAAATATCAGGAGAAGGAAGGAAAAAAGCCTCATACATACGGCACACTAAGAGAACAAAACAGGCATTCTTCAATGTGCCAGGCTGCTGAGCTCTGTGGTACTGGATGTTAATCATGCAGGTGGCAATGCCTGAGGAGGAGCTGACTGAGGGGTTCTGGCCCAGCACTCAGAAGGTGCTGGTAAGCAGAAAAGACTGCAATGCTCATAGGAAAATCCATCAGCATTGCATTTTGCAATATGTATGTTGTTGTGTTGTGTAACTGGCTGGTGACACAGGCCAGTGATGGAGCTTATGAGGAGATGGCTGGGAAAACCCAGGTCCTGGTCTGGCCTTGGGCTTCGCTGCTCTGTCCTGCTGGGCAGATCAGGTGAGTGCTGTCCCCCAGCAGCTTCTGCCACACCCCTTCAGCTGCTGGTCTGGCTGGAGAACTGGTGTGGTGCACTCACAACTCTGATCAACCAGGGTTAGATTAACAAAAGAAATTCTTCCCTATGAGGGTGGTAAGGCACTTGCACAAGTTGCCCAGAGGAGCTGTGGCTGTCTCATTCCTGGAAGTGTTCAGATTCTCCAAAAATGGTACTCCCGTGCAGAAGAAATGCCTTTCCAAGTTTTGACAATCACCAAATCATACAAGTTTTTCTATTTCATTTTTCCTACTTCATGTCTAGAAATGCTTGGGCTTAAAGGCATCCTTTTGCCAACAGATGTAAACCTGGGACATTTCCTCCTGGAGACACAGGCTACATCCATCTGCCATGAACACCAGTCCCACTGCTTGGCAGCTTGAGGATGAGCCAGCAAGGGCTGCAGGCACATTGCCTGTGTACCAGGTCCACTCTGTGTGCAAGTGGCTCTCATATATGGCCATATTTTGAGCAAAGCCCTTTTTCCCAATTGAGAATACACTCAGAACCTCCTACTATAGTGCAAATGTAGATGAGAGTGCCCAAGGTGCATGTGCTGTCCCCCAGCAGGGAAAAACCTGTTCTTCCCTGTTCAGAGGAGCCGTGCCCTCTCTGGCACAGCACAGAAAACCCTCCCAAAAGGGTTACCCTTACCTCATACCTTCCAGTACATGTGGAAAAACTGAGGTGCTGACTGTGACTCCTCACTTATGGAACCATTTTAAGCCCATGATCCTCGATAACTAGCCGTGATTTCTTTGGGTAATGGTTAGTTTACTCTGGCTCGTTAACAGCCATAAAAAAGGAATCAAGCCCTGACAAATCCTTCTGGCTTTTTATTATATCTGAACACAGCATCTCTTCTACAGATGATTAAAAATGTGAGTCTCTTGTTCAACACATTGTGATACTCAGTTTTTTCTCAACATCCTGAGTGTCGTTTCTCACTCTGTGTGCTATTTGGGCATTGCAAATGTTCACATTGTGGTTAAAGATTCTCTCCTGCAGACAGATAACAAGAGTTGCCAACTTCTGTGAACACATGCTTTAAATCTAGGGGGAACTGCCTAGATTTCCCAGAGCTCTGGGCAGTGTTTGCTGAAGGGACAAGCATAGATGATGCAGCAGTTGGGACTGGAACACTGCCCACCCCAACAGGATATTCTGACATTCTCCCGCTGGTGCCACGGTCTGGTTTTGTTCTCCCCCTGCTCTATTGGACACCAGATCACAAGCACCAAAGCAAAGCACCATCTACCAGAAGGTCTTGCCAGCCAAGTGTCTTGTAGGAGGTGGGAAATACAGGGTTAGTGATTGCAAAGGAACAAACCCCACTCCCCCAAATTCTGGGGTAACTTAACCAAAAAGCAACAGGGGGAAGGTCTCCTCCAGCGCTGCTGTTGCCCCTGCTGCAGGACAGCCAGGGAGATCAAGGCATCTGAAGCGAGAACTGGGTGAATTTTAACTCCCCCATCTGCTTGTGGGTTGAGCCTTGGCCATAAATGGGAGCTCTGGAGTCTCCCAGCTGGCTGGGTGCCACAAGGCTACAGCCCTCCCACAAACACGGTGCGTGGCACAGCCGGCTGGTACCGTGCTCTTGGGTCAGCAGCATCTGGGCAGAAGAAATGCAGAGTTTAGAGGCTGCAGATGTGTATGCAACTTTGTTAATGTCTCTCATGTCTGCTTACTAGAGAGGCATTTTCCATTCAAAATCATTCTAGATTTTAATTTTGACTTGACCTAGTAGTTAAGATGTATTTTGAGTCTGGTTATAGATTCCTCCCTATGAAAGCCCTTCGCCTTACCTCCTATGAGATATCTTTCTTTTAGTAAACCTCATCTTTCTAACAGCAGTCCTAGAGGTTTTAGTCCAAAATATAATAGGAGACATTTGAATAACCATTACAGGAAATTATTTTTTTTCCCAAGAAAATACATAGAGATTAGTGATAGGAGCATCTGAAAAGGGGAAGTTTAGTTGTAAGCTGGTTTTTACTATTGAATGTTTAAATATAATGGTTAAAGTACCATTGCATTCTAAACAGTGATAAAAAGAAAAATGTAAGTATTCTAAAACAAGAAATGCAAGCTTCTGTTCTGCTCTTCTAGATCGTATGTTACCAGAAAATTTAAGGTGAAAATCTTAAAAAGCAACAAAAGTAACAGGCAATATTATTTGCCAAAAGTTGGAAAGCTATTAGTCACTCTGGGGTTTGAAATACAGAATCTGTATTGTACCCTTCTTGTTTAAGCTAAGCATGTTTCACTAGCCAGGAAGGAAATGTTACTGTCCTCCTCAAAAGTAGAGAAGGACAAAAAGGGTAGCATTTATTCTGACATTAAAAAATTAAAAGTAAGTTGACTTTAGTTTTTATTGTGTCAATCCACATCCAAAGTCCTCTTTGGCCCCAGCACATCTTTAATGTGCAGAAGCTCTGTTTGTAGCCATGTTTGATGCAGTTAAAATTGGTCCCTGTACAGAAAGCTGGGGATGAATACACCATGGCTTAGAGTTCTGAATTTCAAGAGCCTTAAAATCCTTAAAAGTTAAATAATTAAGAAGTTCTTATTACACAGAAGTTCAGCATTCACTACAGCATCACAGGGAAATGTTCTGAGTTGGCAGCACTCCTTGCTGACTGCTGAGAAGGTACAGCAGGCTGCACTGGAGGCATTTCTTCAGGAAAAAGAAAATGGGGGGGTTTCAAGATTTGCCTGCTTCCTGGAGAATGAAATGTGTGGTCTGGGACTCCACCTCTCCCTCAGTGCAGGTGACCAGGAGGTCCCATCTCAGAGCTGGAGTCCAAGTGGAAGGACCCACTGGTGATGGTTTCATTGGTCAGGACAGACTCCGTGCAAGGACAGTGGTGTCAGGGGCTTTGATCCTGGTCGTGCAAAGCCAAGGGAGAAAACAGGATAACCTAAACAAACAGAATTTCTTCCACCACAGGTTCCACGGATTATGTGGCACAGTGTCTGGGGGAGTGAACGGGACCTCTGATCTAAGACCTCAGAGCTAAGACATAAGGTTAACATGCTAAAAAACCCTGCAGAGCCTCCCAACACAGAAGTGATGCTTGTAGGAAGAGCCACAATGCAATTCCCTGTTACTTTGTGTGCTTGAACTAAAAAGCCACTGGAGAGGAGCCATCAACCTGGCACTGCTTGTAAATGATACTTAAAATTCTCTTGATTTTTTTAAGTCAAATACTTAATGTGACAGACTTTTTCTGCCATGTCAAGGACACCTGGCTGGAAGGAAAACAAGTAAATCTGTGTGAAAGGCAGCATGCACAAGGACCTTCGTGCCACGTATAAACTGTGAAATCGATTAACATTTCAGGTATTAATACCAGAGTAGTAGTAGCAGCTGCCATCTTCTTTATGCTATTATGCAAGCCAACCACGGAAATGCAATGTAAGTAAACAGAACGTGGTTTTCACTTTAATCAAATCAGTTTACTAGTTAATTGGAAAGAAACAGGGCACTATAAATATTATGACTTACACGTCCCTTGCAGGATGAGCCTTAGGCTTGTGCAAGCTGAATTTCATGGCCCTTCTTGAGCATGAAAACTAGCGCAGAACACAAATCCATTTGGTTTTTTCCTTCTATAAATCCCCAAATCGGTTTATTAAATTCCCATTCCATAAACTTGCCAGACTCGCTGATTGCCACAGTTGCCAGTGAGCAGTTCGCTGCAGTTCTGGCTACCTGGACAGGTTGGCCCGTGTCGTGGGGAGGTGCCGTGGGTGGGGTGGGAGGTCAGAGGGGGCTGTGCTCGGGCAGGCGGCCCTGGGGACGCCGCTGCATCACCAGCAAAAACCAGCATTATTTTAACCAGAGTATGTATTGTGAAATAAGCTCATGGTATACACTTGAGAGGGGTGTTGTGTGTTTCAAGCCATTAACGTGATCCAATAAAGCGGTTCGCACGCCCAACGTTACACTGTGCAAATGGTGCTGCTGCACAGCGGCAGCGAAGGGAGAGGGAGAGGGAGAGGGAGAGGGAGGGATGCGGCGCTGCCGTTCCAGCAATGGCGCTGCCGCCGGGAGGCTCCGCTGCCAACAAAGGCTGGCGGGAGGCAGCGCCCCGCAGGCCGAGCCCGGCCCGGGCTGTGACAGGGAGGGACGGAGGGAGGGCGGGCCCGCTCCGGGACACGGACACGGCCACGGCTCCTGCCCTGCCCCGGGGGGTGACCCCGGCCTGGCCCGGCCCGGGCACGGCGGCCCCAGCGCCGGCGGAGGGGCTGAACCTCCCGAGCTGGCAGCGAGTGGCTCCTCCCGTCCTTTGTTGGCCCGGACCCGGAGCGGCGGCCGGGGCTCTTCCCCCGCTGTCCTTCGAGGCCTGAGGCTGTGGCAGCGGGAGGCGGCCCGCGGGGCTGCCCCTGTCCCTGTCCCGGCCCCGGCTCGGAGCACACCGGCCCTGCCCGGCCCCGCTCGGGGACCCCCGGCCTGCCCGAGGCCGCGACCCGGCCCCGGCCCC
>WBMV01002352.1:242299-297021 GCA_013396655.1 Campylorhamphus procurvoides
GTGCAGGGTTGTGCCCGAGACCTGTGCTCAGTTGCAGGTGCAGCCCGGGGCAGAGGGGCCGGCCGGGGTTGCCCACCCGCCCGGAGGGAGCCCCGCAGAGCAGCATCTCCCGCAGCCCCCGAGAGGAGGGGGCTCCGCGCGTAGGCGGAGGTGGTTACTGGTGTTCCCAGAGCAAGGGTGAGTAGCCAGGAGGAGCGGGGTGGCTGCTGTCGCGGTGTGGGTGCCTGTCAGCCGTGCAGCAGCAAGGCCCAGCGTGGCCGAGGTGAGGGGCGCGGGCAGGAGCCGAGCCACGGGCACAGGTGGGTGCGGAGCCGGGGGCGGCCTGGGCACGGCGGGGGGGGCAGGCCCGGGCCCGGCATCGCCCCCGGCAAAGGGCTGAGCCTGCCCGGCCAACCCAGCCGGGGGGCGCCGGCCGGGGGGCTGCACTCGCTGCTTCTCGGGGCCTCCAGCACAGGCGGCTAGCAAAAGGAAAACAAAAATCAGCGCAGCAGCCAAGTCGGTGCTGCGAGGAGGGGGCAAAGGAGCTGTTTTGCAGGCATCTTGCTGCTGCGGAAATGGCTTTCTTGAGGGGAGGGAGGCGCGAGTGTGGGTACTCCGTGTAGTAACGCTGAGAAAATGTCACTCGGGCAGCCCCAGCTGCGGCGAGGCTCGGGAAGGGCGGACGGGAGAAGCCCTGGATGGGGCACCCCTCGGCCCAGCATGAGGGGGCAGATGTGACGTGTGAGAGCAGCCACCCCTCGAGCTGTGGGAGCAGAGGGGGAGCAGCCCGGGTTAGCAGCCTGTCTCCCAGGGCTGTGGCCGAGCCTGCCTGGTGCTGCAAGGGAGATCCTGTGAGGATTTTTATTGCGGTCTCTTTGTTAGCTCCAGACAGGCACGCACACACTCACAGCTCTCAGCCAGGTTGTGGGAGGTAAGTGGGGGAGGCGAGGAAGGGAGCGCATGGGGGGCTCTGGGGAGCAGGGGCTGCGTGGGCCGAGCTCGAGGGGAGCCGGGGCTCAGGGCTCTGCCGGCCCCACAACACACAAAAAACAGCCCCTGCGATTTTCAGGGACTTGTTGGCAACTCGGCGAGGGTTGCCATAGCTTTTTATGTAGGGTGACCAGAACCGGCTGGAACTGGTTTGAGGCAGATCAGCTCCTGAACACAATGCAGTCACTGAGCTACTACACTGGGAGAGCTTCCTCCCTTCATGGCAGCCAAAAGCAGAGGAGCTTGCAGAAAGATACCATCCCAAAACAGTATGTGAATGCACACTTTAGACACACAGCACTGGTATGTGGCTAACGTAGTCATAAAGGGTTCTGTATGTAAATGTACATATTTGCAGTAACTGAGATTACTTTGGCTTTTTGTGCCTTTTTATGCTTAAAGGATGGGCAAGAGCTGAGATTTATGACCCTTATTAAAATATTTTTGCTTTGCAAGGGTGGGACACTGGTTATGCAGTCTATTTTAAAACTAAACTAAATAAAATGGATTGAATGATTTGTAATTGCAGTTATGCTTGTGACTGAGGATGCTGCTTTGCATGCGGTTTTATTTACAGGGTGCTGTCTTGTGGTTTGCTTCTTTAGGAGACGGTAAGGGGGGGTTGCTGTGCCTTTCTGTAAGGCCAAAAGGAAACAGTATTGTTGTAGAATTGTGCATAAAAGCATTGCAAAGATGCTGTAAGGCATACTCGTTTTCCCTTTTTTTTCCTTGTAGGCCTATTGATTGGGGCTGTCTTTAACCCTTCCGTGTTTGCAGAGGGGATGCGGCTGTGGCAGTAACTGAGCACCGGCTAAAAAACCTTTCAAAGGTCAAGGTTCACAAGGTGAGACCTGTGCTGATTATAACAATAGCATGTAGGTACATGTGTGTGAGAAGTAAATCTGACTCCTGATTGCACACTTGGCACATTAGGAAGGAGACAATTGTTTAAGTGTTACTGGAGAAATGCTATTAAGGTCCTCCAGTTTTAATAGGATTAAAGCTATTATTTGTAAAGACTTACTGATATCTTGGCTAAATACAGTATTTTCATTGAAATATATCCAGATATACATTTTTTTCACAATGTAGTGATA
Organism: Campylorhamphus procurvoides; assembly: GCA_013396655.1. NCBI lineage: Eukaryota > Metazoa > Chordata > Aves > Passeriformes > Dendrocolaptidae > Campylorhamphus > Campylorhamphus procurvoides. Next base: position 244,366 of record WBMV01002352.1, read on the forward strand.
TGGAATAGGCCTCTGAGTGACAATCATAAATTGTGGACCAGTTGTGGCAGTGAGCTGTTCTGCACTGTGTTACAGGCTCACACATGCAGAATTTGCTGTCTGATTATTTACAGGTTATTGTTTGGCCACATCTGAGTGACCCGACACTTGGTTTTGAATTAAGGTCTTCAGTGTTAAACACGTACTTGATATCTCCTACAGAGAAAAAAGCTGCACAAAATAAATAGTATGAATGGCTTTTCTTAGACTGTTGTAACCTGGCAAGGATTTTGCAGCAGCCAAGTGGAAAGATGTATTTTGAGGGGGTTGGATGGAGCTCCAGTGCATTATCAGTGGCATGAATTGTAATATTGTGCAGTAATGAAATCAGAATAGGAAACCGGATGGGCAGTGCATCAGCTCCTAAGGGGTGATTGTTTTTAACTCAAAGCAATGGATAGGGTTTTTATTTTCTTTTCCTCATCTGAAAAATAAATGTGTATCTAGATTTGAGCTGGCATTTGTATCTACAGTGAAAGCTGAAGGATTCAGGGAGAGAGGGAGAGAGAGGAAGCAGTAATGAATCTAGCAAAGGGAAGAACAAAGGCTGTTAGAGCTTTACACAGTGCATCACTAAACATTTTGCCATGTGGATTCTTTGCTAGAACTGTTACTTCCTATAACAGGAAATCAGCAACTCTAGAATCCTAGTCAGTGTGATTTTTAAAAAATCTGCCCAGTCTTGGCTGTGTTAGCTGGTTTGGTAATCTACAATCAAGATAATATGGAGGCAGAATGTTGAAAATAGCCTGTTGTGATATGAAATGAGAGTGCTCTCCTCTGTGCTCAGCAGAATAGACAGTCCTAAAAGCCTTGAGAGGTTGTGGATATTGGGTAAGTTATGAGCTGGCTGATGATAGGCAGGGTGTCTGCATCCCAGTGACAATACAAGGAAACCTTTTTGTTTCTGACTGCAGTACGTTACATAAGGTATTGAGCTATTAATTTTAGAAAAGTGAAAGTAATGTGCTAAGACTTAGCCTGAAGTTCTGGGTTTGTGGTTTTTACTGCAGTTGTGATATGTTGTTTCTCAGGTCTGATAGGGCAGTGAATAGCCTGTGGTGGAGGAAAATGCCTGACAGATCACTGTGCTGATTTCTGCTCGTATTCTTCAGCATCGGGATGCAGAGGTTCTATATTTGACTGTGGACATCTGTAGCAGAGTGATGCTTGCAAACAGGAGTTCTTATTGCATGATAGGAGAAATCTCTCTTGATGATGAGGATGCTTGTTCTTTTCAAGTATCAGCTAAAACTCATCTATTACACGAGAGCACCTTTTAAGGTTTTTTCTTTCTACCAGAGTAGTAAGCAGCTTTGAAATTGTAAGTTCTTGAGTTGTTACAAAATTCTATGTATCTGTTTTGTTTGGGGTTTTTAATGCTATCTGTACTACGAATTTTTATTTTTAGCAAAGGAGATTTTGAATTTGCAGGGATTTTTGTAGGCTGTAAGACGAGAAACCTGAATAGATGCTGAAGTCCACAGTGTTCTTGGTGAGTTGTATTTTTTCAGTCTAATAATATCTGTAAATGCTCGTCCACCAGGAGATTTGGATTTTGCAGGCAGGCCAGCTTTCCAGCAGAAAATGCTGCTAATGCTGGAGAGCTGGCCCTCTGTATCAACACCTAGGATCTCATTTTGCACTGAGGTTGATTCCAGGTATTTGATCTCCAGAATGAGGGTAAGGATTTATCACATTCCAAGCCCCTTTGGAATGAACTAACTGTTGTTTTCTGAACTATATGACTGCATGTTAAAATATAAATATGCATACAGAGAGCCAGGAATGTGTGTTCAGAAAAACCAAAATTTGACCTTGATTATTTGGGGCCTGGTTGTTGCCCCAGTGGGCTCTGCCTGGCTGGGAGAGCTCTCACTCAGCCTGGCTGCAGCTGCCATAATTGCCACCCGCTTCACAAAAAAGCACCTTACAGGAAGGAGGTGGGAAGCTTGTGCCATTTCAAATATCATTCAAATCTGCATTAATTTTGGCATCTTAACATTCTGTTCATTATGACTGCACGTCTGAATTATTCACGTTATTGTCACAGCCTATTTTACATATGGAAGTACAAAATTAAGCTGTGTTTGTAATTTTTTAAGTAGAGTGCAAAAAGAACAGTATGTGGATTTCCTTGCTTTTCAGGAATTCACCTCCATTTTAGGAGGAATTCAGGAAGTGGCTAGGCCTAGACCCTAACCTGGATCTCTTCATAAACACAGGTAGTTTTCATGTGGCCAGCTGTAGCCAGGGATGGCCTGTTCAGCTCCATGGTGTGGGTAAGGATGTGCCCAAACATCCCTGTTCTTTTTGCCAGCCAAAGGCTGAACATCCTGAACTTGGAACCAGCTGTGTGTGGTTCTTTTTAAGCTGTGCTGGAGGTGGTTTAGACTCCAGAGAATTCCCCTTCTCTTTCCTTTCCTGTTTTCTCCTACCTAAAGAGAACTTGAGATACACAGTTCAAAAATTAATGACTACAAGGTGAGGCTCCTAAGGAGTCATAAATACAGTAGTACTATTTTGGCTGTCAAAAAAAGGTTTTTACTCATTGAGTCTTGTGCATGGAGGCAGATTGGATTTCCCTCTTTTTTTGAAGGCAGATAGACAGATTTGGTGTATAATACTGGAAAAACTAGGTTGCTCTGTATAAATTTTCACTGTGAAACACCCCATACTTCACAAAAATGTTTACATTAGGACTGGCATGACCTTACTGATGCCATGGATGGTAAATGAGACCTTTATTCTAAGAAATCAAAATTTCTTAGAATAAGAATTACTATGCCTGTTACGAAAGGAATTTCTGTGATTTCTGGAAGCAAGTGTTTGCCTGGGTAGCAAGCCATGTGCCCTTTGATAGGGAAAAGGAACCTGTATCTCACACCTATGAGTGTGACAGCCATTGCTGACTGTGGTTAAAGTGGCCTCTTGCACGTCCCACTCGCCTGCTGAGTGTGTCAGAGCAGGCGAGGCTGTGATTTGAGATGTGGTTCCCGTTTCCTGAAGAAGGGTTTGTGGTTAGGTTAGCATGGTGCTTTCTCTGTCTTTACAATGCTTGGCTTTCGGAGTAAATGACTGGAAGTGTAAGTCAGTCATAATTACTGATATTCATTGAATAACTAATGAACTGCTCATACCTGGTGTATTAAGCTGAAGTTTGCCTAATGTTAGGATATATGCTATTGTAATTCTGATTGAATGACTTAAGTCTTCTTTACCTCATGAAATTTCTTGGCATAACAATACAGAAACTTTTAAAAAGGCATGCCTTTATGCTAGTTAGGCTGGTATAGCTCCCAGTGTAGGCATTTTGTTCCAGAATGAGCCTGGTCTAATTTAAGCATCATTACTCTTGTTTGGAAGTGGAGTAATTATTCCAGATTATTGGACTTTTGCTTTGGAATAGTGTAACTGTAACAGAGTAATTGCTTTGTATGGCTATACCAGAACCAAGACATTGCCATGTGCCAAACCCTGAAAAGCAGACCCTCACTGCTGTGATTTCACAGGACTGAAAAGAACACTGGTTCTCTCAGAACTTACAGAAGAAAAGATCTCTGCCCTAAAGAGTGCACAGTCCACAACCACTTGTAGTACAAATGGAGGTGAAAATAGTAGGAAGGGTTTAGGGAAGGTGAAGGACTGTGGTCACAAGAACATGAGTGCCCTCAGGGAGATGAAGATTTTTCCTATTTGCTTCAATAATAAATAGATTTGCTGCTGAGGGACACTGAAGTTAAGTAGTAGTTTGAACAAAAGGAAGGAGTTAGATATTGTAGGTATAGACAGTTACATGGGATTTGAAGGCAAAGGGTAGGAATTTAATAAGACAGAAAAGACAGGGCTGGTGCAGTTAAAGCAATTTGTATAAAGCTGTTAGACTTGTGGTTTAGCAATTTGTAAGTTTTGGATGAATGGGCAGGTGAGTGTCAAAGAGGAAAAGTTAGTTGGTTCTTCAAAGTGTAGTGATTAAACAAAAGAATAAAAATTGAGCGCGTAAACCCATGTTTTTGATCCAGAAATGACAGACCTTTATGCATAGAGAAGATGAACTGGAAAAGTATTGGGAAGGGAGGAGGATTATTTGTCATTGCTAGGCCTGGAAAGCTTGAAGTTGTCCTTCCACCGGACAGCCAAAAATTAGGGGTTTGAGTGGTTTGCAGATAGGACCAGTCTGGGAGCTGCACCAAATTATTCTGGTTTTTTGTCTTCATTAGGCTGTTCAAATTCCCCAAACCCACTCTACTTTCAGCATTACAATTGCTCAGCTTTACTCAAAAAAGCACCTTTTAATTTCAGCAGCAATTTCTAGGCAGCTTTGTCTTTCTGTGAAGAATGCTGTGCCCAATCTGCAGGTGTCCTAAGGCCAGAGCTACATGATAAATCTTATTTAGAAAGTTACAAAAAACCACAAAACCCAGCATGTTTCTCTGATTCCCCCCCCACCTCGGCAGAGTACATGAAAGGGTAGGTTTGTTTTTCCTCTTATGTCTGGAGTCCTTCCACCTGGAACAGGTATAGAGACAGGGCTTCAGGAGGAGTGACAGCATTTCCATGCAGCAAAGTACAAAGCCTTTATCTGCCTTTATCAGCCCTTCAGAAGTAGCTGTTTACTTCTAAGCCCTGCTTGTCCTGCTCACTTCTTCCACTGTCACCAGGGAGTTCCATGGACTGGTTCTTGTTTTGACACAATTCTCCAAGGGAGTGCTTCACCAGATATGTTACCAGGAAAAGGGGAGTAAAAAGGCTGAGTGGGAGAAGCAAGGCAGTGGAACAGTCTAGGAGTGTGTACCTTCCTTTGGCTAAACTATGTGCCATTTTCTTCATGCTGTTCATAGGGAATACTTGAGGAGATGCATTTCCAAAGAAAGAAGGATGTAGGAAGTCATGTTTCCTACCTGTGCTTTGAGAAAGCATGAACACAATGAAACCACTCCTGGTTCACCCCCAAAACTTAGTTTCAGTAAGATATTGATGCACACGTATGGGGTGGGTGTTGTCACTGAAGAGATTCATGGAAGTCATGGAGAAGGGTGCATTCAGATCTGCTATCTTAATTTTTTGAGACTCAGTGGGATCTTCCCAGAAGTCCTCTCATCCACCATCAAAAAAGCAGAACTCAGAAGCATTTCACCTCACTACTCCATGGCTCCCTAGCTATTGGAATTCCATATTCAAGTTTTTCTCCTTGTTACTTTTATCATTGAATAATAAGAAAGCAAAGTAATGTTTGAATTTTTAAAGAAACTGGGTTTCTGTTTAACTTTTTTCAAGCATTCTCAGAGTACTTCTCAAAGAAATTGCAGTTCCTGGAAAATCATGATTTCCTAGGGAACCAGGAGCTTGCCTCATTTCCTGTTCGGAAGTACTTACAGGCATCATGTTGGCCCAGAGAAGGAATAGACTAACAGCTTGTCTAGCAGCCAAAGTGTCAGTTGATTTTGGTCTTGGATAAAAGGCAGAGTTTTCTCCTTAAGAGTAGGAATTACTGAAAGGTTTGTGGGGAAAAAAAAATGAAAAGGAGGAATGTGACTGCGGAGTCCTGGCAGTTGTGTTTTACATACTGATTCTTAAAATGGGTGCACTAGAATAGTGAGGAAGAGATTAATAAAATGATCAGGTTAGAATTTCACTTCCTTGTCTATCATGACTGGCCATGTCATCTCTCACTTTTTGTTTAACTTCATTTGCTTTAAATTTTGAAGAATGAGAGAAGGTCTTGGCAAGGGCAGCAGTAGTTTTGGGCCCTCCAGGTAAGAGAAGGCTGTTGGGTTGGTTTCAGCTCTCTCAGAGAATGGGGGGTCCCTTCTGCAGAGCTCTGCAGCTCTGTGCACTATGTTCCCTGTGGGTGCATTTGTGGTTTCAGCTCTGGAGACCTCAGAATTCTTTCCCATGTTGGAGTGAGCCTAACTGAATTTCTCAGTAAAGGACAGATGTGTCTCCTCTGCTGGGCAGTTCTAATCTAAAACATACTTGGAGGAAATAGTGTGTAAGCAGGCCTTAATTTATTGCTGCTGATAAATGTTAATTAAACCTCAGGAGGAGGTTTCAGACTAGGGTAACTTCACAGTTGCAGTAAATACTCAACTAGAAAAAGACACCTATGAGAGATGCACAGCCAGAGTGCAAATAATTAGTATTCCAGATCATGAGAAACTGTGTCAAGGCTTTGTGTGGTTTTACATGGATTTGATATGCTTTGGTCTCTGGAACCTTTTCCATTTAATTCTTAGAGAAACTTGCTTTGTGATTTTGATACTCTGTGTGTATCTATTTTTGTCTTTAGGACTGAATAAGTTAGACAAAGCCACAAAACTATTAAGTGAACTGTGTGAACAATTTTCAAAACCCTCCTATATTTAGTTGAAGGTGTTGCCTGAAATGTCTGTGTGTATTTCAGTATCCTTGAAAAATTTTCCTCAGCTGCCCTCTTAAAGTCCATGATAACTTCCAGGTAGTCAGATGTCGTGACATCAGTGTTGATGAACTGATGAATACTTAAGTGTTACAGATTGTTACCATCTTCAAGAACATTCATCAGATTGGTAGTGCAAATGTTAAGGGAAATCAAGACTTAGGAGAAATTGCAAGTGCCTCACGTTATTTCCATGAACGTCCAGGTACCTTGCTGTAAACCACAGTGTATGTTGGCCAGGATAGGAGGGAGTGTAGGAGAGGGGACAGGAAGAAAGCCACTGAAATTTGGGCCCAGAATGAAATTGCCAAGTTACTATGTGTGGAGTTGATGAGTTACTGTAGCTCTTGGTGTAATAATTCAACTGTACACTTGGACTGTCCTGTAATGTACAGTTTTTGAAAATATTACTTCACAAGTGAACTAACACCTTTTTGTATGGCTTATGTGAACAAATGCTTGTTTTGTGTAAGACTAGGGCTTGAAGTAATAACCTTCTGCTTATTTTACAGGTTTGCTTACAATCAAATACGTGACCATGGGGGATATGAAGACCCCAGATTTCGATGACCTTCTTGCAGCCTTTGACATACCAGACATGGTTGATCCCAAAGCAGCTATTGAATCTGGACATGATGACCACGAAAGCCACATAAAACAAAATGCTCACGCAGATGAAGATTCCCATGCCCCATCATCATCTGATGTTGGTGTGAGCGTCATTGTGAAAAATGTGCGTACTATTGATTCTTCCGAAGGTGTGGACAAGGATGGCCACCATTCCACAGGCAATGGCTTGCATAATGGCTTTCTAACGTCATCAGCTCTTGAGAGTTACAGTAAAGATGAAGGAAAGTTACTTAAAGATGATGGGTCAGCTTCTGAGAATACACTGAAGGATTCAGCGTTCAACCAGTTCAGCCCAATATCAAGCGCTGAAGAATTTGATGATGATGAAAGAATTGAGGTGGATGATCCTCCAGATAAAGAGGAGATGCGTGCAAATTTCAGAGCAAATGTCTTGGCAGGATCTCTGTCTCAGCAGGAATATGACAAACTAAAGGCACTTGGAGGAGAGAACTTGATTAAATCTGGAATCCCGGTTTCAAGCAGTATGGATAAAAATAAAGTTGCTAAACGAGAGACAGAGACAAACTCTGTGAATTTAAGTGTCTATGAGCCTTTTAAAGCTCGAAAAACAGAGGACAAATTGCTAAAAGACAATTCTGAAAAGCTTCTGGAAAACAGAGTACTTGATGGAAAACTGAGTACCGAAAAAAGTGACACAAATCTTGTCAGCATTTCCCAGTCCAAAGCAAAGTCATCAGCAAAGCTTTCTTCCTGCATTGCTGCAATCGCAGCACTGAGTGCTAAAAAGGCAGCTACAGATAGCAGTAAAGATTTACAGTCTAATTCAGGAGAGTCTTCTCCGGTACCAAAAGACATGAGTGAAAGTCCCCGGGCTATTGAAAAGTCACCTGAGTCTCAGAGTCTCATTGATGGTGCCAAGAAGCCATCTGTCAAACCATCTGACAGTCCCAGGAGTGTATCGAGTGAGAACAGTAGCAAGGGCTCTCCATCTTCTCCTGCAGGGTCGACACCAGCAATTCCTAAGGTTCGTATAAAAACCATCAAGACTTCTTCTGGGGAGATCAAGAGAACTGTTACTAGAGTGTTGCCAGAAGTTGATTTGGACTCTGGTAAAAAGCCAGAGCAGAGTGCTTCCATGGTGACCTCCGTGACATCTCTCCTGTCCTCACCAACTTCTGCTGCTGTTCTCTCCTCACCTCCCAGAGCTCCTCTCCAGTCCTCAGTTGTCACCAACGCAGTTGGATCTGCAGAACTTGCACCAAAACAGGTCACTATCAAACCCGTGGCTACTGCCTTCCTGCCCGTTTCCGCAGTGAAAACAGCAGGCTCCCAGGTGATCAACTTGAAGCTTGCTAACAATACCACAGTGAAAGCCACTGTCATCTCTGCTGCGTCCGTGCAGAGCGCCAGCAGTGCCATCATCAAAGCTGCCAATGCCATCCAGCAGCAGACAGTGGTGGTGCCAGCATCGAGCCTTGCCAGTGCCAAACTTGTGCCAAAGACAGTCCATCTTGCCAACCTTAACCTTCTGCCTCAGGGTGCTCAAACCACCTCTGAACTGCGCCAAGTACTAACAAAACCCCAGCAGCAAATCAAGCAGGCAATAATTTCTGCAGCAGCCTCACAGCCTTCGAAAAAAGTGTCTCGGGTGCAGGTGGTGTCATCTCTGCAGAGTTCTGTAGTGGAGGCATTTAATAAGGTGCTGAGCAGTGTCAATCCCGTCCCAGTTTACATCCCAAACCTCAGTCCCCCTGCCAATGCTGGAATCACGCTACCTACACGAGGTTACAAGTGTTTGGAGTGTGGTGACTCGTTTGCTCTTGAGAAGAGCCTGACTCAGCATTATGACAGAAGGAGTGTGCGAATTGAAGTGACTTGTAACCATTGCACAAAGAATTTAGTTTTCTACAATAAATGCAGTCTCCTGTCACATGCACGTGGACACAAGGAGAAGGGCGTTGTGATGCAGTGTTCCCACCTGATTCTAAAACCGGTCCCAGCAGATCAAATGATAGCATCTCCTTCCAGCAATACTGCTGCATCCATGCTCCAGAGCCCGGTGGGAGCTGGCACACACTCTGTAACAAAGATACAGCCTGGCTTAACTGGGACAGTGATCTCGGCCCCAGCGAGCTCTCCTGTCATTCCAGCTATGCCGCTAGACGAAGATCCATCAAAACTCTGTAGGCATAGTCTAAAGTGTTTGGAGTGCAATGAAGTTTTCCAAGATGAGACATCTCTTGCAACTCATTTCCAGCAGGCTGCAGACACAAGTGGACAAGTAGAGTATCCTATGTTTACATTCCAATGTTTCATCTATAAGCCTAGGAGACTTTGGATATATTTTTACTTCCATTTAGCTGTTAATTATTGGAACCTCTGTGATTAAAATGAGAAACAAAAACCACAGAAAGCCTTGTAAGCACTTACATAGTGAATATCAACACTTTTTAAATAAGACTTTTCTTAGAATCCTTTTAGATCCTGATGTTTGAAATTGACACTATATTTTTGCTAAAATTTAGCATTAGCTTTCTTAAAGCTGAACATTTTAATACTGAAATTAATAATAGGTTTTACTAATAATATTTTAATGCTTCTTTCTGTGCTTTGGAATTTGACTTGCCCATGGAATCCACTTAATTGGCACCCTCATTAACAGCCCGTCTGTTCAACCTGAATGATAGTTTTAAGCAGTTTGTTCTCAATTGGTCCTCAGCTTTGAGAGTTCTCCTCTAGGCCCTGAGTGAGTGAGGCATTCCTCCCACCTGCAGGGACTCAGGCAGTGACAAATGGCACACTGACTACTGACAGGAATGCCTGCTGTTTGCCTCAGGTCTTCCTTAAGAAGTGCAAAGCACTGTTCACTGGCACCATTCCTTGATGTGTGACCATTGGTTTAGTTGGTTGTGTTTCCTTTCCTCTTACGAGTGCTAACGAGTTAAACTTACAAACCATATTAAAATTCTTCACTAATGTATGTGGCCTAATCTGAAAGAAACACGTAATTCAATAAAACTTAATATTAATCAGTGTGCGATGTATTTTATAATCCTATAGTATTGAAGCTGGTTAACTAAACGATTCAGTTGGATCTCTGTTGGGGTGTGCCAATTAAAAGGGATTCTGTTGCGTTTCAAAGCATTCAGTTGAGCTTGGTGCTCCAGCTTCTTGCTATGGGGGAAGCTGAAGGCCTGCAAGGATGCTCAAGACAGTAGTGCCCCAGGAATATTCCTGGGAATGACACACCAGTGTACAGGATAGAGATTTTTAAGTCCTGCAGTTAGGAAAAACGAGTGCAGGGAGGTTCCTGTCAGGATCTATTTACTGCACTTAGGACCTGTTCTGTACCACGAAGCAGCTCTGCTACACCTCTACAGGTAGTAATGTAATGAGATTTACATGTGGAAACATGACTGTGTGGGTTATATGGCTCTGCCTCAGCTCCTCCTTTAGGAACTGGCTAGCAGAGTTAGAGTGAAAGTCTGGATTCCCAGTGGAATGCCATTCGAATGAACTCCTCCTTGTAAGATACTACAGGTGTGCCTACCTAAGTGAGTTTGATACCAGAATGTGTTCCATCCTTAGATCTTGCTGTACTGTACAGCTCTACTGAACAGTATCTAATGGCTGGCCATAAGTATATTCTGCATCAGCTTGAGTTACTTAGTACTCAGTAGTTTGGGGTTTTAGCTGACTGCTTTACTGGTGCTTATTGGTGGTATTTTCTGGTGCTTATTGATGGATTTTTCCCCCCTAATATACCTGTTGAGTAACATTCTGCCTAAGATCCAGTAGTCATTACAAAAACCTTATTGTTCTTGGTACTGGAAAATCAAGCAGGAAGACCCCAAGATAAAGCAAGTGGATGAGAGACAGAGTGATAGTGTGAGAGTAGGTTGGGAGAATGAGGCTAAAATGTTTAAAAGAAAAAGAAAAGAACAAAGATAAAGTGATGTGCTTGCTTTCAGGAGGCCTTTGTCTTTATGGACAGGTGAACTAAACCTTTTGCCCTTTCCTTTTTCCCTCTCTCTCATGCTTTTGCCCTGGTGCTGCTGAGTTTGCTCTCCATGAATGTCCTGTTAGGTACTGTTTATCCTGGTGATTAACTATGGGAAAGCAACTGAGATCTTCAGAGAATGTCAAAATGTAGCTACAGTGAGGTGGAGAGGGAAGTGTGGGTTCCCAGGTACTGCTGTTCAGGGAAGGCAGCCCCTGGAGCTGCAGCAGCAGCCGACATTGCCTGCTGCCTGGCAAGGTGTTTGTGTCTTCTCATGGCAACTTGCTCTCCTTTCGGAGCTGCTGTATGCACAAGGCATTATTCCCCCTGCTCGCTAGGCCCTGGAGCTCCAGGTTTAAAGAAAAAGGCTGCAAAGCACTGGAGGGGAAGAAGCTATTTTCACATTCTTCCATTCGAGAAGAACGCTCTTAATAAATGTAGTTTTAAATGTTCTTCGTTGAAATATCTGCTTAAAAATTAATTAGATGTTTTTCTCAGTCCTTTTCATATATCAAGCAGCAGCTGTTTTTTTCCACTGTGCTGGTCACATCCTGTAATTGTGTAGCTGTCCTGAAATGCCCAGCATGGACACAGCTTAGCTGAAGAAGTGCTTAGGGAGAGCAGTGCATCCTGCTTTCTTCATGTTTTCCTTTTGCCCATTTTCTGTCCCAAGCATTGCTGCAGGGTGGTGCTTGCTGGAGAAAGACTCTGTATAGGCATTTACTAATAAACATTTTGTGACTTTTTCATAGGTGTTACTTCTTGAAAACCTTGGCTGAGAAATACTCTGACTTGTTTTCCTTCTTAGTGCTCAGCACTGGCTTTTTGCTGCAAAACTGCCATTATTGTGGGGGAGTGAAGACAGGGAAATTAGATAACATTGGTATTTTAACTTTTGAAGAAAGGAAAAAAGTAATAAAAAATATTTGGATTTTGCAAACAAATAATAGGGGAAAAGGTTATTTGCAGCTTACTATTCTTTCTAGTGCCCATCTAATTGTGTTTTCAATGAGTCTAAGCAGTAACTGTTCTCATTCTTCTGAAACTCACATTATTGAAGGTAGACTGTTTCATTTAAAATAAACAATGATAGAACAGCCCTAGCATTGAAAAGATGTTCCCTATAAAGTTGTTTCCTTTCTGTAATGTTTTATTTTCCTTAATACTCCTGTTAAAGGGATTAGGGACACTCACAGGTTTTCTGGCTGAATGAAACCCCCATTTACTTACTGGGGGAAAAAAGGTAGCAAATGTGGGCTAATGAATGTTAATATTTATCTTAGAGATAGGAGTGTATAGCTCCCATGGAACCTACACAGTTTATTTCCCTTCATACCCAGTGTTCTTATGTATCTTTATTTTCCACCTCCACCAATTTTCCTTCTAACCCTTTTTTTTTTTTCTGAAACTTTGACTTTAAATGCAGGCAGGTGATGATTTTCACAAACTGTTTTATTTTGGTGTGGGTTGGAATGAGAGAACTGAAGTTAATGCCACCATAATCCCAAAATAAAATGGTAAGCAAATGTGCTGAATGTCAGAATTTCACAGTAGATGCTTCTTGTTCTACTGTAATCAGTTACAATTAAACATTTTCTGTACTCATCGAAAAAGCAGAGCAGGGGCCTTAACCTAGAGCATTATTGTCATGTTGGGTCAGCAGATGAGTCTGGCAGGCAGCTTTCTGCAAAATCAGGGGATCACTGAAGTGGAGCTGGAATGCTGTGCAGCTCTTCTGTGGCATCACATCCCAGTTTCCATCGGTAGTGCTGCAGGCCAAAGGCTTTGGAAGGACTCTGAAACCCTCAGATGTTTCTGTTGCTGGAATAAGTAGTTCTGTTTTGCTGCTTTCTTACATAATCAAATAATGCTCCAGATTCTCCAGTACTGTACTGCAGCTTGTTAATACAGAAACAGCCAAAGATAGATTTGGGGAATGGTACTGAAGCCCAGTAAATGTGGCAGAGTTATGGCCAGTCAGGATTTTCCCTATAAGCTAAACTGAAGTTAACACCCCAAACCAGTTCTAGTCAGCCTGAGGGTGAGTCCCCCAGTTCTGGCCATAGCTGTTTGGTCAATTAAGACCAAATATTTGGCATTTCAGTGTGTCTGAATACAGACTTACTGTGTCACAAAGGCTTTGAGCAGGGAGGCAGTTTGAAATCCCCACAGGAGGCTGAACTCAGGCAAAGCCTCCCACGAGGGCAGTACATGTCCCCATGCTGTCCACTAATGTAGGAGGCTGGGAGTAGTGCCAGTTGAAACTGCACAGGAGTAGTGGCAGGTTTGCTTTGTTTAATGTGCTCTTATTTTTAATATTTTGCCTTTTGCCATCTTATTGTGGTTAGGACATTGGAGAATTCTGTTTGGATGGAGGCTGTGTTCAAACACACCAGGCCATCATGCTCACAGAGCATTTATTTCAGGATTTCTTCATGCATATGTTAGTAAATAATTTATAATGCAGCTCTGGAGGTCTTGTTCTGGTCTATACTCTTGCAGAGAGCACAGTACCTCTGCCAGACTCTTACAGAGCACATTCCTATAAAACCTCATGAGGGAGTCTTGGTTTTGATTTTAAATCTTTTTAAGTCACGGGTGAGATTCACAAGTCCCGAATCATAAGAAATAATAGTAATTGATTCTTGAGTTGTGTGTAAGCCCCTTGCACTATCCAGGTAATCTTGGGAGACACCTGAGTAATATGTCTGTAAACTAATGTGCATCTCCCATCATCAGTGGTGAATGAAAGGGCTTTGTGGTGTCAGGATGGCCCAGAACACCAGTGGGTTTGGCTGCCAGCTCTGTCCGCAGGGCCTGCATTTGTATTTGCCTGCTTCCTCTGGGCCCATCCCAGTCATGACATTTAACCTTTATTTGATACATTGCAGTGTTTGACACAAGACTTTATGTAGAGCTGAACCAAACCTATTGTCTCACCTATTCTGGTTTATCGTTTAGAAGACATGCAATATCTGCCAGATGCTGCTTCCTAACCAGTGCAGTTTTGCATCACACCAGAGAATTCATCAGCATAAATCTCCATACACGTGCCCTGAATGCGGAGCAATCTGCAGATCTGTCCACTTCCAGACCCATGTCACTAAGAACTGCCTGCATTATACCCGAAGAGTTGGGTTTCGGTCAGTATAATGATTACTTTTGTTGTCAATTTATGTATAATTTATGCTTTTAAAAAGTATTTTTCCATTTTCATAGGTATTGTTGGAGAATACAGATTCATGGGTTTAAGGCTGTCATGGCAACAGTATTGTTAGTATTACAAATTTTGGAATAAATACAATTCTGCTTTATTTGGGCATCCACTTTTGTATATGATTAAATCAGAATATTAGCTAGTGTCATACAGATTCAGGACTTCACTGCTTATCAAGTCTAGAGAATTTAGATGCATTGCCTTAATTTTAGGTTTTTAAAAAAACTTCTTGAGCTTTTTCAAAACATTGAATTCTAGATTGTTCCCTTTGGTAGAACAGTCATTTTCAGTATTTACTTTCAGAATGTATTAGTGAGATGTTGATGGGCATACTGCTTCTGCCTGGTTGGGTTTTTTCCTGTGGGAAGTCAAAATTCTTTGGCTTTACATCACTTGGAGATGACCTTTCTCAATCAAACAGCCTGGTCTTTTGGTTCTCCTTTGTTACTTCCTAGTTTCCCTTTTTCCATTTCCCTGTAATGGCAGCTCACAGAGAAAATGGGGAACAGAGGCATTTTGTAGAAATGTTAAGCTCTGAAAGACTTGAAAAAATATTTTATCTTAGAATTGTCCTTGCACTGAATGGCAGGCAACACAGCAGGAGATCAGAAGAGCCACCTGTACCACCGAGCTTTGCTTGGCACTCCTAAAACATTTCCATTTAATCCTGTCTGATGGAAAAAGGTGATTTTAAGTCTTACAGCAGGTAGCTCCTTCCCCCTTTAAGGTGCCACAGTTCATTTTCCAGGATGGCTGTGCAGTCTTCCACTAAGGGAAGAAAGCAGTTTTACTGCGTCAAGCATCTGTGTTCAGCTTGAATCCATGGCCTGACACAACTTCAAGCTCTTTGCATTTCTTTGGGTTATTCTCTTTTATGCTTTTCTCACAAATGGTAGTCTGTCTTGTCCTGTATTTCTTACATTTACTCCCTGCACTCCCTCTGGTCTGTGTCCCTTGGGGCTGTACACAGAATCGCAGTCCAGGGACTTCTGGACTGCCCCAGTAACACCAGCAGACTCACAAATCTTTCCCTGGGAATCTTAAGTCACTAAACTTTTCAAGACGTCTCATAAATATCTCATCATGCTGATTCAGAATGTCTCGATCTGGTGAGACTAAACCAAAGTCACCCAGGCAAAGAAAAGCAGTATCTGGGAATGTTAATGCCTCTTTCCTCAGGCTCCAGCCTCTCCTCAGCACAGCGGGGCATTTGCCTGAGGAGCAGCATACCCTGTCCTGCCTTTCCAAAGTGCCTCTGCCAAGGAGTTCTGTTTGATTCCAGCAATTTAGGCTAGTTGTCTGGACTAAATCAGCTGAAAACTTTAACCTGAAAGTTAAGCATCCTGCCAAGGTGAAAACAAGAGAGCTGTAAGAGCAGTCCCCGAGAGCAAGGCTTGGACTTTAGGAACTGTTGTAATGCACTGGTGGATGCTGAGGATCAGTTATGTTGCATCACTAGAGCCTAAAGTCAAGGCATGGGATGGGGAGGTGGAATATGCCACCCATCTCTACAGAGGTGACACCTGGGGAGTAGATGTGTAAGTGAGAGGATCACACTATGTACAGCTGTGAAGAAGTGTTCAGCTCTGCATGAGCAGAGAAGATCTCAACAGACCCCCAAAAGACCAGGACAATCTACTTTAGAGAATGCGTTGGTAAGCAGAGATGAGATGGGTATAAACTTGATGAATAGTATTAAGGATGTAAATTAAGTGCCCAGAAAAGAAAGGATGATGCTTCATAAAATTTAAGGGTGATAGATTTTAAGAGGAAAATGGAATTCCTGAATGAAATGTGCAAGTGTATTTCCTACTCATCAGGGTACTAAAACCATATAAAAATTGATTTGACATTTATATAACAATCGTACTGCCATGATAGATGACAAAATTAAAATTCTGGAAGGGTAGAGGCCTTCTGTGTTTAAATTGTAAAACTCTTACCACAAAATACTGGTCAATTAGAAATTGGTTCATTTGATAGGTTATTTTGTAATTGCTGATTGCATTATATTCTTGGACTGATATGGTACCATTCACTACTGGAGATGTAGGGCACTAAAAAAGACCATTGTATAAAAAAATCCTTATGTTCTAATATTAATTTTTTAATTGTTTCATTTTATAATAGATGCGGAAAGGTCACAAATTTTCGACACAGCAGAAGTATGTTTTTGAAAAATATTTTCCGAATTCCAATCTGATATATTGATATGATTGTAGAGATTCGGTTTAGTTTCCTCGAGTTAAAATCCAAGTGCTGATTTGATTACATGTACAGAAAATCATTACCAGTATGTCTTCATTAGATCTAAACAAGGGAAGTGGTGCAAATATTTTCTTTACTGGTTTTCTGTTTGGTGGTCATTTCTAAATTGCTGTGGTGTACCTTAAACAATTCACTGCATGTGATAAAAATGCATTTTGTAAAATCTCTTCACAAATTTGCAGGGGATTTAAGCATTCTTTCTGCAATCAATAGAATATTCCTCTGTCAACCCCTCTGTCCGTTTTACTATAATAACAAAAACATGCTCTGACCTCATATCTCTTAGATTTTCAAATTAATATGTGGAATTTCTTATCCCTTACTTTGTGATCCACAAATCGCTATTTCTGTTGATTCTTACTGGGTTGTTTGAATTGCCAGAATGATGTAGTTTTATCCAGTTGTTCTCCATGTGTTTCTCTCTTCCCCTTGCTTGAAGACCCGTGTTGATTCCTCCCAGCACTGCTGGGGCTGGGCTGCACTGACTCTCCTCCGCTCTCTCCGCAGCTGCGTGCACTGCAATGTTGTGTACTCTGATGTGGCGGCCCTCAAGTCTCACATTCAAGGTTGTCACTGTGAAGTCTTTTACAAGTGTCCTATCTGTCCCATGGCATTTAAATCTGCTCCCAGCACACACTCCCACGCCTACACACAACACCCGGGTATCAAGATAGGCGAACCAAAGTAAGCAAAATTCATCTTCTACTGCACTTGCCTGCCTTTGAATGACATGTGAAATTGCATTCTGTCCTGTGCTTGCGCTCTTAAAAGTCACTTCTTGACAGCCACCAGTTTGTCATCCTGCTGGTGATGTGGGGTTTGTGTAATGCGTTCATGAGTTTTCAGCTGATAGTTTACTGGGCAAAGGTTACATTTCCCTGAACCTGCAATAGCAGGTCTTTAAGCACTGTGCGCTAGAAAAGAGTGATTACAAAATGTAATTACACAAATGACTCGCACAGGTGGCTTCAGTGTTGCTTGTTCTGATGTTTTAATCTGCTTAGCTCATCGGCATTTTTACTGTGAATTAAGATAATGTGATTCCAAAACGAGCTGCTCAGACTCATCAGCACTTACGCAGTGATTTTCATAACATCTGGTTGAAAAGTTGGGAAAAAGCAATTTTATCTGTTTATATAAGCTTTTTTCCTATACATAATCTCTTTCTTTCTGGCATAAAGCAGAAGTGGTTCTGTTTTGTAGCTAGAAGAATTGTGCAGAAACGTGGTGGTTTGCTGAAGGTGGTGACACAGGGCACAGGGTCTTTGTTCAGAGGTTGAACATGGGTGGGCTTTGCTGAAGGCAGCAGGGGCTGCAGGTGCCAGTGTGTGTGCAGCCCACTTCAGCTCTCAGCTCTGAGCCTGGTGCCTCTCACTGCACCCTCCTCTTCCTTTTCCTCCTTGGTGGGGCAGTGCACTATTGAGAGCAAACGTTGAGGTATTAACGCTGTGTTTTCTTTGGAGTGTGCTTTGGAGAGCACTAGCATATGGTAACAACTTGCAGGCTCAAGGAAATAGAAGGCAGATGAGAGAAACAAGGTACCATGTGGTGCAAGGAGAGTTCAGAAGAATTTAGGTTATTACCGTGTCTTTTAATTATTAACAGGAGATTTATTGTTTAGATTGTTTAAACCTGCATCAAAGCAAAATGGCAACAAATGTGCTGTGTCTGATACCAAGCAAAGACATTTCTGCCCAGTGGTAAATGATACCTTGTTTTAATTTAGGGTGGCATCTTCAGTGAGAGGATGTGAGATAATAACATTTGAAACTTGTTTCAGACTCCCATAGGTCTCATTAGAGAAAACCAAAAGATTAAGCTCACTGTTTGTGTCAGACACTTCACATATGGAAAGTGAATTGTGCTTGGATCTGCCAAACTGTTTCTGATCAGCTTCGTGATTTAAGTATTTTGCATTAGTTTTCTATCCATAGAGACATGCTTATATTCCTTTATGAATTTATTTTGCTTATAAAAAGACTAAAATGAAATTTGATTAAGTCCTACTGAAGTTACAGAATCCATAGCTGAGTTTTCCTCTTATTTGCCAGATTCAGTCAAGATGCTGCCTTAAATGCGTCCAGAGGGGTTGGTAGGATTTTCCCAGCCCTTGCAGTGTATGCCCAGCGCTGGGCAGAGCTGACAGGTGGTATTTGAGGCAATATGTTCATATTTGGTTTCTCTGTGCTGCATTACAGAGCACCCAGGCTGCGTGTGACCGGTCCCCACTGAACTCCTGCCAGCCTCACTCCTGCCCCAGGGTGTGGGACAGTCCCAAACACTGCCCCCAGCTGCAGCAGGGTGGGCAGTGCCCCACACCAGCCCCATGGCTTCTGGCTGGGCCCCAGGGACTCTGTAGTGGGGCAGTCTTGTGTTTGCAGGAATTGGGCTCGCAGGGATATGGCTGCCTGCCTGCCTCTGGCATTTACTGGAACTGGGTGATTTACAATTACATTACAAACAGTTGTTTCAGAACAGATGCAGTAAACTATTTGGTGTATGAAAAATGATGTTTATGTGCAGGGATTCTCAGTGGGATGAAATGAGATTATTTTAATATAGGGAAATGGGATTGGCTGCTTGTCTTTCAACTCTGCAAAGCTCTGTTCTGTAACTCTAAGCTTTGGTTTCCCATAAAATCACATAGGTGTGATTTTCTTTTTTTCAGTAAACAGTGTCACTTCCTAAGAACGGCACTAAGATGTTTTTCATGGCTGATCTCTTTTTGAATACTGGATAAATTCTTGTTCATCAAGCCAGATTATGGATATCTACTGTATTATTGGTATAAAGTGTGCTATCACACAAGTTTGTTTTAGAGAAAAAAATTTGGGAAGGAGAAATACCATCCTCTGGTGCAGAAGCTTTCAAAACACTAAACATCTTTTACGTGATTGGGAGTATTTTCCTGTGAGACACCACCTGTATTTATTGTAAGATACGTGAATTCGTTAACCAGATTTTTGAGGAGTGAGAAGTGCTGTGCCTGTGTTCATGTGAGCTGCAGGGCAGGAGCAGGTGCTGAATAACCAACCTGGTGCTGGAATGCCTTGAGTTGCCTGACTTACTCCAATGTCCTCGCTGTAAATTGCCTCCTAAGCACAACTGCCTTTATGCTTTGGACAGTGTTTTAAGCAGTTACATGTTGAACACCAACTGCTTCGATTAAGTGAAAAAAACTGAAACCAGCATACATGGCTGCATTTGTTTAGGATTGAAAATCATGCTTTTGCTGTGTCTGAAAGAAATACTCAGGTGTGTATAGTCACAACTAACACTATTAGGTATGTTGGTATGAATTCTAAGTGACTACAGTCTTTGCCCAGAGAACTATCTGAAATTTGGGTCTCTACCAGGTAGTTCTTCTGCTTCTGTGAAAGCACAGTAAAGCATTTTAGCTGCCATAGAAACACATATATTCAGCTCTTGGTGCTTTTAGAGAGTTTAGGTTTTTATATGAGATAGATTCAGAAAGATGTCAGATTTTCTTGTAGCAGATTCACTACAGATCTGCAACAAAGGGCTCACCAGAGAAAGCAGGACAATAGTACATCAGTCATCAGAGGATGCTCTGTAAATAATACATTTTTCTTAGCATATGTGAGAAACTGGGAGCACTTGATACCACAAAAATAATACCTTTCCCAGTTCATATGAAGTGTACTGTTTTTTGTGGACTTTGAGAATGGCTTAGACATTGAAGAAATGTCGATGTTCTTGTCATCTTACAACACAGCAATCCTTAGAGCTCTGGAACAATGCACTACTGGTGATAATTGGTTAGAGGGATATGGAAAGGACTTGGAATATTTGCACGGGTAAAGAGAAGATTCAGCATTCTAGCAAGCAGGGGGGGTTGTGGGATGTTTTCTTAATGAAAGCTACTCTTTAAGATAGAGATGGGATTAGGAAGCTGCCTTTTGCCAGGGAAGTGCCTGTTGCTGTACCAAGCACCTCTGGTTTGGTTTCTTTACTTCAGCTAAACTGAATCTGCATCACTACCAATGCCAATGGCTAATGGCTTAGATTTCCCTCTCATCTGATGATCTGTTAGAATATTGCCTGTTAGAGTGGAGACTGAGGGGCTAAGTTCAAAAGTCACATGTGCTCCAAGAGAGGAGGGTGTGGGTTTGGTGTCTACACTGCTGTGACAGACAGATTGATAAACACTTGTAATGGCAGCCCAAGGAAATAGTGTCCTGTGCTGTTGGAGCTTTGCAGCATTAACAGAGTCTAGGTTTGGCATTCAGGAACTTTAAAGCCACAGACATTACCAAAAATACATTTATCTTTAAGTATGTTACTAATTATGATTGAATCAATCACTCCCTTAAAACATATTGCCTTGGCAATGTGAAGCAGGTATATGGTCCCTTAGCTAACACATGAGTTCAGAAACTGAAGATGTTGAACTTTCAGAGTATCCTGACCAGATGTTTGTGTTATATATGTAACTGGCATATGCTGTTGTTTTCTGGCTTCTTGTTTGCACTTTTTAAATAATTTTTTTCTATTTTTGTGTTTCTTCTACTGCTCCCATATTTTGAAATTGGAGGATATTTTGAATTAGTTTAATTTTAACTTTTTTCAGACAGTGTGAAACAATTGCTTAAACATGTCAGATCTTATCTCTGATGAGAAAAAAAGTAAACATGATTCTTGCAAATAGATCATCAATATGACTGACATTGTTTATTGTACTTCTGTTTTTAGAATAATATATAAATGCTCTATGTGTGACACTGTGTTTACTCTACAACCTTTGCTCTATCGCCACTTTGATCAGCACATTGAAAACCAGAAGGTGTCTGTTTTCAAGTGTCCAGACTGTTCTCTTCTATATGCACAGAAACAGCTTATGATGGATCATATCAAGGTGTGTAGGCATCTTCTCTTGTTTCCTTCATAGATACCATTTTTCATGCATTATATGCTGCTACAACATACTGTGAAAAGGCACAGAGTAACAAGAAGACTGCTGAGAGAGATGTTAATTCTGAGGGGATAATCTGTGAATGTTGTTCTTAAATGTTAAAATGTTATATTTTGTATGGTCTTCAGCGTATCTGTGATCACTCTCTCAGTTTTTCTACATGAATGTTGATTTTGGTGTACTGGGAATACCTCAGTGCATTGCATTGAATAGCCCATTTTAACAAAATAATAGTGGGTGTAGGGGAGCTGCTCTGATCGTAACAAGTACTGACCCTTATCTACGGCATTCTAAGTATTATTGGAGTTGTTAGGAGCTGAGAATGCTGAATACATCATAAAACCAAACCTCTGATGTTCAGAATTCACCAGGAAGCGGTATGTTGCTAGATGTAGAGGTTACTTGTGTGTGTTCACATATGAACATAAAGGTGTGCTTTGAAAAAACCTTGAAGTGGATTTTCTCATAAACACACCTGAAGATTCAGTGTCATCCTGAGTCCTGGTTTTAAGAATCAGCAGCTCTCTGACTGTCATTTGTTAGCTGTGTATTCCAAACAGACTGTGTTACCTCTTGTCATACAGACAGGTCTGTTATTAACACCTGATGCCTGGACACCACTGAGGTTATTGACACCCCTGGAGTCCAGAAGGACAGTGCAGGTTCAGTGCCATTTCTCTTGCAGTGACACAGAGAGTACAATTTCTGTACAGAACAGTGGAAAGCCACACATCTTTTTTTCTCTGCTAAAACTATCACTTTGCATTTTAGTCTCAACTATGACAGTTGTAACCTCAGAATTCTCTGAAGTTGTATTGAAAATAAGATCACAAGTCTTGAAAAAAACAGCTGGTCATAAAGCCAGTCTTAAACTTGAGAAGGAGATAGGGAAGGGCTGGCCCAGGACATTCAGAAATACAAGGACTGGATATTTCCTTTCTTTCTGAACTAGTTGCACTATTTCTTGCATGTTTACTGCAAGAATTGTCTCATATTTATGCCAGATATCTTAAATGGTCCTCTCATGCGTTAATGCAAAGCTCTGTTTTCTATTTCCTTTGATCTACTCGGTTCTTTTTTTTTTTCAAACTAAATAGGCAAATTCTGTATATTGCAGTGTATGTCTTGTTTTTGTCATTAGTTTTTCCTGACTTGGGTATTACTGGAAGAGTATTGTTATATCTGTACATAACAATTCTGTAAGAATTTCTGTAAGACCTGAAGATAATCTTAGGAGCACGCTCTGACTGCAGTTAGGGTCAGAAGCTATCCTTACATAAATCAGGGTGGTTCAGCATCTCGCATTTTAAAGTTAAGCTCAGTTACTTACTGTTTAACTCTTTAGTGTTCAATGCCAGTATTTGTACTTTCAACAAGTGAGGTTTTAGCATAATACACTATAAATTATTCAGATTTTAGTTTCTGAGACTAAAATTAGAGGCTTAGAGAGTACACATGCAGTAGCAGTATTACTGGTTTTACATACAGGGTATGTATATAGTAGTAGGGACAGCAGCAAATCAGTATAAATTGGAGTTCAGTTAAGGGGAAATGAAAAAAAATAGTAACAGGTTATAGATAAAAGCAAAAAAGGACTCTCAGAGAGGACAAGTGCCAGACAGGGGCAGAGCTAAGCTGCACAGAAAATAGTGATTTGGTATGGCTAGACATAAATCATCAAGGCAGAGACAGACCTGGATGAAAGGAGAACAAAAAGGGACAGAAGGAAGCTCAGGAGGAGGTTATTTAAAGCAACAAAAAATAACCCAGAATAATTCCAGCAAATATCGGTGTTTCTTAAAGCCATAACCTATGTCTCATTTTCCTGTAATGACTCCCTAAAAGAAAATTTCTAGCAGCCAGTGAGAGCAGGTGGTGGAGGACTGGAGTGGGCTGGAGGTGTAACACTCCCCATTTGGCCGGGGCCATGCGCTGCCAGCACTGGACTCCAAGCTGCACTTTAATCCTCCTCATGTATTTTCAAATAAGAAATTAAATTTCAAGTATTCAATTTAAAAGACATTCAGAAAGGTGAGCACTAATGTGTTACATGCTGACAAGTTTTGCTGGGATGGAATCTCCAGGTCAGCTTCAGTTGCCTGAAAGTACAGGAACCTCCTTTCTCCTTTCCCTGTACACTGGGATACTAAAGACAGCCTCTTCCTTTACTACACACCTTCCTTTTGCTTTAGAGCCAGGCAGTTGGGCCATTATACTTTGCTTTTTTTACTAACAATTTAGGGGTTTTAATTGCTAGTTTTTCTTCCATGTAACAGCTCTTAAGTAGAAGAATATGCTCTACAGATGAGGTTGATAATACGCTCTAGAGCCAGTGGGTAGTCCCAAGAGCCACAGGATTTACCAAAGAATTTGTTACTGGAGTATCAGATTGGTATTCCTATATTCTCAGAATCAAGAATGTATTGAATGGGGGGTTTGTTTCTGAGGTTATCTTAGGGAAAAATATTCCATTTGGGATGGTTAAACATATCCTTCAAGAGAGGGTCGGTGGATGAGAGGATCAGAACCCTGTCACAGTAAAGGGCAAGTCTTTTTGATGTGAGGGACCTTGATCATGGGACCCTGTTCACCAGTGGGCCAGCTCTGGGCTGCAGTCATCCCAGAGCCCTGTAGACTCACTCCTGCTGTGTCCACACCCATGTCCTGAACTGGGACACATGGCTGAAGGCCCCCAGCTCTTCCTGAACTAGTTGCCGTGCTTGGAAGGCTCAGGTGTCATGCCAGCACACACCACACTGGTTCAGAAATGGGAAAGGAAGGGTTCATCCCTTCTTACTGATTATTGACATCAGTCAGTGAGGAAGGGTTCCTACCCAAGAGCTGCATTGGCTTAAGATCAGCTGGTCAGATTGCCCTGAGCTGCCTGGGGATCCCGTCAGCCCCGCACACCTTGGATTCTGAAGGCTGTTAGCAATGTAGCCCCTAAGTGAGGGTGCTTATAATCTGAATGTGGAGTGAGACAGGGCTTAACCTCAGCCTCAACATAAAGTATTAATATACCCTAAAGTATATACCTGTCTGATGTTTCCAGAGTTGTTTTTTCTTGTCTTATTTACCAATGCGACAAAGTCAAAATCTGTCAGTAAAAGCCTTTCCTTCTTGGAAAGCTTCAGTCATGTAGTCTGAAATGAAGATGCTCAACTAATATGTTAGGTAAGTAAAGCAAGGCATTAAACTTAACAGTAAGTGCTGCTTAAGCCCTTTTCTCCTCCCTGTTAAACAGCAATTTAAACTTAACCTACAAAGTAAGTCTCTTTTTCATTTTGTGACAATGCCTACAGATGGTGTCTGTTATTGGTGTTGGCTTGGTCGTGCTAGGCCTTGCCTTTACTTAACCCTGTTTCTATGAGAATGTGATCTGCTGATAATAGTATGTGAACTGATGATAATAGTCTGACAACCTAAGTGAAGGCTTTTGGTTCAAAGGGACTGTGCATTTTGTGAGTACAATTTTGTATGTCTATGTTAGTTTTGTACTTCTTTTCTCTCTTTTATTGTAGTCTATGCATGGAACTCTGAAAAGTGTTGAGGGGCCACCAAACCTGGGGATAAATCTGCCTCTCAGTACTAAACCCACAACTCAGAACTCAGCCAGTCACAACAAGGAGGACACAAAATCTCTCAATGGAACAGAAAAGTTAGAGAAGAAATCTTCTTCTCCCATAAAGAAAGCAGAGCCTAAAAAAGTCACCAGTCCTGGCTGGACGTGTTGGGAGTGTGACAGGCTCTTCACTCAGAGAGACGTTTACATCTCCCACATGAGGAAAGAACATGGAAAGGTAAAGGACTATATTGAATTACAAAAAAGTGAATCAAACCTGAAATGTGAAGTAATTTTTTTCTAAATTCCATTTGTGTTTTTGCAAATAATTCCTTTAAGTTCCATCATTATTATTCTTCTCTGTTCTTATATCTATTTCATATTTTTGTCTTTGGCTGCTTAGTTTTTGTCCTTTTCTACATAGTTCTTCTGAGAAAATCTACACACTCTTACTCAGTTGTAGGCTTTTTCATTCAGTACCAACATCTTTTTAAGATTGAAAGAGTGATGTTGCAGTATTTCATCCAAGTTACCTAATCTGATCTATGTTCTTATTTCTTCCTTGTGCCTTCTTAGTTCCCTTTCGCTCTTGAAAGTTGTAGGAACATGGCAGTGTCAATGTAATGGCTGGACTCAATCTTAAAGATCTTTTTCACCTAAACAATTTGATTTTATTCTATTCTGAAGTTCCGTGCCTCTTAGTCTCAGGGAGTGGGGACTCAGTCTTATTTTACTGCTCCAATGAGTGCCAAGCAGTGTTTCGTTTTGAAGGCAGACACACTCTGTGGTGGAGCTGTTGCTCTAGTCTTACACTTCCAGGTTCAGCTGAGTTGACAAGTTGAATTTTGTATTTAAAGCAGCTGGATTTGAGATATCTTACTTTAAACGGATTGAAAGTGAAACATGGGAATGCTGCATCCTCAAGTCAGCAGAGACCACATGTGATGTTCTTCCTCTGCTCAGTAGAGTTTCCAGTTAAATGAAATTAAAAAGCCTGGCAGGCTGGCAATAGTGACCTTGCTCAGCTGTGTTTGAGACAGGCTGTGCAAGCTCCAGCCCCGTGCTGACACACAGCAGCCATCTGCTCTCCAGTCCTTGTCTTTGCTGTGCGCTGGTAGAAATGGTCTGACTCTTTCCTCAGCTGGGAATCAGGGAATTAAACTAATGTACTGTGCTGCACTGCAGCAAAGGAGCAGAACTGGAAGGGATAACAGGCTTATTTTGTCCAAGTGGAGGAGAATCATCTTAAGTGAAAATCCATAGTTTTCAGTATGCTAATGTGCTGTAATAAACGATTTCCAGAGGTTTCTGTGTCCCTTCACATTTCAGTGCTTATCTCTAAAACTGTTCTGCAAATGATTTTATGCTGTTTATAAATGTTGTATGGCAAAGATGAAAATGCCGGACTGTTGAGTGTTATCTTCAATCTTCTTAAAACGACTTCAAGCAACAGCACCCTAGCTTGACCTGACGGGAGACTATTTCCCTGTTTCTCTTTGCCTTCAGTAACTCCCACTCCATTCCTTCAGCCTTCCTGCTTATCAAAATACTAACTGGCAAACTTACTGGCCAAGAAATAAGTTTAAGCCTAGATGCATTGTACATTGATGCAATTCTCAAAGCAGCACAACCTCCCTATGGAACAGTTACTTCAGAGTGAACTGGAGAGCAATATCAGTCTGATCACACCCATAGCAGAGTGGCCAAGGCATGTAAAATCAGGTTAGTAACATGTCAATAATGCTTCCTAAGTGTTAGCTTTAAATCTGTGTCTCTGTGTCTCTGATGTGTACATTACCTAAAGAACAGCCCTTACTGTGCAGGATTAGATAATTGTTGCACTCAAATACTGGCCTGAAGGCCTCTTTCATTGCTTACATATTCAGGTGCTACTTTGTATCCCTTTTCAAATGGTTCCTTGAATAACAAAGGAGGGAGATAGATATTAAAATTAACAGAGATACAACTCCATGTCTTTCAGAAATGGGAGATAAAGACCAGGTGCTACACTCCTTCCAGACCCATCAACATTTTCAGTAATTGTTAGCTGTCAAAAAGACTATGTTGAAAAACTAAACTTTTATGAATACATTTTATTATAGAGAGACTAGAAGTGAGCATAAGATAACCAAGTATGTGATACGGATCTAATAAATAATGGAATTAATTTATAGTCTGATTTTCTTAAGAATGACAGGTGTGGGTTAAATCCTCTAAAATGATCCATCCAGAATCATTGTTTAAAACTTTCATTAAAGCAATTCATGAGCTATTCACAAAATCCATTGTCATGCAAGGTGTTTGAAGATAATTGGTTTCAAACTAATTGCTGCTTTTACAGGACCAGAGGGAAGGCATGGAGTTGTAACCCCTGGCTGATCCCAGGCTGGGATATGCAAAGGTATTCCTAGGAGAGGTATTGCCATGTGTATCCTCTTTGGACAGATCCTTGAGTTTCCAGATCTTATCAGAAACTGTGTACACACACAGGCAGACAGATTCACATTTTCTGTATCCTTTTCCTGAGGATCCTGGATGAAGGTGAGCCAGCTGTAGGGTAGGAACATTTATAGCCACCTTGGTGTGATGCTGCTTGATCTTAGAAGTGCTGTGAAAAAAAATAATGTTACCAGCCCAGACAAGGGGTGGTTCTAACAAGTCTGTACAATTCCTGTCTGAAACTGGATCATCTATGTCTGCCCTCAGCCAGGCAGGCATATGCTGAGCTTCCAAGGACTTGTGTGCAGGTGTTTTCCTGTGAAACAACAGATGGCTTCTAAGTATGAATTACCAATTCCAACTTGCTTGTTGATCATCCCCTTTCTTCCTGTCAAGACAAAATGCTGTACAACAGATCATGCTGCACTTCATTACAGAACTAATCTGGGGAAGGATTGGCTGCCATTACAGAAACTAACACGTCCAAAATCCTACTTGGTCTTTATCTGGGGTCTCCCCAAGGAATTCAGAATGAATGTAGTGTCACAGCTGGCTACCCCAGGTAGTGTTCTGAGAGGGACCAGGCCTTGCTGAGCACCATCCTTCTGCTTTTCTGACCCAAGTGCTTGGTGCACCTACTCAGTGCCACAAATCTGCAGTGTGTGACCACTCCATCCTTCTCAACTTCTTGTCTTTTTCCTTCCACTTGACAAACTGCAATATAAACCCCACAAAATTCCCCAGACAGATGGTCTTCAGCTTGACATTGGACCATACGTCTCATTTCATCATGACTTTGCTGAGCATTGTTACTGTGTGTCTGAGGTTCAGTTTTGATCCTCTTTCTGTGCTTTTCACCCTTCCTTGTACGTGGCTGAGGAGCTCCCATTCAGCAGCTGCAGACATCATTTGGTGGTGGGAAGGGAAAGCAAATATCTCATTTTACTGCCTTTACTGATCCAGAAATAATCTGTTGATCTTCCTTCCTTCTTTGGTGGAAGAAATTCTCTTCACCCATAGTCTGTGACACCAGTTTACAACTGGTGACAGGTGTATATGTAGCACACACTGGGTACACTGCTTTGAAAGAGGTCCAGCTTTGACCTGTGTGTTGTTGCTGAAGGAGGGGTGTGTACATGAAGTAGAATACCAGAAAAGGGTAAGTGATATTTCTTTCCTATTATTGAAAGGTGCAACACATGCACTCCTTTTACTGAGCTTTTTTAACAAATGTCTTTCTCTTCTTTTTTTAAAGCAAATGAAGAAACATCCGTGTCGACAATGTGACAAATCTTTCAGTTCATCCCATAGTTTATGTCGTCACAATCGTATCAAACACAAAGGCATTAGGAAGGTTTATTCTTGCTCGTAAGTTCTACTTTTATTTATTAGAAATGGAGTACAAGCCAACAAAATGCAGTGTTCGCTGAACATCTTTTCTTTACTGTATAAAAGCCAGTATCCCATTTATTCAAAACATTGGGAATTTAGATGCAGACAGGACAAACCAATCCACTGTCCTGCCTGCAGACATGTAGCAGTGTCCTGAGAGGGCAGTGAGTAAAGTCTACAAGCAGATCTGAAACTTGGCTGAGCTGGGAACTGCATAGCTGGCAGTTCCACCATGGTGAACCTGGTTTTCAATTGTCTCTCAAATACACAACCACTCTTTTAATCTATAAAAGGCACTAGCTTAGCATGGTGCTTGAATGTGTGTATGTGTGTGTTTGTGTCTGTAGGCACTGCCCGGATTCAAGACGTACTTTTACCAAGAGATTGATGTTGGAAAAACACATTCAGTTGATGCATGGCATTAAAGACCCTGATGTGAAAGAAATGACTGAGTCTACCAATATGGAAGAAAGGGAAGTAAAAGAAGACACAAAGGTAATCACTTACAAGATTCGTTCCATCACTGACTGATTTTTTTTGTGGGTACATGTTCAGGATCCTGAAATAGATACTCATACATAGATACTTATATAGTTATTTTGATGCCATAAATGTCTGACTTTCTATGAAACAGAGCCCCAAAAGCATTGTGTTTATCAGAGTTGCACTGAAATATGCCAAGGGAAAGTTTCTGATGTTTGCAAGTCACAAATAATTATTAAAAGAACTGCATATTTATGCTTACGTGATGCCCCATGTATGTCCTTTTTTTAGGTTCCAAGTCCAAAGCGTAAATTAGAAGAACCTGTACTGGAGTTCAGACCTCCACGAGGTGCAATCACTCAGCCATTAAAAAAGCTGAAGATAAATGTTTTTAAAGTTCACAAGTGTGCAGTATGTGGCTTTACAACAGAAAATCTTCTCCAGTTTCATGAACATATTCCTCAGCATAAATCTGATGGCTCTTCATACCAATGCAGGGAATGTGGACTCTGCTACACATCCCATGTGTCCCTCTCCAGACACCTCTTCATTGTACATAAGCTGAAGGAGCCTCAGCCAGTGTCAAAACAGAATGGATCTGGGGAGGATAGTCAGCAAGAAAATAAACCCAATCATGGGGATGAATCATCTGACAGTGCAGCATCAGACAGGAGATGCAAAGTGTGTGCAAAGACTTTTGAAACTGAAGCGGCCTTAAACACACATATGAGAACACATGGCATGGCCTTCATTAAGTCCAAAAGAATGAGTTCAGCTGAAAAGTGATCAGATTATTTGGGATGCAGAAATCTCTCTCCACATTGGAACACTAATGACATTTTTGCTACAGAAAGTTCAAGGTATAATAGTGTTAACAGTACTGTTCAGGCTGTTGCAATATATTCTGCATAAAAGTGTCCCCTTCACCTCATTGTCTATATCCTCAGAACCATTGAAGCAGTATTTGAGTTGAAAAGAGTTTGTATATATTTAAACTAATAATTTTTATACTCTTTGTTATGTGTTTGTATCAGTATCTAGTGGAAATTTTTTTTTCTGTTTTGTTTTTTTTCTTTTGTAGTAAGTTTCTTTAAAACAGAGTTCTGAATGCTGGGGCAGTTTCTTAGATTCTCTTAAACTGTTTCTTCTTTGAATGTTTCTGGAAGAAAGTTTAGCTAATGGAAGTGCACCAGAAGACAGTGCTTGGAGGGGAAGCAAGCTAAGGGGAGATTTTAAATTCTAAAAACTTGTGCTTCTAAATGTCTATGGAAGCTTTTAAACTTTCTCTTACAACATATATATTAAAGAAGAAAATAAAAGGTACCACTGCATATGTAAAATGCAGTGCTGTTTTTTAGGTGGCAACACCAGAACAGATGCAGACCCCCTAGAGAGGTAAATTACTTTTGAAAAGTATAATTGCACAACTCTATGTATGATAAAGTGATTTTTTTAGGTCATCGGGTGCTTGTGATCAAAGCTCAAATTGTTACAAAAGGGCTGGGCTGCTCTGGATTTAAAAAATAAGATGTAACTAGAGGAATAGGTTTATAATGATGATGTTTTTTGTCATGTAATTTATTAAACATTATACAGAAGTGAGTACAGCATTATGTATTTTCCTTTCTGGTTATTGAAAGAAAATAATTAACCCTTGCTACAGGGGTTGGTATTTCCCAGCTCCATCTGCTCATGCCAAACATTTTGGTGCTCAGTGTCACACACAGCCACAACTGTGAAGAAGCCAATGCCCAGCCATGAGTGTAACTGGGGCATGAGCTTTAGCACAGGCCCTCCAGTGTTCGGGCAGCCATTTCAAACCTGTCCACCAGTTCCGCTTGCACAAGTACAAAAAGGTACCATCCTGTCCCTTTCAGACAGAGTTCTCTGTGAGAGTATATTTTTGGTTCAGTTTTGCATTTTATACCTTGTATGTATCCCTACAAAAAAAATTTTGTACTTTTTTTTAAAACAAATTGTGTACATATAGATAGCTGCATGATAAATGGTAGAAATTGTTGAGTTCCTCCAAAGTCTTGCTGCTCTCAGATGTTATTATACGCTCTGTCCATTACAACTGTATTAAACACATTTCATATGTAAATAAATGTGGAGCATTTTGCCCTTAAAGATTTGTGAGATTCTCTTATTTATCATTAAATTTTAACAGTTTTAAAGTTTGAAGTGTTTAAGAGAAATATGGATCCTCTCAGCCACCCCTGTAAAACTCAATCACTCTGGAAATTGTGTATCAAAGACATTAGTTCTGCTCTCTCCATCCTCATTCCTACTTTGGCTCATCAGTAAATGTTTGTTAGCCCAGTGATATTACTGGCATACTGAGTGGTTATGAGGTACTTCTCCATCCTACAACATGTAGTGGGCACAGGACCTCAGTGTGTGATGTACACTGCCACCACTGCCCTTCCCATTCAGTGTATACCTCGGAACACTTGTTTGTTGATGTGCACTGTCAACTGTACAACAAATGAGTTATCACTATGCAGAATGGTGTTTTGTATACAGTGAACAGATAATAAAAGTTAAGTTTCCACAGCCATTACTAATACTTTTGTTTATTTTCCCTTTTCACTTACCTCTGCAAAGGATGCTGTGAACCAGTAGCTTATGCCATTTTTGGTGCTACCAAGATGCAAACACGAAAATTTCCTGATGAGTAACCTGATGATGTGGACGGGTTCATGGTTCCAGCCCAGGCACCAGGGTCCCATGCTGCCACAGCCCCACAGGAGCTCCCTGCACAGCCAGGGAATGCAGCCCAGCTGCTGGGCAGGGGGCTCTATGCTCTTTTGCTTTTAATTAACACTGTGACACTTGACAATCAATTGCAATGACATTAAGATTGCTCTTTTCTACACCTTTCCTCTGAGGATTTACAGTAACGGATTAAACTGCATAAAATCTTTCTGTGAGGTAGGAAAAGGATCATTTAGCCTTCACCATGTTGCAGCCACTCTGGTTGTAAGCAGAGGTGCTCTAACGTTGCACCTTAACTGCAGCAAGTGGATTGGAACAGAAACAAAGGCTTTAGGGAGCATTTGGGCAGAACAAAGTATTACTGTCAGGTCTGGGGTTCACATGGTGCTGCTTCACCCTATTTACCCTGTACAAAAGCAGGGATTTCTGATCTCCGTGGAGACAATGCCTATCTATGTGTACATATGTACGTATATCTCCTCTTGTGTACCTTTCCATCCCATTCCTTCTCTTCAGGGAGTCAGGGAGCGCACTGAGACCTCTGCCCAAGTATCCAGCTACAGAGAAAACGGCCCAATAAGGGCTGCACCAAGGCTCAGATCCACCTGCCAACACGGCCTCAATAGAACTGATTTTTCACCTGCTAATATTGCTTAACACCTCACATCAGGGCACATGGGCAGTGCTTGGCTGCAGATCATCTGGCTCAGGCTGTCCCTAGAGCTGTGCATCCGTGGAATCTCTGGGAAACAGCACCAGAACAAGTCAGCAGTGCTGTAGTGTGGGGGATGAAACCCACAAACCATTCCGGAAAGTTTTCAATGTGTCTTCATGGGGATACACACTCAGTTATCAGCGGGAAAGTAACAGAAAATGACATCATGGCAGTTCACAATAGCCCAGCAAGTCAGCATAGAGCCAGCAGGCTGCATTGTGCACGGGGCCCTACTGAGACACTTTCCAAAATGTGCAATTTGCCACAACAAAAAGGCCCATGAGAAAGGCTGCAAAACCATCCAGAAGGAACAATGAGCACAGGGAAGTGGGACACCTTGTCAGCCAGAGCCCCCTCACTCTGTGCAATCAACCCCATAAGAAGGAGAACGGCCTGCCACCAGGGCAGTGTGCTTGGAGGAGAGGTGAGGACAGTGCCTCCTCAGCCCTGCTGCCCAGCCCGGCTGCTGGGCACACATACTGATGGGGCCACACCTGTGGTACGGTGCCAGACCCTCCCTGGGCCCATTTGTGCTCTCCCATGTATGGTGGGTTCTCACCATGCCATCCACTGCCTCAGTGTAGCATGCCCCAACCCTTCATCCTCCACCATACACATGGGGGCTTATGCATCTTCCTCTATCTCTAAACAGCTAGAAATAAGTCTGATTAAATTAATGCATTTGTGCATGACCCCTGTAGCAAGTCCCACGTGCATCTGCCACCCTTGCTCCTGGGGCTCCTGGGCATGACAAGGTGTGTTTTGTGCACCTTGCATGGTGCCCCTTGGTACATTGCTTGGGGAGGTGTTTAGTCTTGCCTTGGCCAGTCGGCCTGCTTGCACATAGGTACAGCCAGAGGTAAATCTGACCACAATCACTGTACTTTTAGACTTGTCTGAGTTTTTTTTATTTCTGGAGGGCACTTACAGATGCATGACTTGACCTGCCAAAGGCCCCAGTGTTCTCGGTTCTTAACCTCTGTACCTGTGGGGAAATTCTGTATGGCAAGCCTATTTACTTTTAAAAGGATTTTTATATAACTCTGACCTTTTCATTCCATTAATATTACCTTTCTCAGTACACCCAGTATACACACACAGCTGCCAGGCCAATAATGGGACATAGAATAACCTATTTTAGTTGAAAACCTTTTTCAAATATTAGGGCAGTTCAGTAGTCAATTCTTTGTATTTGAATTTCAGATCATTACTAAAAGGTTATCTGTCCAGGCTCCCTGAAGGGTGACTAGGATGGAGAAGGGAGTGACAACAGA
Organism: Campylorhamphus procurvoides; assembly: GCA_013396655.1. Classification (NCBI taxonomy): domain Eukaryota; kingdom Metazoa; phylum Chordata; class Aves; order Passeriformes; family Dendrocolaptidae; genus Campylorhamphus; species Campylorhamphus procurvoides. The sequence goes on from WBMV01002352.1 coordinate 278,415, forward strand.
AATAAGTACAGAACGTGGGAAGCAAAGGTGGCACAAGCATTCCTGACCCACGTGCCTGGGCTTTGAGTACAAACTGGGTTCTGCACCCAGAAGTGGATGCAGAAGGAGTGCAAAAGAAGGAGCCATTTCCTGTCTCCTCCCTGGACACTTCTTCCCTTTGAAAAAAAATTCTATTTGCTCCTCAACAGTGACTGTACAAAAACTGGGTTCAATGTTATTTCTTTCATAGTTGGGGAAAAAAGCTTTCCTTTCTGGGGACCAAATGACCCATTTGAGGGCATCACAGTCAGACACTGCACTAGGAGTGACCCAGACTCACCTGGAAAATGAACTGGAGGCACTACAGCTTTCTTCTCTGACCTCCAGCTTTCTACATTGAAGGAGGAAATGTATTGGGCACAGTAATATGACTATTAGCAAAATAAGCTAAGCCTTGTATCCTTCCCAGATATGCCCCCTAATATGATTTGGCAAAAGACTGTATGCAGTTCATTTATTCTCTATTCTCAAATTCTGCTATTTTGTATTCAATTACTCTAATCTGATGGTGGGAATATGGATGCAGTGCATTTTTAGTATTGCTCTTTCCGAGTCAGTCCACACTTTGCTAATATTGCCATAGCTCTGCAGGCCAGATTAATATTGCAGGTCAAGCACAACAATATTTCCTGGTTTAAGTGACTGTCACTTTTTATGTCTTATAATGGAGAGCAGTCTCTGAAGAATGCACTCATGCTGGAGGAGCTATGGTCTCAAAATATCACTTGACCATTACATTTACATATTCTTGCTCTTGGCAGAATGAGCAGGGTCCCTTCTGTGCTGCTCCAGGTGGTGCACATCCACGAGCATGCAGGAAGAAAATATTCTTCATACCATTACAAAAATGCAACAAAATGCAAGTATCAGAAGAATGCAGAAGGGAGTAGAGTACTGGTGCAAGTGGCATCCCACTGCTTTTGAACAGCCCTGTGTGCATTACTGGCTGCTCTAACAGCCTATTGAGCAACAGGAATGAGAAGCAGAATAGCTCCAGATGTTTTTTGGACAAGAAGAGTGCTTACTGGGGAGGGCAGTTATTGAGCTGTTGCTGTGTTTTACTGAGCAACTGCAAAGGGACTGGTGTGGTTTTCCCTATTAACCCACATTTTTCAGCACAGGTGCAAGGTGCAAAATGTGCCCATGACCAATCTTTTAGAAAGCAAAGAGCTGTAATTCAATAGTATATGTACAGTCTGTTTGCAAAGGTCTGGCAAATCTGCCAGAATGCCAGGAGCTACATTCTTCTGTGTATTAAAAAACCAGCATAATTTTCTAGCTGCAGAGCTCCAAAAGACCTACTGTACAAATATTGAAGTCAAACATCCAGAGTATGGGAAGATTTCAAAATACATGTAACCTTTAATAATGTAAATCGTGCAGCTGGTAAAATAACAAAGCCACCAACAGAAGTGTGGGTGAGTCCTAGCATCTGTGGAAAAGGAAGAAAAGCAGCTTACTAACATGCTGCCCTTGCCTCACCATGGACAACAGGGAAGTACAAGTGTTTTTCTGACCTGTCAGGCACCAATCACAATCAAACTGACAGGCAAAGGTACTGTGGTCTCAGAATTAAGTGTGGGTTCATGCCTTGGACAAAAAAATGTCCCATCTCTTTGAACAAAAAAATAAGCAGCTTCAATCCCACCAGGTTTCAACAGAAAGCTGCCTTCTTACCTTTCTAAATTCTCCAAATGCCAGCTCGACTTCTTCTCGCTACTTGTCACAGAATTAGATTCTATCACCTGAACTTCCACTTTTGATGCTTTCCATCAGGAATGACTGAAGGAATTGTTCTAACACTGACCAGTCTTTGTCATTTAATTTTTCTTAGATCCTGCCATTTCCCCGCCAAGTGACTGTCTTTTAGCTCCAAAACTGATATATTTCTACCTCATAAGGGTAATTTTCTGCCCATTTTGTGAATTAAAGCACTACCCACAAATAACGGAGATCATTTTCCTATCACACTCAATCGCCTTCGTTCTGTGTGTTGCAGCGTTGCAACTCTAGTCTAGAATGAAAACTCAGCCATTCATTGTGTGACCGACCTCTCACTTGCACAGTGAGGCTGCCCAGTTCCGTGTTTGCAGGAAGCACAGCCGCTCCCAAGTTTCCCTGCCTGCTTTGCATCCACGGCATCCTGCAGCAGCCTCAGCAGCCTCAGCCTGGGCTGCAGCCGCCCCTGGGGCGCACGGCAAAGCCCCAGTGTGGCCCGAATCCCATCCCCAGCCGTACCTCAGGGGGCAGAGCAGCCTCACAGCGCAGTGCCACGGCACGGTCACGCGTCACGGTGCGGCCAGCTGGCATGTCGAGCAAGGTGAAGTCTGAAAAAGTTTATTGGAGGATAATATCAGCCAACCTGAGCTTTTTCGAGCACCACAACCGCTACAAAATAACCTTGCACGAAAGTTATACACTTGCTTGGGAGAACTGGGTGATAGAAAAACGTCAGATATTTACTGCTACATGTAAACATACCATTAAATGCAAATTAAGGATTAAATCTATCCTACTGCACGACCAATTTGGGTGTGACATGGTGTGTTTTGGAATACAAACTGATTTGTTGTGGGTTTTTTTATATTAATGCAGATATGATATTCTGCATTAATATAATGAATCAATAGTTAAGGTGAAACGTACAGCTATAGTGACAAAAAAGAACATAAAGAATTCCTTCCTACAGCAAAGTAAATTTAACAAAGACGTCTTAGTCAGATTATTTCTAATTGACTATGAGTTACTGGTCTGAATCCCTAGTATGTTCAAATGTTTTTAGATGTACTCCAGGTATAATTATTTCTGCAGTGAATGAGAATTTGGCCTCTTTTTTTGCTTTCTGTGAGAGAAATGTAATTACACAGTGGGTAGCTTATGTGCCATATACTTTAATTATCAGTTTTGTGATCATGATTTCCCCATTGTATAGGTATCAGACATGGGAAATGTGCTTATGGAGCAGCCAGCCAAGGAAAAGCAGAATTTACCAAGCACTAACAAGGTTTACACACTCCCAAGTGGGCATGCATTTTAAATCATCATCACATTCCACATCTAACAACATCACAAATGCAACTGACAGTTTATTCATCATGGTAACCCACAGGTACTTTGACTTTCCCTAAAAGTTTCACTGACCTATTACTTTTATCATTCCTTTTCTCTCTTATATGGATGCCTCTGTAAACTTTGCAAAAGACCTTGACACATCACTGAAGAAGCATGAAAAACAATGAATGTGTGGCTCCTGACTGTGGGTAACAATCATCCAAAAGAGACTGTGACTTAGTCTCCCTTATGTTGATCACACTTTCCAATAATTTTGTCCCAATTGCCTTTCTTTCTTACTGCTTTCTCTTGTTTTGTTGTTTTTTAAAGGCAAGCAGATTTGTACACAAAGGCAAAAAACTCTTATTTAAAAAACAATCTAAGTAGTATATTACAAAAAACCTACTCAGGGGAATTGCAGAAAACCTTTTGTTGGGCAAGAGTCTATCAAATGTTTCATTGGGCAGATCCCATTCTTAAATAACAGAGAACTTTGTTCCACATCTTTTTCAATTAAAATTTTAACCACATGATGAAAATGCAAAATCTTACTTTGTTCTTGTGTATTTACCTTGTGTCTTAGTAATTACTTATGAATACTACATCTGCTCAAAGGGGATTGTGACAAATATTTTTCTCTGTCGAGTATTTGAAGGGTATCAGAGAGAACTAACCTGAATAATGTACATTTATAGAAACTCCTGTGTACTAAGTAAAGGAATACTGGTGTCACTGAAAGAATAATCAGGTGAGAGGGTGAAGGATCTTTTTGAGATCATGTTAGCTAGTGTCCTTGGAGCTTTATTTCCAGTATCCATGTGCCATTTCTGTCCATTCCTGAGAGCATTACACCTTCCTCTGTGATCCAATGCCAGTTCTGCCTAAGTCAGTCCTAGTCCCTCTTGTCCAACTGTTTGCCAACAGAAAATCTTGATCTATTTCTGGCAAACTATCAAACCACTTCCCAGTCCTCCACAAACTGTTTCCTTCCATTTATATGAGGTGAAAACCTCACTGGGTTTGCTTCATTTAATTCACATGAAACCGGGGGCTGGGCCATGACCTGCACCCACATGGTAGTTGTTGCTCCAGACTCATGCAGTCATTCAGAAGCCAAACTGGCAATGGGTGTGAAGTCGCCCTGTGATACCCCAGGGGCCTGACCACCGGCCAGCCCCACGGGGAGCAGCCCTGGCGCTCCCTGCCGGCAGACAAGCCTTTGGAGGGCACCGAGGGGCTGCCTCTCCGGGCCGGGGCTTCTCTGGGCCTCTGTGCTCACCTCTGACTGAGGCCACGGAGCGGCCCTCAAACAAACACCGAGGTTACCGCTGGCTGCTGAGCTGAGATGGCTCCGCTCACAGCTGGTGAGGAGGGGACTGCAGCGCGCCGAGGCACATTGCACTGCGGGCTGAAGGGCTTGGCACGGAACCACGGCGAGGCCCCTCCGCCCTGACCCCTCGCTGTCCCCTCGGAGCCCCTCAGGCCGCTCCCCTCACGCCGCTCCCGCCCCCGCCCCACTTTCCCGCCCTCGCCCCTCACGGCCTCGCGCGCCTTTCCCGCGCTGAGCACGGCGCCCCCTGCCGCCCGCCCCGGCCCGCCAATCAGCGGCGCCCACGCAACGCTGGCCCCAGGGCTGCCCGCAGCAGTCGCCTGACCCAAAGCGGGCGGTCCAGGAGGCCGACGCCGCCGTCCCGGTGCTCCGCGGGCCAGCGCGGCCCGTCCCGGTGCTTCTCGGGGCAGCGCCGCCCGTCCCGCCGTGCCGAGAGGTCTGAGCGTCCGCCGGGAGCCCCTTGGGACAGCCAGCTGCTCAGGCATCTCCAGGGGCAGCAGGCGAGGGGCCTCGCCCTCAGAGCTGCTCGCCGCGGTGTATGCTGGGAGTTGTAGTTCGCGCGACGTGAGGGCTCGCTGAGAGTCCGCGGAGCGAGAGGGTGGGGAGACTACAGGTCCCGGGGAGCAGCGCGGGGCCGGCGCTGCCGGGTCTGGTGTGAGGGGCCGGTGGCGCCGTGAGGGGCCGGTGCTGCCGGGTCCGGTGTGAGGGGCCGGTGGCGCCGTGAGGGGCCGCGGCCCGGCCCGACATGGACCTGTTCGGGGACCTGCGGCGCATGAACAAGCGGCAGGTACCGGCGGGCCCGGCCCGGCAGCGCCGGGGCACGCACCGGGGCGGGGGGCGGCCGCTTCCAGACGGGAATGGCCTTCTGGGAATCCCCTGAGTCCCTGTTCTACAGCGCGGGTAAAGTGGGACGGGCAGGGCCGGCCCCGCCAGGGCATCTTGGTGCGCTGCCGAGAAAAGGAGTGAGGGGAACGGGCATGGGCAAAGCGCGCCCGCTGCTGCAGCGGCCGGCGGAGCAGCAGGACTGGGAGCGGAGTGTCTCATCGATAAAAGGGTTTCTGAGTAAGAAATTCCAGTGTGACAAACGCGGGAAGCGATGCTTTGCTGTCTCTCGTCTCCCGCAGCTCCTGTGGTTAAACTAAAGGAGCTCTGGGAACACGAGGTCAGCCTTTAGCGGCAGCCCCGTGTCTGTGTCCGTGCTCAGCCTGTGCGAGCTCGGGTGGGAGTCGGGCCTGTGACCAGAGCGCTTTGATCGTTTGCCGGGGCACGTCGCCTGCTTTACAGGCCTTGACAGTGTGTTCGCTGGCCTCTGGCACTAACAAACAGCGGTGTTCCCGGGCGCAATAAGCCAGGATTGGGGCACACGGTGGAGTCAGGCTTTATGCTGCAGTATGGTGGATCCTGACGTGACAATCTGTGCCATGAGTCTCGTTGTAATGGGATTTTACCATGAAAGCCCGCGTGCCTGGGCTCTGTGGTGTATATGGGCTGAAGTTCTATGTTGTGCATTAAATTCAGTGCAGTAACTAAAAAACCAATTTTTTTTGTTTCCCACAGCTGTATTACCAAGTGTTAAATTTTGCTATGATAGTGTCTTCTGCCCTGATGATCTGGAAAGGGCTGATCGTTATCACTGGCAGCGAGAGCCCAATTGTTGTGGTGCTCAGGTAAGTCACTGTAAAGGCTTCCTGGTTCAAGTCCAGGTATTGTTTTGCCCTTTGTCTCTTCCCCCCTCCCCTTGGATACATTTGGAATTTTAAACTCCACCTACCTAAAGAAGTACTCAAACACTTTCTTCTAATTCTGGTTTGGACACTGAGCAAAGGCCACTGCTGTAACCACAGCCCAGTTTCCACTGAGGTTTGTAGAAGCAGTTAACTGTTCCTTCACAGTCCAGATTCCTTCACGTGATGGACAAACTACTGTATATTGCTTACTGGGATTTGGGTTGTTACATGACTGAGTAGTGTTACTGAATGGGTGAAGCTGCAGATTTCAGCTAAAATTGTGAGTTTATCTGGAAGAACTAAATGTTCTTTGATTTCATGGTTCTTCTTTCATTTGCCATAATACCAATAAGTTCTTTCTTTATTCTTGTTCCTAGTGGCAGCATGGAGCCAGCTTTTCACAGGGGAGACCTGCTGTTCCTAACGAATTTCCACGATGACCCAATCAGAGCTGGTGAAATAGTTGTTTTTAAAGTTGAAGGCAGAGACATTCCAATAGTTCACAGAGTAATCAAAGTACATGAAAAGTAATACAACTTGTCGTTTTCTTTGTTTCTAAAGATACTTTCTTTCCCTGTGACTTTCAGTTACAGTTTAATTTTGGTAGTAGTTTATGAGAAAGGCAAGGATGAGCTGTGAGATAAAGCTCAGTTTTAGGGTGTGATCCACTTCTGTCCCCAGTTCTGTGTCCCACTTCTCGAGAGCCTGAGTCCTGTCCCTCCACAGAGCTACTCAGGTCTGGAGCAGGTGAAGCTGTGCCAGAGTGGAATCCTGTGGCACAAAGCCATACGTGTTCTTGTTGGCAGCAGGAATGTGTATGGGAGCAGAGCCCACCTCTGTACTGACAGTTGTAAAAGTGGGATTTTGGTTATGAGAAACAGCTGCTTCTAAGAGCAAATCTCTGAAAGAAGGTGAGGATTCAGAATCAGAACTGGAGATGCAGCCTGATGAGTATATGATCTTTGCTAACTGAACTTTTCCAGATTTGACTGGAATAAAAGAATAGATTCTTATTCTTCTTGTGTCTGTTACTGCCAGGAACAATTCATGCTGAAAAGCAACAAGTAGAGTGCTTGGTTTTGCCTTTATTGCACATGCCTGCAGTGATAAACTGTTCCTTCTGAAGCACAAGAGAGGCAATTCTGCTTCTAGTTCTGCACAGTGAAAAGCTAAGTGGGAGGTGGCAAGCACTGATATATTTGCTCCTCACAAAGTCCTGGCCAAGAACTGAAGGTGTTTATTTCTTCAGTAATATCCATTCTTCCATGCTTTTTTTAAACAAATATGTACATCTAAGAATTATCTATTTTATTTATTTATTATCTAATTTTTTGTCATGAGAAGTCCTTGTTGCTTGATATCAGTACTTGAGCAAAATCGTTTTGAAGATTTTGAACTTAATAACTTTATTCCAATTAGTGTTCTGTTGAAAATGCAGATAGACACATAGTGCTTTCGTGCGAGAAAGTTTATTGCCTGGATGGACAATATCCCTTTCATGTCCATTGTGTAACTGCCTACATCAAATGACAGTTTAGAAGTGTTTTAAAAAACATTTTGTGTTAATAGCTGTTGATATAGTCAGTAAAATGTGTAATATTAATGATTTAATGGTGTTTGTTCAATAAGCAAGACTGAAAGCAAACATTGTTATCTAATCTTGTAGCACTTTTCATCCTCATTGTGTTTTGTAGATGTCAATTGAGGTTTTTAAATTAAGTGGTATTTAGTTTATTACCTCATTGCCTTCTAGAGGAAATGGGAACATCAAATTTCTGACTAAAGGTGATAATAACGAAGTTGATGATAGAGGCTTGTACAAAGAAGGTCAGAACTGGTTAGAGAAGAAAGATGTTGTTGGAAGAGCAAGAGGGTAAGTTACACAAAATGTACTTTGAAATCAAATAGAAGGAAAATATAGCTCTTGAATCAGTTCCAATATTGATACAAATTAGGTCTGGTGTGGTATTTTTTTAAAAAATTCCTTCCTGTAGTCCTCTCCCCAATGTGAGAGTAGAAATTCATTTTTGGGGGGGAAAAGAGGCACATTTAACAAATAGTTCTCCTATAAATACAAAATTAACCAACTTATCTTTGAAATTGCTGGAAATTCCTAGGAAATTGTTTCAGCATTCCATAGCAATTTTCTGCAAGATCTGAGCTTTTGACTTTGTCCCATTCTCCACTTGAGATGAAATTTCTTCAGATTTTTCACAGATAACTTGATTAAAGTTTTATGTAAGGAAAACTAATGAATTTAATTTCCTCTCCAGGTATGCATTAGTCCTGGGTGTAAATCATGGGTTAACTGAGTAACACTGAAACATTTTCATGTAATATTTGAGGGCTGATTTTACATTTTGCCCATGTTTTGTCACTTACAGGTTTTTGCCCTATGTTGGAATGGTAACTATAATAATGAATGACTATCCAAAATTTAAGGTATGTATACTGACATTTTGAATGCTTGAATTGGTAAAATAGCAAGTAAAGGCAATAAGAACATTGCCTCTAAGCAGCATCCATGTTAATGCATTTGTTTCTGTTGTCTGGTACCTAATGTCACAGGAGCTGCATTTCCTTGCTTGCTTTAGCTTGTGTGTTACCCAGTAGAACTTGGTACTTGCAATTACTTGAAAATATGCCGTGTATAAGAATTTTGTTAGTTAAGTGTATACAGTTGTGATACCTGTTTATGATGAATTTGATCACGTTAAAATATTCCTGCAATTTTGTAGGACCGGGGCTCTGTAACTGTGGGCTCATGTAGGTGGTGTGGTGTTGGAGAGATCACACTTTGAACAATTTGTGCTTTCAGAGCTGCTGTGAGGAGAAACTGTAACGAGTCTGTATTCTGTTTCTTGCAGTATGCTCTCCTGGCAGTGATGGGAGCGTATGTACTGCTGAAACGGGAGTCCTAAAAACAGGTCAACTTTTCAAGAACAAAGTTAAATATACAGGGGGAAAGAACCTAATATATTTCAGACGGTTTCATTTGTGTATATGGTTACAAAACTGTGCAAGCTTTTGACTTGTCTAAATAAACTACAGCTAATGAGTGAAGCTGTTGGCTGTTGGTTAATTACAAATTGGCATATTTGCTACCTTAGATGGACACTGCTCTCCGCCTGTGGCTGGTCTGGAAGACACTGTCGTGTGCTAAAGCAGCCAAGGGCTCTCCTTGATGTGTGCTGTCGTTTTTTCTTCAGTGGTGCTGCATCTGAACCCCCTTTCTCCCTCCTTTTTGTTTTGGGAGGGTTTTTTCCTGATTATTTTTAATCTGTCAGTGCCCTCTTTTCTCTGCCATACGAAGTGGTTTTACCAGTACTTGTGAGGACGTGGCATCTGGGTCAGAACAGGTAGTGAGTTGTAGGGGTTTGGTCAGACTAAGGAAAGTTGGCTGGATGGGGCTGACAAAAACAGCCAAGGAAGGGGCTTTCACTCCGATCAGGAACTGCGCAGTGGGGACTTGGATCTCCCCCTGCATTTGAAACCTCTTTCATGGGGTAGGGACTGATGGCCTGATTTTTATAGGCCTCTTATTTAGGGACTGTGTAAGTCTCTAAAATTCAGGCTCTTGGCCATTCTGCCTTTGTGTCCCTAGGTATTAAACAAGCCTAACGAAAACGTTTTATGGGGCTTTAATAGCACTTGTAAATTACTGAATGAATAGCACAGTAGTACCCTTCAGGGATATTGCCAGTAAGGATAAACCATAACTCCTGTGCCGGTTTGGAGAAGGTATTACTCTCTCTCATCATGTAATACCTGAATAGTGTTAAACAAAAAATTGATTTTTCATTTAAAAATCTACCTGATAACTCTCATTTTATGAAATTCTATATTTTTCTCTTCAATTGTCGGTGTTGTACCTTTAACAAAGCAGAACTTGTTTTCCTTGCTGGCTTTGTTTTTGTAGCTTTGATAAGGAACAGCATGATGCTCTGTTTCCTCTGGATTTTTTTTCTTCTGTAATCCCTTACCTCTACAAAAATATACTATTATACAACAATGGCACCTTTTCTGTTGTAACAGCTCATGCTCAGCAGACACCTGCTGAATTTTTCCAAGCAATATTAGTTTTTTTGTGTCCTACTAAGCAGTTTTCATGTCCAACTGTATTATAAAAATTACTTATTTTGTGTAGAAATAAAATTGAGTATAATAAATGGCATGTCAGAATAATGTAAGTATCCTTAATGCAGTCTTCCTGTAAGTGTATTGTCATAGTTAAGAAAAAATACTGTAATTTTTGGAGACAGTGTATGTGTAGTAAGATTTTTTCCCCTGGTACTGCTGAACTATGAATTTAATCTGTCCACCTCCCCCAGTGTGAGCATAGTGAGCTCTAACTGGAAGTGGCAAACTGAGTCCTGGGATCCAGGACAGGACCCCTGGGAATGGCTCAAAGCTGTGCTAGAGGAGGGTCAAGACTGCACATTAGGAAGCTTTCCTTACTGGGAGGGTGGTCAGACCCTGTGATGCCTAAAATGGAAGAAAAGAACTTTCCAGATTATATTAGGAATAGATAAAATAGAGAGCAGGCCTTTAATTAAAAGAGGTTCCCTGGAGAGGAGGCTGGTGCCCCAGGCCTGTCAGTGCCAAAGGCGTTTGGACAATGCCCTTTAACTTCTGGTCAGCCTGGAGGCGGTCAGGTGGTCAGGCTGGATGGTTGCTGTGGGCTGTTCTGGTCCACAGCCATGTCCATAAGTGCTTCCCATTTTAATTCTCAAGTTATTGAACCCCTTCGCCACAAAAATAATAAAACTAGAAATGGGCTGGCTGACGCAGCGACTGGCACACATTAAATATGCAGTGAGCAATCCCTATGGTTAAGCTTCAGTTGTCTAGGGCATCCCAAACTGCAGCACAAACAGCATCAACTGTCTTACACTGGGCCTTATTAAATAAATGTTTATCATTTAATTCCGTTTCTGTAAAGCTGTGGAGCTCTTTTCTGAAAAATGTCGGCAGTTCTTCAGGGAACTGTTGCTTCAGAGAGTCAATTTTCAGGTTATTTGCAGAACGCCTGCCCTGAGCGCAGGTTGGAAGTTCTGGAGATTAGTCTATTCAGCACCTTCAACATTTACAGAGTATTCCTCAGTGATTGTGCCCTGTTATTACACTGGTGATATGTTCAAACCAGTGTTTGTTCTGTACATATATCCTAGCTGTGTCTAACACCTGCATCGCTACAAAGAAAACAATGAAAGGTACACCATTTTTGTTTTATCCCCTTTCATTTCCATAGAATCTGCTTTGTTGATAGAACAATGATAGTTATCTAAAATGTAAAGGAAGCAAATTAAACTGTTATTGTGGTAATAGCATTTAAAAACCATTAATGTTTTCCTGCCATGGAGCACAGCAACAGTTCAGCTTGGTGTGGGATGTATGAAAAGCGGAAAGGTATTTCAGAATGGAGAGAGCTCTTTCTGATGTTCAAACACAAATTTATATTATCAGTCCTCTTCTTTAAGAAAGAATGTCTCAAATGAGTGAATCACTCGCAGCTGATAATATCCTTTTCTGTTGCAGAGAGTCCAGAATAATATTTCTCTGTTATCAAATTACTATTTTTCTGAAAAGGTTAATAAATTCATATCACCTTTTTTATCTCTATGAACAGGTAAATAAAGAAATGCTGATTCAGAGAGTGGGCTAGATCCCAGCTGAGCTGAGGGAGAGGTGACAAGTCCAAGGAGAAAGGATGTTCTTTGGGCACATCCCTGCTGTCTGGCCTGTCCAGACATGACTGCCCAGAACCCAAATAACCTGATGAGCACAGACTAGGCATTCATCAGCCAATGAGGGGTCCAAATGATGGAGACTTGTCAGCCTCTACTAATGAAAGCAGGTCAGAAGAGTGCAAAATGAGAATGAATGTGAAGGCATAGCCTGTAATGTGAAATGTATGAAGACATATATACAACATATGAGGAAGGTTTATTTGTTTGCATAGTGTTTGCACTAAAAGAGTCTTGGTGCTGCTGGGCAACAAGGAGCTAAGAATTCATGTTTGGTTGGTTTGGGTTTTGTTTTCTGAGTGTGGACAGTTTCCTGAATTCTTCCATCTCCTGCCTTGAATTGCACCAAACAATTAGAAGTTCCCATGGACAGCAATATTTTACTCAATCTGCTGTCACTCAGCACAGAGCATGTCTGTAGCTGTACTGCACAGCAAAACTCATGATTGAGGCATGAGAATACTATTGTAAATTAAGCAGGAATGCATAATTAATAACCAAAATAAAAGAATGAATCACATTAATCAGTAAAAGAAGATGCAATAACTGTGACTAAACAAGGGAACAGTTTAGCTCATACAGGAGGATAAACAATTGTCTTCAAAAGGCATTGTACTAGAGTTTGCCCAGAATTTATGTTAATTCACATCCATGGGAGCTACCACTGGGTATAGTTCAGTTCCAGTCATGTGGGGTTAGCGAAAGGATCTGGCAGGTTCCTTACTGTGAGCTCTGTTCACTGTGTATCCCACCTCCTGCCATAGTTCTCTAGACAGCAAAATCATCATATAAACTGCACCGATTCCACATGACTTTATGCTGTCCCTGTTGTTCTCCTGGGGGCCAACAGCACACCAGGACTTGATACCCCATCGTTGCTCATCCACCTGCACTCCAGTGGAAGCAGTGACATGCCCGAGGCCAAGTGTGTATTTAAAAGTGTTCCACTTCATGGCTTTTACAGGGATATACTGTCTCCTTCCATTATTCATCCCTGCTTTCTCTGCACTGCCTCTTCAGGATGGAAATTTTTTCATTCATTATCTACTACAAAGTTGGCCAGTTCCAGGTATCTCAGGGTGTTGAAAAGTTTACAGGGTCCCTGTACAAGGAAAGCAGAAGGTCCTGTAAACCTCTGTCCACATTACAGCCACTTGTGACAGGGAATTCAGGTGATATTGGGAACTAAAATAAGCACTTGGCACAAGATTTTCTGTTCTCAGTGAGGGACAACAAGACGCTTTGCACCAAGTGCAGCCGAAGTGAGGCTCACTCGGTGCGGGGAGTGGCCCCGCCGCGTTCCCTTCCCCGAGGTGCCCCCGCAGCACCGACCCCCGCCGGCCGCAGCGTGGGGCACCAACCCGTGTGCCACCAACCCGTGTGCCACCAACCCGTGTGCCACCAGCGCGGGGCACCAACCCGTGTGCCGTGTGCGCGCCCCGCGGGCAGCCGGGGCGGAGCGGCGGGGGCAGCGCCTCGACGGGGCGGGCAGGGGAAGGGAGGGAAGGGGAAGGGAGGGAAGGGGAGGCGGGCGGGGGCCGGCGCTGCCGCGGCCCCGGGAGGAGGTGTCAGGCGCGGGAGCTCCGCTGGACCCCTATAAATGGGGGGAGGCGGCGGCGGCAGCGCCAGCGCTTCGCCCGGAGCCGCAGGCGGGCGGCAGCACCGGGCAGGGCAGGGCAGGGCAGGGCACGGTACGGCACGGCACGACAGCACAGGACAGGACAGCGCAGGACAGGACAGCACAGGATGCGTCCCGCGGCGCTGCCGCTGCTGGCACTGGCGCTGCTGGCGGCGCAGGGCGGAGCGGCGCCCCTGCAGCCCGGCGGGACCCCCGCGCTCACCAAGATCTATCCCCGCGGCAGCCACTGGGCTGTGGGGAAGTCCAGTTTAACTCCCAGAAAGACACTGGAACTCAGAGTTCCCACGTCCCGTGTCCAGGCACGGTAAGTCTGAAACCTGCAGCTTCTCCGTCCGCTTCTTATTCCAGCAAATGTTNCGCCCCGCGGGCAGCCGGGGCGGAGCGGCGGGGGCAGCGCCTCGACGGGGCGGGCAGGGGAAGGGAGGGAAGGGGAAGNAGAAAGACACTGGAACTCAGAGTTCCCACGTCCCGTGTCCAGGCACGGTAAGTCTGAAACCTGCAGCTTCTCCATCCGCTTCTTATTCCAGCAAATGTTACCAAGTGTCTCTCCGTAGCTCCGAGCAGAGTGCTTGGTTATCACTGCCCCGTTCTCAGCGACGTTTTCTCTGACAATGCACCACAAGAGACAGAAGAAATTAATTCTGTGTGACACTGTGACAGAATCTCCAGTCCCAGTAGTACTTGAATTGTGCCATCATCTAGCCCCTTCCCTTCTCTTCCCTTCCCTTCCCTCAATCAGTAGCAAGGTCCAGCCGATATTTGAACGATCAAGTCTTTACCCGTTTCAGTTATTTTTGTGCTACTGTCGTTGTTACAGGACATTTAATGGGGAAAAAGAGCACTGGAGATTTTCCTTATGGTTTGGAAGAAGAAAACAAGACACCGTTTTCAGCATTACCTGACAATATTAAGCAGCTGGAAGACTATCTGCAGTGGGAAGAAATCTCAAAATATTTGCTACGGCTGCTGGAAAGGAACGAAAATAAAAGTGCTCACTTTTTAAAAGGAGGGATTCCCTGGTATACCAGGAACAGCTGGGAGACAGATGACAATAGCAGTTGGAAAGATGTAAGTAAGATGAAACCCACAAAGACACTCCATGTGTTCAATTTTTGTTTTACAGTAACGTATCAGCTTCTTGTAACTTGTGAATTGTCCAGAAAAGCAGCAGAAATGCATTTCATGCACTGGACATTCAGTACAGTAAGACTTCGCCCTTGATTACAGTTGCCATTCACAGATTGTATTTGTGATGAATTAATTTGTTAGTGGGCATAAAATCAGCAAGCATTAAGCAGATTTTAGTGTCTGGATTCCCTTCAAGCTGCTTGGTTGTGCTACTGTTTTCTTTTCTTCATGCTGAGGTGACCGCATCAGCACCTTGTTCTGTATTACTGAGCAAAGCTAAGGGACTGTGAAGAACAGGTGTGAGGGCAGGAGGAAGGCAAAGCGCGTTGTCGTCACACTGGCTGTCCAGCTCTGTCGCTGTTTAGGATGTTGTTACCTTGGCTTGGGGGGTATGGCCAGTCTGTGGGCTACGGAATTCCCTCTCTTCCCACCTTTGTCCTTGTCTCATTTGCCTTTACCCAGCTGATGGTGCTGGATGCTTCTGTGATCATTTGTGGTCTTGCTAAATTAATCTGTGGCTACTGGTAAAATATAATATGTGCCTAGGACTCATCTCCTCATCCCTCGGGTTAATGTTCTTATTAGCACTATTTCACAAGACAGCAATGCAGTAGAACAGATTCAGCCCTATTCTTTTGCAAAATCCTATAAAATACACTGGGAAGGATAACAGTGAGGTTTTCTAAAAAGTAATTGCAGTCTAATGTAAATCACAGAAGTAACAAGAAAACTCCTTTCTTTAAAATGCCTCAGGCACAGTAATAGTGATAAAGCTGCAGAAGTCTTTTGGGTGACGTTGAAATAGAATAAAAAGATTAATACACCCTCTTAAAGACATTAAGGGGAAGATTCTTTCCCTCCCAAATTCTACTGCAATATGATGTAATTAATATTCCTGGGCTAACTTCAGCCCAGTCTCTCTCCTGAAATCCTGGTGCAGTGAAATCAATGAATACTTGGGCTTTTATTTGAATACGGGTAAAAATTTACTCATTAAATTAAGCTGTGATTTAAGTCTCTCACCACTGATAACACTGTGCATAGGTTTCTTTCTGGCTATGGCTTTATGACAGTGATGCTTATAGTAACTGTGATTAATGCTATCTAAAAAGCAAACTATTCCATCTTCAGCTCCAAAGTGTGCAGCTTTGTAATCAAATTAGATGAACAACTTCCATTATTCTATGTAAAGAGGGAAATATTTTGGCTTCTAAAAGTATCTGGCAATAAGTCACACTTATGAAGGCTGGAAGTTGCCTCTAGTAATTAGAATTATATCCGTATGCGTGTACTATCACCCTAAATTGACATCCACATTTTTGTAGTCAGACATTGAACATTTGTGTGAAATAATGAGATTATTGCCTTAAACATCCATATTTCTGCAATGGTTAGTAAGGAAGGTCATGTTTTTCCTGTGACTAAGATAGAGGACAACTTGCAAAACCTCATTTGGCCACAGAACCTTTAATTTCCACCATTCAACTGTTACTTTGTCTCCACCCTGAAGTGAAACAGAATCATAAAAGTAGTCGTAGCTGAGCTTTCCTGCTATTGGGCACAAATACCTGTTGATACACAGCCTAGATAGGACACGATGTTCTGTTTTTCCTTCAGCTTCAGGAAGTAAAACCCCAGCACCTGAAAGTGAAGGTGTTTCTGAGGACTTCTTTCCAAATGAAGAGAACATGAATATTGAAAGGAATGTGCTTGACTTTTTTTGAGGGTTATGTTAGTTTCCTGGACATTCAAATAATGATAATTATTTTTTATTTGAAAGTTATTTTTAATAAAGGAGGCCTTATCTGTAAAGGTGGAACTCTGATATGCACGTGAAATTCAGTCATACATGTGCACAGTGACACAAAAGCATAAATGACCTTTGGGTTTTGATTCTGTAGATTTGTATGGATGTGAGGGGTTCCACCAGCACAAATTTTGGTTAGACAACACCTTCAGTTTAGGTGCTACTGCAGTACAGCTAAGAAAGGAGTCCATGGGACTGATGCATGGTGCTGCCTGTCTTGGAGGGGGATGACCACGGACAGTAAGTTGAGGATGATGGCACAGTACATACAAAAAGCCTGTACTTGTCATTAACTACTTTCCCAGCCACGTTGTGAATGAGTTTGGAACAGAAACTAGTGCTAAGAGGAACTAGACACTGTATTTGCAGCAGGTTACTCTTCCCTGAAGTGAAGTAGCCTGTTGGACTGAGGTATTGAAATGTGACCAAAAGAAGGGAAATCGTGAACCCTACTGCCAGCTGATGGAATAGCTGTTCCAAGAGCATGCCACCACTGAGGGCTACAGTCCCCATGAACTGAGCATGCACTCACAGAAATGCCAGCCACGAGGAGTCTGTCTCTGGATGTGCAAGGCTGTGTCCCCACCTGCTGCACACAGGAAACTCTGTCTGTGTTGGGAGGAAATGCACTACAAGAGCTTTGTTTCATGGACTCTTTCAAATTTAGCTGATTTAATTTAAAGTTTGAATTTTAAGTTTATGGTCAGAAATTGCCAGAGCTAGAGGTTGCAGAAGCAAACACAGATGAGTACTTCAGATAACTCAGTTCAGGGCCTTGCTTAATAGCTCAAAATTGTCCAGCGCATTAGTCACCACTAGTGCTCACTCTAGGCTACACATTTCTTAAGAATAAAAAGAAAACCTTACTAAAGGACTCACCCAGAGTAAGGGAATGGCTGTAACACATAAATAGTCAAAAAAGTGAAAGAAATGAGCACAGTAATTCTGGGAGGTTGGCTTAGGATGGTGTACCTGCATTGTTTTCTTGTTTTCTGTTAATACCTTGCCTGTCCTTTGTGAATAAATTAAGGTAATGGAGTTAAGGATCAGAAGGGAAATGTCTCCTCTAAGTTGGACTAACTCTAAAAGTAAGGTGGAAAATAAACTTTAAATTGTTTCTGTGACCTGGCTTTTTAACATTAATGAGACAGTATATAAATGAGATGGCAGACGGAATTATGTGGTAGAATGACTTTCCTCATATTTTGGCAGTTGGTTATTACACTAACCAAGACGAATGGGGTCTGTTTTAGAAAGATTATTAGGAATGTGCTTGTTATGTGAATATACCCAGCAGTTATATATTAGGCTTATTAACTTATATTAGGTTTATTAACTTAGTGAATTACTTTTTTCAGGACTGATCTATAAATACGTTTCTCTTTTATTAGATGATGGACTATCTGCTTCAAGTTGTGAATATGAAAGAAAGCACTCCAAGCTGAAAGAAGGTCTCTAAATCATGAAGAAATTGAATACTTGCTGTAAGAGACTATATGTCAGAAGCACTTGATTGTGTCAGATAATCAACAAGGTCTCTTTTCTGTACACAAGAATTCCTTTGTGTAAAATACCTAAATACACATATTCTTGTATGTTTCAGCAATGACTAAACTCTCTCTACTTCATTTTCAAGGTTGCATTTTCTCACTGGAATGGCTTTGATATACATATGATTGTCACGGGAGGGTCTTCCAATTAATTACATTACCTACCTATCTAATCAGTTCATCTCTTAGTTCCAAATTACATGACATTTCAACATTCGCAATAAATAGTACTATATAGATTGACTTTATACTTTTATTTGATTTAATCAATGGAACGGGCAGTGTCCCAGCTAGTAACAGACACAGAGAACGTTTCCTTGTCCACTGAAGCTCTCCTTGAATCGCTCCTGGGCCCGTCCCTTTCCCGCCAAGGGTCGCTGTCCCTTCCCGCGCTGGGCCGGGCCCCGCGCGCCGCCAGGGGGCGCCCTCGGGCCGCGCGCGGGACGGGACGGGCAGCGACATCCCCCCCACACACCTCACACCCCTCATACACATCGGCTGTGAGGGGAGTGCGGGAACGGGGGACAGGGCAGTGAGGGGACAGGGGAGTGCGGGGACAGTGGAGTGAGGGGACAGGGCAGTGAGGGGA
>WBMV01002352.1:303655-339335 GCA_013396655.1 Campylorhamphus procurvoides
CGGCCCGGTAAAGGAGGCTCAGCGAAGGGGCCGGCGTAGGGCGAGAGGGTCCCGGGCCGGAGGGCAGCCGGTGCCCGGCGCGGCTTGTGCTGTGCGGCGGCTCCCGGAGCCTCACCGTGTTTCGCTTGCCCGACGGCTCTAGCACACATCTCTCCCGGCCGGTTTTTACGTGAGTCGGGTTCACGGCGGCCGCTCGAAAGCTGCCCCGCGGGAGGATTCGCGGGACTGAGCCGGGTCAGGGGCACTGGGGTAAACGCTGCTGCGCTGGTGCCCTGTGGGACGCTCAGCCTGAGCCCGGCTGCCTCCAAGGGCACTGTACAGACCAGGTACTTTTGGGCAGGAGGGATGCAGGAGACACCTGAAGTAGGTAGACTCATCCTTTAAGACTTCTCAAGCCTCGGGGATGCGCTAGGCAATATTTGTGAGGAAGTTTTCCAACACGCTTGTATAGGACAGAGCCTGTGAGGAGAGCCTATTCTGTGACCTTGTCCTCCACAGCGCGAGTCGAGCTGGGAGGTAGCGAACAAGGCATGGTTTCTCGGGGGATGTACAAAATGTTTTTGGAGGTGAGGCAGAGAGCCAAATCCCACACATCACTTCATACTTGGCTTGGTGGAAGATGTGGACGCAGCACAGTACCAATCATGCAACGGCATTATGTCTCCTGCATCAATATTTTTGCTGCTTTTCTCTTTCCGTCACTTTATTGCTTTTTACGCTAGCACTTCCCAGTTCCTCTGAGGCCATCAGCTGTCTTTTGTCCCAGGTGGCTTAAGGGACAAACATAGCAACATCCAGAGTGGTTTTGAACCTCCACTTATCTTTGAAGATGCTTCAATTTGAAGCCTGAGCAGCTTATATGAATGAAAAACACCATTGATGCTGCTGCTGCTTCCTCCAGATATATTTGCTAGTCTATTAAAAGATAAATCAATCACTCAATAAGTCTTCATTTTTGCTTCCCCTCCTACCGAAACAGGCTGCATTTTGTATAGATTTTTCCAGAGGAATCACTTCAGAGATTGGCAGTGGTTGCTTCTGCCAGTGCCCACACCTTTTGCAGATTTATGGTTTTATGTCCCCAAGTTAATTTCTTTTAGAAGTGCGCAGCTTTTTCTAGCTCCAGGTGAGGCTTGCCTTCACTGACTGCTTGGGAGTGGGGGAGTGGTTTGGGGCCGAAAGAACTCAGCCATCCGTTTTTAAAGAGGGAAGAGGCCAACAGAAGAGACAAGAAAAGGTTAGTGTGGCTTTTGTGTGCAATGTAAAAAGCAAGTCAATACCATTGTGGGGGCATTGGAAGGTACTCAAAGCAATCAGTCAGGAGCCATTGTGTTCCCTTAATCTACATGTGTATTTCCCAAGAACTCTGTTAGTGAGGATGAATGAACTGTGCTATGTCCCTAATTTCTTCTAGTTTGGAGCTGAGGTTTTACGGTACTCACAACCAGCACAAAACATGCCCGCCCTTCCAGGAGTCCTGGGCAAATTTGGGAGTCATTTTTGAGCTCTGAGTCTTCCAACTCCAAATCTGTCTTTTCTCTCTTGCCACGCTTCAGGCACAGGCACTCATGTGAGGCATCACAGTGCTCCGGGGAGGGATAAAGTCTAATGTTTCTCTGATAAAAGAATTCAGAGGGATAAAGAAAGGTAACTGAACATTTCCCTTTGGTCTAATGTACTGGCTGTCAGTTGAATCCTCTGGAACCTGTGTCTTATTAGTATGAAGCCTCAGAAACTGATCTGTGGTACACCACAACTTCCCAAAGACCGTTTACTTTTGGATATTTACAGGGGCAATCAGAATCAAATTTGAGAGTATTCATTAGGGGATGAAACAGGCAGGATTTGTTACTTACCTTTCCAAGAGATACTCCCCATTCCATCAGCTTGCTTTTTTTTTTTCCCAATGTATTATTACAATTACTGGTGAAATTATGCTTGGAAAGTAACGAAAGTTCTCAAGATGCAACTGTCTGCTCTGTTTCCTTTCTGCACATGCACAGTGAAAACCAAATGGGAACGAATTTCATCCTGTTGGTGTTGTTGAGACGTGTGAAGCCATGTATGGGACATGGCTTCACACAATGAAATCGGCATCAAAATATACCACAGAATCTTCCTTCCTTTGCTTCCATCTTTTCTTTATATCAAGCTGAAATAATTACTGCCTTTACAGAGCAGACATTTGAAGCTGAAGTCACACTGCAGGTGGGACATCCCTCTCCAGACCAGAGATGTGCAGCAGGGAGCACCTCCTTGAATGATAAATGGGGCTTCCAAAGTCAGACAGCAAATCAACAGGAGGGAAGCAAGGAAAAGGGGGAAATATTCATCCTGAAGGAATCTGTACCCTCATGCAGTATGCATGCACTGTATAATCCAACAGATTGTTAAGAACTGAAAGAAAAGAAAACAGCTTTGCTTTTTTCCTCCCCAGAAATCTCTAGATGTGCAGTTTAAGAACCTTCTTCGAAACATAATGCCCAAGGAAGCTGCTGCCTCCTCCTGTCACTGCATTGCTTGTGCTTTGGGTTTTTTTCTGGTGAGATTTTTATTTATCTGCCCCAGGAGAGTCAGTTGTGTTTTCTGTGGTGTCTGTCTGGGCTGTGGGTATGGAATAGACTGTAACTGCTCCGGGAGCTGGGCAGCCTTTTCTGGTGAGAGCACCATGGGTGGGTACAAGGACGCCAGCATTTAGTCTCACCATGCTCAGCCATCCCTCCAGAGGGAGTGGAGGCTCATGCTATAAGGCCATATTAATGCAATCCTTCTTTACTTGTTTTCCAATTAGCCTAATTGAATTCAGATTGCTTAAAAGTGGGCACTAGAGACATTTATCTTGATGGGATGACGGCCTTGAGCTCCAGCGATCCTATTAACTATAAGAACCCAAATCCCAGGTAGGGTCGGTCCAGCAGTAGCTCCCATGTGACTTAACACTTTAATCTGCTCCTCTTCTGTCCAGCACACACACAGACACACAGACATGTACACGTCCATTCTCACATGTGCATAGGTGCAAGCACACATGTACACATGCATTTGTGCACACATATGAACACAAGCACATCCCTATACACATCAGCACACATGCACATGCACACATATGCAATGGTGGTGCCTTAAGACTCAAACAACCTTAGGAGAAAAGTTTAGTGCAAGATGGAGAAAAACCTTGGAGAAAGACCTTCTTTCCATTTTCTTGAGCACTGGAGCAGAGTCGGTGTGCTGCCTGCCTGCCTGCCCACCCTCCTCCAGGCTCCCTTCTGACCTGTCCCCAGGGCTAAGCTGCATGCCCAGTGACGTGTACCCACTGTGGTCCTGCCACATCCTGCCTGCATGCCTCCCCAGGCCTGCACTGGTGTCTGGGGACAGGGACAGCTGGTGCTGGAGGGATGAACCATGCAGGTGCTGGCAGGGAGCAGGTAGCTGCCTCTGGCAGGAGGATCAGACTCCTCCTGAGTGCAGATTTGCCACTCTGCCCTGACCATCCTAGCACCCTGCCCAAGGGTTCTCAGGGAGATCTGGGACAATGGTGCTATGTCATCGCCTGCCTCCAGAGCTGGGCCCCACTGTACCCCACTGCTCCTGTGCCCAGCCCAATGCTAGCCCCAGGGCAGGTGCAAGCCCTGGCCCCAGCACCCCAAGGAAGCTCTGTCTGAGTACAGGGGATCAGGTCAGAAACCAGCACCTTCTGTGAAGCCGTCCAGCTCTGTGACTCCAGACTGAGAGTGTGTGAGTCTTTGGTCTAACGGTGGTGCCTAAGGCAGCCCTTGCTTCTGCCAGCAGCCCTTCACTGGGGCTGGAGAGGGCTCCCATCCTGCACCAGCCCCCAGCCACCTCTCAGGCCCACTTGCCTCTGCCCGCCCTGACATGTTTTTGGAATCTCATTAATCGCTTGTTTGGTGATTCTGACTGTACTTTCTTCTCTGACCCTTTAAACCGTGAAAATGCTGATCCTATATCTGCTGACGAATTTAATTAGATCCTTTAAACCACCAGATGCTTTCAGTAAGATTTTCGGGATGTCCCAGGCACGTTTTAATTCAAAGGCTGAAAGCCTCAGGCTTGTTTACTTTGGTGTTTTATAGATAAGACAATTCAGTCTGTAAAGCAACAGAACATTGTGGATACATCAGCCAGGTTTATACAAATGCAGAGGGGAATACATTGTTCCTCATAAACTATAGGCTGGTTGAACTGAGCTGGTGACTATTTTAACTACTTTATGTAAAGACCTCCTAAAAGACCCCCCCAGTCTTTCCACATAGATAATTAAATTCTCTGGTGACATGTGAGAGAAGGATCCCAAGAGACAGAAATCAAATCAGAAGTCTCGTAGCTTTTAGGCAGAACAGATCTGATGCTTGATGGACCTGCTGAAGACAGGTTTTCTTCACTAAATAAATGACCTGTGAGAGCATGAGAGCCATTGAAAGCACCAGAATATCCTCTGGAAAAAGCAAGGAGGGTCAAAGCTTGTCAACATGTGTTTCTTAGGTAAGAAAGAAGTGAGCAAGAAGAAAAAGAATATTTTCTTGGGTTTACAATGGGGAAAATACTGAGTAACATTTTCAAGCAGGTCTGTGCAGTTTATACTTGAATAGTGATTGATTAAAACACTTTCTCAAGAGAATCCCTTATATCCAAGAATCCCCCTCTGCAGAGTTCTCCCACGGAGGACAGGACCAGGACTTGCTACCTCTCTCTGTCCCTAAGCTGGCAGCTGCAGTGTCGCTGCTGGGAAGCCTCAGCTGGTGGCTCCTGGAAGGCTGGAGCTGTGCAGGACACGGGGCAGGGCTGAGCCCCACACTGCCCAGGGTTGTGCGGGGACACAGAGGGGCTCTCTCGCCACCAGAGCTGAGGTTCTGTGCAGCTGCGGGTTAAGGCACCCAGCCAAGGGGCTGCTAGACAGGGAAGGCTGCCGAAGTGACCTCACACAGTCACATGAGAGAAATTCACTCACTGGCAAGCAAAATAGAGGCACCAGTTTGGTTTATATCTTGCTCTATTTGTAGGAAGGAATCTCAGTTTCTTTACTGTTAGCAAACTGGCTGCATTCAGGGAAACTAGGAACTACCTACCAAAAGCATTTCAACATATGTGTGGGAGGAGTGTTTTTAGAAAGTGCCTGTGTGCCCACCAGTAACATTAGGGGGAAAAATGGCAATCAGCTTGAAACGCTGGAAAGGATTCTAGTAGAAAATAGGCAAAAGAAATACAAATAAATGTATTTGCCTAGATTAATCCATATATGATGAACACATAAAGCTGTACAGTGCCATCTCTGTCATTTTTCTGCCAGGGAGGTGGGCACCATTGTAACTCTTGATGAGTTTCTTAAAAGTAGCTGATTCTCTGGCCTCTTCCCTTTTGCAGTGTCTGTGCCAATGCTGCAGCAGAAGGTGCTAAGGTGACCCTTCCTGGCCATCTTGGCACCCAGCACCTGCTGGAGCAGGAGGTGAACCTCTCTCCCTTGCCCTCCCCTCTGCCTCACTGCAGAAGTGGCAGTGAGAATTTGTCCTCCTGTCCAAGTGTGGACAAAGGGGTAGAAAGAGAGAGAGAAAAGACAAAGAGAAAAGAAGGAAGAAAGGAAAAGGAAAAGAAAGAAAAGGAAAAGGAAAAGGAAAAGGAAAAGGAAAAGGAAAAGGAAAAGAGGAAGGGAGGGAAAGAGAAAGAAAGAAGACAAACCATACTTACTGCATTTGTTCATTTAAAATTAATATTTTTACTTGATTAGGTGGAGACAGAGAGAGAGAGAATGAGACTTATAAACCTGTAGGAAGGTGCTACATACATTCATTTCCAAATTTATTTAACAAGCTAGCTCTTGGAGACCTTACAAAGTCCTTCCTTTTACAGAATACTTGAGCCCTTCTGGAGTAGCATCCTGCCTGTCCCACAGCTTCAGTCAGATTTAGCACACAGGAAAGCCATGCTTTCCTCCAAGTTTAGGTGCTCTACCCTACCATGGCATAACCTTCCAGGTGGGCCAGATTTATGTTTAGACTTTGATGGAGATAACTCCTGGAATCAACATGGTGAGCTTATTTTAACCTGTACAAGTTATGTGCTGGTACCCCAAGCCCCAGAATTTGGCACACATAGCAGCCAAGCAGAAAGTCACTACTGTCCCTTGATGTTTGAATTGCCTTTGAAGACCAAGAGACTGTGAAAGGGAAGCAACCTGGAGAAGCCTGCACTGCTACAGAGCAGGGCTCACTGATAGCTCCAAAGCCTTGGTTTCCTACAAGTCCACACTCAGTGTTACATATGACAACATTTTTGTACCAAGCCATTGAGTTACACGCTTCACTTTTTGCCTTTTGCTACATTTAGTAGAAAGATGGTAAAAAAAAAAAAAAAGAATCTTTCAAGTTTTTGCAGCAAATGTCAGCATTTGAATACTGTGTTTGTTTCAAAATGTTTGAA
Organism: Campylorhamphus procurvoides; assembly: GCA_013396655.1. Classification (NCBI taxonomy): domain Eukaryota; kingdom Metazoa; phylum Chordata; class Aves; order Passeriformes; family Dendrocolaptidae; genus Campylorhamphus; species Campylorhamphus procurvoides. Next base: position 310,088 of record WBMV01002352.1, read on the forward strand.
ACAGACATGTTTTTATAAGAAATATATGCATTTATTTCTGAAAGCAGTTTTAAATGAGCGGTTACCTCTATGTGATGTATCAGAAGTACAATTTTGCTAAACAATAGACATTTAATAGCATTTGATCACTTTGAAAAATGGAAAAAGGCACAATTTTCCCCCAATATTTACTTCTTTTAAGCCATTTTCTCCATGGGGAAAAATGTTGTATTAAGAAATGAGGATCACTTCTAACTTCATCCTAGGCAGTCACAACATGTAGATATTCACTCTCTCCTCAGGGTTCTAAGTCTCTCTCTCATCACTTTTCTATATTTACACTGAATGCTATAGAGCTAAGTGCATCCTCCTGCCTGCCCTCATTCTGCAGCCCTGATGAGACAAGACTGAAGTCACAACCCTTGGATAGTGGTCGCTCTTTTACATCACAGAACATTTCTGCTCAGCTGCCTGTTTTATTTCAGTGAAGGTGGCCTGTGCCTTTTCTTTGATCGTATCCATGTCCATATTCTGGATGTTCTGCAGCTGTCCAAGGATAGAGTCTTTGTCCTCTTCCTCCTCCTGATCTTCTGCCACCATCTTCTGCAGGTCTTCTGGCAAACCCACATCATCTCCAGCCATCTGTATTTGATTCTCATCCAATTCACTCTGATACAAAAAACAAAAACAGGACATGAGAGTATTTCTGCTCTCCCAGAATCTACAGATGAGTCTCTTTTTTTTTGTTTGTTTGGTTTTTTTTTTTTTTTTTTTTAGGGAGTACCAAAATAGAGGCACAGATTTTTTAGTCAAAGTTTTTGGGTGCAACTTGTGAATTCAGGGGCTCAACCAGCCTCCAGGCAAGTTCCAAGATTTTTCAGACAATGTCTACTGCATTTATTTGAAGGGCTTCAGCACTGTCAGAACTGAAGCTCTCAGTGTCACTTGCCATTTTAGAAATCTTTGACATATGTGTTGGCTGTGGTAACACACTGATACTGCAGGAATTCCATTCCAACTTGTTTGTACCCATGAAAACCATGCTGCAGCATGCTGGCAAGCCTGCCAGCTGCTGTGCTGTGCCTGTCAGCTTCTGGTCAATGAAGCAATAGCTCTAGAAAAACTGTGTGGCTACCATTTCCCTATTGTTGGTAGGGGTTTTTAGGAATCAGCAATAAACTGAAGTGTTCTGGAAGGAAGATGCATTAAACTTAGGAAAGAATTCTATGATCTAGGAAGCCTGTGAACCAGGGAGTCTGGTTTGAATAAATCATGTGGACATACAAACTGTGCATGTTGAACAGAACTAAGAGTTGACAGTACTGAATTACTGGTAAAAAGGTCCTCATCTTCCTGAACCATGTCTAAACTCTGTCTAGGTCTTTGGTTGGCCTCTGAGTTGTGATAAAGGGCAGGGGCTGCCTGGCATGTAATCAGAGCAGGTAAGTGGAGCAATAGGAGGACTTGGACAACAAAAGAGAGGATGGAGGTTTGATGTGAGTCTGAGAAAGCAGAAGAGTCAGGAGAAGGAACTGGCTGAGCAATTAAAAGGGCTGAGATGCAGTAAGCACTACACACACTTGCTTCCTGCCTGCCCCTTGAAACGCTCCATCAGTCGGGCTATGTCAATTTTTCAAACAATGGTGATTTTGTTCACATTTTATGGTGAATTCTGATGAATCCAGAGCTCAGAAGAACAGAATATGTGGACACAGTTCACACATCAAAGATAAGCGTTAATGCCTCATTACATCTCCAAAATGAAGCATGACAGCAGCAAAGGCCTGATACGAATAAGCAGCAATGCTATCAGCAGGAGGTGTTTCTGAGAGAGTGAGGGGTCTGGGGTTTGCATGAATGAATGCAAGAATGAATGGAAGGACGTATATGAGCAATGTCTGTGTTGCTTCAGGCCTCAGCGAGGACACACAGACTGGGATGGTTGACTGCATAGACACTATTTACTGTTACATATTTGCACAGCTTTATATTTGCAATAACTTTACATCACTTGAACCTGATTTGTCCCCACACCTCCAATGAAACTGTGGAAAACTGTATCAAGATTTGTCACTACTACGTGGCTAAAATGGTGAGGACATCTCTTCATCCCTTTGGGTAAGGGTTACTGCTGTCAGATCTGTGAGAGCTAAAAACAATAGCCCAATCAGCAGAGGTATTCTTTATTAATTGTGTAGCAGGAAAAAAATGTGTTAAGCTTTTAATCAGCAAGTGCTGGCTATCAGAAGAGTTAGCCTTCTTGAAGTCTTCCCAAGTAGCAGTAAAGGGTGATAAAAAAGATACTGTGCTAATTACTGAAAAGTGTCCCTAAGCAGACAATCACACATGTCCTTTTCTTTTGAACTACTGACAATTTAAGGCATCATCACTGCACATTACCATAGAGATTTCACATCTTTGGCAATGTGAACAATTGTCTGGCATGTTCTTTCACCAAAACCCACTGTTCTACTTAAATCTGAGATGTAATGCACAACAGTTTGGGGGTTCAAAGTGTTCCCTGGCCAAAGAAGAACATATTCAGATATAGTCTAAAGCAGTACAGTTCTGCCCAAGTCACCTGCCTCTACCCACTTGGCATTTAACTTGTCCTCGAATAGACCTAGAATGAGCTTCAACAGAGTGGGGTTATTCAATAAGAAGCAAAGAAGCATATAATACGTGTATGGCCTCTTTCTTCTAAAATTTGACAGATCTGATTATTGTTTACTTTGATTTGAGATAGACTTGAGGGATTAAGTTTCTGATTTTATATGGTCGCGTTTTTTTTTAAGTCTGGTGAAAAAAAGTTAAACCTTGCTTTCTCATAAGGAGAGATTTTTCCAAGGCCAAACATGGCTCTGACAGTGATAGAGGCACTACCCTGCATCAGAATACACTCAGCTTGAACTACAGAGACCACCCAAAATATGAAGACCTCCTGGACAGAGAGCTGGGGCCATGGGCTCTAGTAAGCCCATACAGCCAGCTCCTGGGGACCCTGGCAAACTCCACTGGACTGGATGGCATATCTCCTGATAACAATTTCCATAGGCTCCAGGTCTGCAGGTGTTCAGCCACCCTGACAGGATCTTTGAGAACACAGATGCAATATGTGTTCTAGTAAATTAAATATGCCTGGCACTGGTCTCTTGCCCTAAGGCCAGCTGGCCTGGAAAAACCCACTGAGATGCTACTGAACTATCTCACCCTACCAAACAGGGTGGTCCCATCTAACTGCCGATTGGGAATGCCTGTCCTAACTCCCAAACTGGCCCTGGGAACTGCTTGGGAGAATGCCCAGGGCAAAACTGGGTCAGACATTATTCTGACAATTCAACAGCATAGGAGACAGAGTCCTAGTGCATGGTAATACTTTTTTACTCTGGTTATGCATCTGATGTAGTCTGTCTCAGATCTATTTTGTTACAGATGCAATATAATACAGATTACATATATGTGATACACAGGTATGAGCAGAAAACAGTCTAAGTAGCTGCTATAGCTGCTTTGTTATGGATTTGATTTTAAAGTTCTCTGTCCAAATTAAGATGCAAATGAGACCAAGTCCCACTTCAACAATACCAACTTCATTTTCTAGGATTGAGTGTATGAAGAAACGAGACCAGGAAGAATGAGAGAGAAGGATAGTTAGTGCAAGCAGAAGCTGGTATCATCTAACAACCCAGGGGAAATTCCTTCTCCAGCTCCTAGAGGTAAAGAATATGGTTTAACATTAGACAGCCCTGTGCCTGCTGGGTAGGAAAAGTCATCCTCCTCAGGGAGACAGCCTGTAACAGTAAAAGTTTGATCAGTGTTCCTCAGAGGGAAACAATGCCCTGCAGGAAGAGAGAAAAACAGTCAAAGTTTGGGATCCCTTATTAAGTGGCACTTTTGGTTCTCTGACCAATGATGTTAAAGTCCTCTGCCCACATTAAGGTCCAAACGAGACCTAATGCCAGTTCAACACTGCTGCTGTGAAGTCTGCTCGTAAACAAAAAAGATCAAAGCTCACAGACTAATCCACAGGGGAGCCAAACCTTTTTCCAGTATGGTTGTGTGATTTACTGCTTTCCTTACGCCTAACTTATCCTGTCATAAAATTTACCTATGCTTACGTGCAGAAATCCTTAGGTAGATGAATCCAGACCTGATTCTGTGATTCATCACCTATAATGCACCAGTTATGTACAAAATCAGAGTTCACCTTGCCTTGACCTGGGATTTTTGGTTAGCAGCATAGCAGCCCCTGCCATCCTTGTGCCACCCAAGTGCTGCAGGTACCTCACAAGTAGGTATGGGAAGCCACAGGTAGAACCAGCAGCCTTCTCCCCCACAGACAGCCTCTTGTGCCACCCCCACACAGAGATTACAGCCTGGACCACAGAGATGGTGAGAGGGGACTGCTGCCTCCTGACATCTGTATTGGGACTTTCTTTATCCACAGCTCACCATCAACTCCATTGACCCTGTGTTGAAGCCCAGTTCAGAAAAAAGGCAGTAAGTGGATAAGAGTTTGGTGTTGGGTTTCTTGTTTGTTTGTTTTTTAAATTAAAATATTAATTTATGTATTTATATATTGTTTAAAAATATTTTTTTATGAATGTCACACATTGAATACTCCAAAGATGAAAAAGTTGCCCACAGATCAAATGTCTCATGGCTAAAATCATCTTTCTGTTGACAAACCTAAGTTGACAACTCTGTTAATAGGATTAGGTTCATTAAGGGTCTACTTTCTCTTATAAATCTGGCCCAGATAGCATGGAGCTTTAGATTTTACTCTGCAAAGGGGGCCCTGCTTAGTCCTGAATTTCATGCATTCGTTTACAATGTGTGTTAGTGATTGATACTGGTAATATTCAGGGTTTCTAGCCCATACTAGGTTATGTGAAATAACTCTGAATTTTCAAACTAATTAACGCATTATCACAAGTCTCAGAGCATTCTGCTGCCAGAATGTTGTATCACAGAGTTGAATTTTTTTTCAAGGGCATATAGCGTGCATGTAATAATTTCATTTCTTCCTGATATAACATATGTTTTCATAAGGGCTGATGAAAACCAAGAAATGCTATATAGGGACAAACAAATGCAAAAGAGCATCTCCTGTAATATTCTTTGCTGGCTTAGAGCTACTATTCTACCTTGGAGAGAAGTCTTCCACTGTTATTACAGAAATTTGGCCCCAAAGAGCATTTAGTGCACACCAAAGCCAAGATTCTGCTGGAGATGGGGCAGATCACCACCCTGTGCTCATGGGCCTACAAGGTGGTCAGCCAGGGTGGTCTGTGGAGACCTAAACACCATCTCAAGCTGAAAAAAGCACTACAGATGGGAGACTTTCAAAATAATAGACACCTGGCTCCAGCTAGTTGAGAGCTGGGAACTTAAGTATCCAGAAGCTTACAAAATAGGCCCCTCTTGTAGCTGAAAACTGTGGTGCAGCGATGGGTAAATGCTGTCCAATAGCTGTGTCAGCATGTACTTCCAAAAGGACAACAAAGCCTAATGATATTTTACTACTCAGCTGCTAATTAAAATGCTGGTGTTTAGAGATTTAGGCCTACAATCCAATCAACCACTTAAAATCTTGTACTTCATTTTTTTGCATAATTAATCTTTCTGTAATTAAACGCACCCTCAGGATGTTTTTCAGCTACAACATTGGAAGAATTGGGCTCTTAGGGGTGGAACACATCTTACCTGACTTCAGCTGTCACCTGGCCTCCCTCTGCACGAGGCACATGCCACTGGGAGGTGACACAACTCCACCTAAAATGCTTATTTGAAATTCTGGGGAGAGGAGGCTAGAAGTGCTGGTCTCTTTCTGCTGATGACAGAGACCCTAAATGACTTGGGTTAAGCACTAAATTTTTAGCAGCTAAATATACATGAGATGGATTCTTTACCTTCCTGCATTTTAATTAATCAGAAAGGCACTGGAAATTATTGATCAAAAAGCAAGTGGTAACACTTTAGAGCTGGCAGGTGAGTACTAGTAATATAAACAAACTCTCAAATTGCTGAGAACCACCAGTTCCTTGAGGGATATAAATGGAATGTACCAACATCTTCTCAGTAGTAGCAAATGTGTGATCCAAACCCCTAGAGAGACTACCCTGTCCTGCATTACCTCTCTCCAGTCCATGGCGAAAGCTTACAAAATAACACAATAACAACTTTTCCAGGAACAGGACCCTGAGTTACTTTCTCTGTGCTGGAGCTGATTAGTGCAATCCCCTGACCAACCCACATAAAAGAGACTGTAATGGGGAAATCTATCTAGGGACCTTCATAGTGATCCTGCAGTTAAAATCAATGGAAAAAATTCACTTCATGTTTCTGTTATGGGCAAATTTTCCCTGAATCTTTTGCAGAATCCCTCTCTGGCTGTCACTCCCCTAGCTAACCTCAATTCCTGCCCAGAGTCCTAGAAGTGATAGCAACTTTCTTCATTATAGAAGGATCAGCATCTTGCAACAGGAAATAATCTCCAGAATATTCACATTTCAAAATTTTTTTCTTTACCTTTTTTTTTAAATTTTATTTTAAGTAAGTGAGATCTGTGGATGTTTATCATATGCTTATGCTAAAGCCTGTGTTTTGACAAATTTCTGATAAACAGGAGTTCTGCACTTAAATCCCTGAAAACAAGAAAGATGATGAGAAAACGGATGACCAAGTCTTCCCGCTAAAGCCACTTGAAAAACAGTAAAGACTGACCCTTGTTTGTAGCCAGGTGTTTTTATGTCAGGAAAAAGCTATCAATCTAAATGCTGTCTGTGCTTTCTGCCACGATCCAGAAGCTATTGCAGCTGCTGCCTGCTTTTAGCAAACCTCCAGATTTCTCTGTTGCTTGCAGCTCTTGCTTTCCATATTTTGGTTTTCCTGGGAATATTTGACAAACAGAATCAGGAGCACTAAAGAAAAAGGAATGGGCTGTTTGCTTTTGCGCTTCTTGTGAGAAGACAGTAAAAATGAGCCTCCGGAATTTTAGCAGAACTCAGATGCAGATTTTGTACATGAAGTTTCAGGGACTTTGTTTATGTGCTTGTAGCTTTTTTCTCCCAACCCCTGCATTTTGTCAATTTAAGAGCATATACTAGTGATGAGGTGAGCTCAGACCAGATAGTCAACTTGCCTAGTCACCTGTTTCAGATCTGAAAGGTAGAGAGGGATTGCAAGAATCTTTCTGTTAGATTCATCTCCTGAGCAGAGAACAAAGCTCTTAAAGAAGGAGTCCCTAGGGAAATCCATGGCTCTGACCTTCTCCATGTCTGCACTGAGCTGCAGGAGGGATCCCAGTAATGCAGGCAGTTCTACCATTTTCAGAAGGATGTGTTGGTATGAAGGATATGAGCTCATGAGCTACATAGGCTTACCTTAGGGAGTCTGTACTTTTCTCTCAGGTGAACCCTCAGACAGGCTCGCTCTGCTTTTTTCTGTGCAAATGCTGCATCCCTTTCCATCCTGGAAATCAGAGAAAATGTTCCTTCAAGATACTAATAAAATACAGTCTTTTACACTGAAGCAGTTGCTTGGCTGCAAAAAGCTACACGCAGGAGTTAGTCCCAAAGTAACTTGTCCAAAGGCACAAAAGGAGCAATGCCAACCAATAAAGTGATGCAAAGGGGTCAGGCTTCCTGTGCTCCAGGCTTGTCCTCAGAACAGTTCCCTTGAGTCTTGTGAATAAGGAAAGGTAAGCTAATACTCTGTGTCTGGAGTTTGTACCTGTACTACCTGTTATTGTTTACTATAACAACAAACAATTCCAATAAGCAGAGCAGAAAAGTTGCATTTATTCCTTGGTAATTCCACTGGGGCACTTGGGGGCTGCCAGCCGATGCTCATGTTCTACAAACATGACACTCTCTTAGTGTAACACTACACACAAGGACAGAGGGGCCTTTCTGAGTCAGAACAAAAGTTTTAGTCATCCTAGAGTCCCATCTCCAAGAGTAAACAGGAGTGGACATTTAGAGAAAGAATTTAGCAGGAGTATAAACATCCTGTATCAAACCTCCCAGCTTCCAAAATCAGTGGTGTAGAGAACCAGAGATGGACAATGGCTCTACATCCTTGTCTTTAAGAGCCCTGGATGGTCTCTGTCACCTGTGAATTTTCCTGCTCTTTTTTTTGTCCATTCATTTTTTCACAATGCCAATCATTTCCTACGAATCATTTCCTATGAATTCAAAAGCTTCCCTATATGGAAAAGTACTTATTTAATCTGTGATTTTGTAAAATGTTTTCATTGGATTTTAGAACTGGTCTATGCAATATTTTGTTAGATTAATTATGTATTTATTTGCAAAATGTGTCTCCTTGAAGAATTTTGGTAACTTTTGATAACATTCACCTTTCTGCCTCTCTTTAATTTTCTTCCCCCAGTAGTATTTTCATGGAAATTCTATTGCAAAATTGATCTTCTTTCAGTATAGGTATTTTGTCACATAAAAGCTACTTGTAAGATGAAATGTTACATTTCCTCAGCTCTCAAAATGAGTTTTTTGATTTCTCTCTCTCTAAAAGCATAACAACCTGCCCAGACAAACAACCAACCCCACACAAACCTAAAATCTGAGAAGAACCCAAAGTCAGGGAGGTTATGGGTTCAAAACTGCCTAAATGTAACTTGAGCAGGGCACTTCTGTGATCTCCACTGTGACACAGCTGAACCCTGCAAAACGCAGGGAGTCCTGAGACAGAGCCATACTCTGCGCACCCCAAAGATCTCTGACACAGAACCACACCAGTGTGTGCTGTCCTGAGCTGATTTTGTCCCTGTAAAATATTTCAGATGTTCCTATTATAGTTTCTAGATGTTCTTTCAGGAGTACTCCTGTCCCCATTCCTCAGTACAGTTCAACATGTAAAGGACCTATGCCCCACTTGAAAACAGTATAGAAATAATTCTTTTTCCAGGCATTTCCCTGTCCCAGGAATCCGGTGTTACTTCTCAGTCTCCATGAAGCATCTTCCTGCCAGCAGAGAAATAACCAGCAGGTGGTTATTTCTCATTTAAATATCCCTTGACAAAAGACATACTAAAACATTCTGTGTTTAATTCCAAACCAAATGACACCTATTCAGGGTTTTGTTACAGAAAGGTCCGATGCTAAATACAGACCTGGATACTTCAGATTCCATCAGTCATTAACCTGTCACCTATAATCATCTTACAAGAAGGATTTACACAACCATTATGTAATTGACCATTAGAGAAACAGATGCATTTGAGATTTAAAAATCAATCGTTTTATTTATAATTATGCATGATTTGAACTCCTACACACCAAGTCCTCCATTTTACTTCTGTTTTCATATTTAAACACTGCAAATGGTAAAGATTGTATTTACAGACAAAACTGAGATTTAATCATTTTAAAATGTCTGCTTTACTTAGTAGATTTTAGAAAAAAATAACCATATTAAAACTCTGCTCTACATAAATATAATCCATTTAACATAGCACTCAGTACTTTTTCATGTCTGCCATAATAAATGGAGACCAAGTAACAGTATTGAAAGTGTACTTCACAGGGAGTTCTAGGAGAAGAAATCATATGTATATAAAAATTAAATCCTGTACTACAAAAAGCTTGGAAATTTTTTAGAGAGTAAGTAACACCAATTAGGAATGAGTCCAGTGTATTAAACTGTGGAGATAGCAGGAAAGCATAGAGAGAGAGTTGCAGGATGGGGATGGGGGGGTGGGAAGGGGGAAATAATATCATTTCCAGTTGGTGAACTTTTATTTTGGAAAGTCTTTTTAGCGAAGATTTATCTTCTTTAAAAAAAGAGTGAAGAGCTGTTTGGCTTTTTCTTATGTTATTTTTATATGCACAAAGTTGCCAAGAATCAGCCCCATACTGATAATAAGGGAACAGGTACTCACTTCTCCTCAACCATTTGCTTTTGATATTCCTCATATTCCTCTCTGGTCATTCCTGCAGCTGCTGCTGGATCAGAAGGAGTGCTTTCTTCTTTGCTTTCTTCCCCTCCACCTCCAAGTCCCAAATTCTTTACCTGGTTGCTCAACATACTTTTCATTAAAAAGGCCATCTTCTCAAAAAAAAAAACAACAACAATAACAACAAAAAACGGAGCTATAAGAAAACAACTAAGAGAAAGCCAAACCAGAAATGTTTTTAAACCAACAATTGTAAGCAAGAGAGTTTCTACAGCTGCATCAGCTCTTCAAGGGCACAATGCTAGTGAAACGTGAATGCCAAAACCAGTTTGTCAGCCATAATCTGGATTAAAGAGTGAACTCCTTAATATCTAGAGGCAGATGGTTCAGATTACTCCAAAAAAAATCATTAGATGCAGCTACCTACTTTTTAGATTAATACCTTAAGCTAATAGTACACACACACACACACACTCAATTATAGAGTGCAATACCATTTTGACATCTTCAGTCTTGAAGCTCTCTCTCACAGAGATCAAAACATTCCCTGGAACACAGCAGATCTGAATTAAACCCCTGCTTGACTAAATGTCCATAGTAAAACTGTAAAATTTAGGCTACTGAGTGGAAAACGCTTTTGTATTTACACAATCAAATAAGATTTGAAAACTGGAATTCTTCATTAAGCAAATGACCCAATCCTATTTATCCATTAATGTTTTATCACACTGGACAGAAAGTACATTGAATGGTTTTTCTTCATCCACTTTTCACATGGTTTGTCTTATAGATGAATGGGGCGTTACTGCTGTGCATACTTCTTGTTCAAGAAAGCAATCCCAAGAAAAAGCAAATCATATCCTCCTAACTTTGTTTCCTTTGGGTTTATGTCAGCCATTCCCCAGGCTGTCTCCATCTAGATCACTTTCAGTGCTGCATAGAACACTTACTGGTTTTAACCTTAACTGTCAGTAAAGGAGACATTTATGACTGATTCTGTATGCTGTAATACAGTCTGGATGCCTTTTGGGCGTGGGTTTTTTCTGTAGGTCCTCATCTTCCAAACTTTTCTTCACATTATTAGACTCACCAGGTCTATTCAGGCAAAGATTTGCAGGATCTGCTACCTAGGTCATAGACTATTTTGGGAAAGAAGATCACCTGCTAGGTCACAAAAGGTCATGATTTTGGGTTTTGAACATCCTACTATGACTGATTGCACGTGCCTTTATGAAGCATTTTGTAATTTTGATAATCTAAATGGCTCTCCCTGCATTCTCATAATATCCCTGAGAACTGAGAGACGGGACGATTCCAGTTTGCCTAATGCTTTAATCTATATTACAGCCTTTCTAATTAAAGCAGACCTATTACTATTAAAAAAAAAAAGGACATTCTGTAATCCTGGATTATTAGTGATTAAACAAAAAACTTTAAATTTCTTTTTGAAATTGAGTGTCACCCAGAAGCACAAATTCCAAATAACAATGAAACTACTTTGATATACTACAAATGCCTAGGAAACATTTTTCTTACAACAAAATTCATTTTTATAATAATTGTGCACTTTCAGAACTATGCATAAGTTGCAAGAATTTGTAGGCAGATTCAACTTTTGACATCTGACCAACTCTGACCTTGATTACAAAAGTAAGCATGCTATGAGAGAGAAGTTTAGGATAAGATATAGATTGTTAACATTTTCTCTGTGCTATGACAGGTACTTGACTAAATGTTCAAATATTGTCCCACAACGTCATTACCTAGTGCCAAATGCCTCGAGTCCACTTGCAGTGATTAGTTTGTCTTTCTTTAAAATTCTCCTAACTGAAACAGGGACCATCAGTGTGTCTGTGCTGTGCACTTTGCAAATACAACATGGAATGCTGACTTTTCCAGTGTTAGGTCTCAGAGTTTTCTCCAAGTGTATCAGAAGTGTTACCTGTTAAAACTTTGTGCTGTTGGACTTCACTGAACAGAAGCTTCCCTAACTTTGGAATTAAGTTTTGCTGTAGACTTTGATCCCTATAAAAATGTTGCTAACATCTGCCTAGAAGAGGTGCTTTCACAGGGTTGACTGAGAAGGCAAGAAAGCTGAAAACTGACTTGTGAAGCACTTCTGCGAGGTCTTGCCCTGCAGGTCACACCCTTCCAAACAGCAAAAGGCTTTCCCGTGTTAATTTCAAAATCAAAGACTACAAAAAGTGCTTTAAAAGTTAATGAGCCTATTGGCACTGAAGCTGCTGAGAAACACAGACGAGTGGTGACAAAAATCAGGAAGACACAACATAGTCAGTACCTCCAGAAGAATTCCTCTCTGGGCAGGTGTTCAAACTACTGCCTACACTGGAGTTAAAACCCACTTATTGCTTTTTGTAGATTACAGGGATCATATGCTTAATGCAAACATACAGACAGCTGCTAATTGAGTATTCAGGTTGCCACTTTCTTTGCTTTAAATCTGTCTTTTCCCTCTTGCTTAAGTGAAATCAAAATTAAATGCTCAGCTCCCCTTTTATAGAATGAAACTGGGCGATATAAAAAAAGCCTGTGTTCCATACCCAGGGAAAACAGGCACCTCTAACCCCAGAATTTGGTCTTGAAACAGGCAAATCACAAAGAGATAAAGCTAAAAGCCTCCCAGGGAGGCCAGCACAAAAAGGCCATAGGCCTCATAGGTGAGCATCCAAACTCCCAGCCTTTTCCAGATTCCATGTTGCCAACAAGCAGTCACAGCAGACACCCCCAACCACAGAATGCAGAAGTATCTAGGTGTTCTTTAAAGGACCAAGACTCTGCCACTCACTTCCTCCCTCTACAAGAGGATGTTGCCATTTCTATCCACCAGAACATTCCATTACTTGCGCAAAAAAGAGAAAGAAGCATTTCGGGGCTTCTCAGCTTGAATAGATGGAACGCAAAATTCCTCTCCTCCACTTATTAAAAAATTGCTGCTGGGTGGAGGAAAATGACAGAGAGGGAATTCAGCCTCAGAATACCACTAACTCCCCAGGAGGAGGCAGGACTGAGCCCAGATCTCTAAGCATTCAGACTCTGAGCAGAGGGTAAAGAATACTTCAAAGACACTTGCTTGGATTTCATGGACATGTACCAAATTAAAAGAAAGAAAGGCTTACTAAAAATATGCATCTTTATTCAAATAAGGTTATCTTAACTCCAAGTGTCAATTTACATTGGTCAGAAACAAATATATGAAAAGGTCAGCTGTTCGAATTTAAAATTAAGAAAAACCCCAAAACCAGTAGACAATCTTTGTGTTACATTGAGAAATGTCAAATTTTCTTCAAACAGCAACTTACAAACCATAGCAGGTAAATTACAAGCTGTAAACCAGGTAATTTACAGACCATATTGTGAATTTTACTTTTGAAAGATTCAGATGTGAGTGACCATGTATTTAATACAGCCTGACGTACGACCAGATTCTCTTGTCACTGTCAAATATTTGCTATTTATCATCCACAATTCAAATACAATTATCAGACTTGTTCTCCCCCATATTGTCAAACTGGATTCCAATGTGTCTTCTCTTCCTAGTTGTGAAATCTTACTCAATAAGAAAAAAACCACACTACCAGTGTTGAAAGAAACTTCTGGTAGCCAGCTCGACTGACAAATATTCTTAACCTCCAAATTTGTTGTTATCGCTTCAAGAACAGGCAGGACGAAATTGGGAGCTTTCTTTTGATCCACTGAATGATGAGGCAATTATGGAAGTTCCAAAGAGAGGTGACTGTGAAATGAAGCAAAGTTACCAGTTTTCTCATGTTCCCCTTTAGACCACCTGCTCCCTAATACAGAAGTTTCCTAGTTGCATGTGGGAGATGTGTCCAATCTAGTAGCAGCACAGACAAACAAGCTGAGCCTAATACAGAAGATACAATTGTAGGCTTCAAGTTTTCCCCTTGCCATCCCCAGCCTTCTCTTCCTTCTAACAAAAGAAACAGAAGCCCGGGCTGCTCTAGCTTTAAAACCAAGTTGTGGTTGGATAAATTCACAGTAACAAGAATACAGGCTTCTTCCAATTGATACATCAGAGCTGCTCCTCATTATGCCCAATATATGCATCAACTTATCAAATTACACTTGCAAGCCTTTCTGTACAAGGGGTCTTGCAAGGCCTGCTGTGAGGAGTGTTGAGATGTTGCACTGACGGAAGAAGGCCTGCCATTGAAAGGAACAACACTGTACGTTTGCAGAAAAGTTTAAGAAAATATATTAAGTTAGAAGAGTCAGGGTTGTAATAGCTTAGACTCAAGGCACCTGTTCACATTTGCTGGTGTTGAAAGAACTGAATAGATAAATTTCAATGTGTTATCCTGGGTTAAGTGAAAAGTTTTTTTCATTAATTTACCCCACCTATCCCTCAAGACTAGCCTGAGGCAGGAATTTCTCCAATTAGCACAGCAAAATTTTCTCAAATTTAGAAATTAATCTATAAAGCTATACCACATACAGTATACTAAATACTGTAGATGTGTTAATTGGTGTGTAGGTAGTTGCTTTTTTCTTGGTATAGAACAGACATTCACTTTTTGAACACTATATTTTACGTAACAAAATATATTGCATAGATATATTATTTCTCCAGACTGACAGGCACAATACTGAAGTGTTCTTCATTACAGTGAACTTGGCAGCATGTGTTGCACTCCCAGGGAGTAGACTGTAGAAATGCAGTAGTAGTATGTTAGAGTACAGATAATTTTTGCAGATTCAGACAAAGAAATTAATAGTTAAAAGTGAATTATCCTGATGCATTTGTGTATTTTATAGAATTTTTTTAAAAAATCACAAAAATACCTATTCTAACTCTACACACAAACAACTCAAGGACAAAGTTACCACAGATATGTAAACAAGGCAAAATTAATTAATTTCACATTCCTAAGCTGTGCTCTCTCCTTTTTTCTTTCCTGAAGCAAATGTTCATTTGATAAGCAGTTTCAAAATCACATGCTCAGTCTTACCCTTTTGACATTAAAGCAGGAATTGATACAAAATACTGGTTCTACCACAGCTCCTGGATCAACAAACATGTCTGAAGCTACAGCTTGTGAAGAAATGGGTTAACGCCCAATACCTGGACTTCAGAATACCCACCATGTCAAGATTTAAATCAAAGCATCTGTATTTGATACATGAAAGACACGAGACAGCTTTATAAAAGTAAAGACATATTCATACACTAAACACATCCTTAATAAAATCAGATTTGAAGAGGTATAAAGCAATAATCTTTGCTGGAAAAGTTCCACAAATCTCCAAACAAAATTACAGACAGACTTGAAACTATGAAAAAGGATATCAGTCCCACAATATACTTGAAGAAACTACTTTATCACATTTTCTCTCACTACCTAAAACCAAAACCCAAAATAGGAAGAAAAGCCTTTCTCTGCTTGTCCTGTATAATTTGTTTTTATATCAACAGTCAGGGTCTCAAAGGCCTGTCTTTGCGTTCACATATTAAGAAGTGTTTAAATCTGTATTTAGAATTAACCATATTATTCTTATACTGTTAAATCCAAGTGGTAAACAAAAATGCTTATAATAATTTTTTACTTGCCACAAAAAGTACAGAAGAACAGTTGTTTGGGGTTTACTTTTTTTTTGCCTTCTTTTTCCTTTTTTTATTTTTTTTTTTGTAACTGGTATGTCAGGACAGTTAGTAGCAAATTTTCTGAACAAATCATCCCTCTGCAAATCACTCTATGAACAATCACCAAACCTTTCCCTCTGGAATCTCAACAAAATAGAGGAAAAGGGCATTTACCTTTCAGTATTTATCAAAAAGTTGGCTGAAAACACAGACCTAGATAGGGTCTGCAGTCTTCCCCCATCTGGCATTTGTTCCACTGCTTCACAGCCTATTGTTAGCTGTAGTATCAACAGTTTAAATAAGAACTCATTTTGTTTAACAAAATTCAATAATTTACAATATTGACGTCTGTTGAACACTAAAATTTCCCTCATTTACAGAAGTGTAGAAGTTTCTGTGTATACATACTGCTGTTATGTACACACAAAACAAACAGGTCATCAAAAGAACTTTTTGGCTGCTGCTTCTTGTTGGCTCCTGAAAAAAAGGCAGAAAAGAATTCTTCAAGTACTTATAGCATAAAAACTAGTTAACTGGTTTAAATCTTCATTTATTTGAGGATTAAAAGATTCCATTCTTTATCAACACAGACTTAAGGAAATTAAATATAAGTCATATCACAAAAACAAGCTATGATTTTTTCTGTTTACAAAGACATTGGTAGCATCACATAGTTCCAATTTTGCATCAGGCACAGAAGAAAAAAAAACAACCCACATTCTGGACAGAAGCCAGAAACTGAAAGAACACACAAACTGATTTTAAAAATGCTTTTACCATTTTTATAAGCTTCTCAGTATTTGATTGGCCTAAAGATCATCTTAGAAAAGGAAACGTGCAATTATTCAGGGAAAGAGTTTACTTGAAATAGGATTTCCTTTTTTCTTGCACAGAACATATTTATTTTCTTAGTGGATACACTGAGGATCAACCATACAAAGCTGCTAGAACTACAAGGGCATCCAAAAGAACTGGAGAGGACCAGCTCCTTGTTTGTCTTAGAAGGCATCACTGCAGCTCATGGCAAAACGTTACAGACGTAAGAAACTCATCCCCTCCACTTTGTAGAGAATCAGACACGTAATAAAAACTAGAGCTCTCAGGAGCACCTGACAGTCTTATATTAATACTATTTATCATTCCACAGAGGGAGCAAACAGCGTTTTCTCTTTGAAGGGCAACATAACTGTTTTGATCCCTGTTCCCTATTCTGATCAGTGAGTGTGTGTGAGAAGCAGGAGGGAAGACTACCAAGCAAACAGGTCAGGTTTCCACTTGATATCCAGTGGGTGAGTGGGGGTAGAATAGAAGAAACTTTATTATGATAATTAAACATTTCCAGTGGGGTCTCTAATGTTTGTAAATTTTGCATTCTTAGACTTTAAGACCTGATGAGTTAAACCACTAAGTGATCTTGTCTGAATTCAGTGTGGACCCTGCTCTGAGCAGAAGGCTGAACTAAAGACTTCCCAAGGTCTTTTCCAAACTCAATGATTGCTTGTTTTAACAAGATTAACTTAATCATACCACTGCAATGGTATTGTCAGTCAGAAGTTCTAAAATCATTTGCCCTGCTGTCTTTAACTGTCTTTATACTTACCTATACATGATATAGCCAATGAACAACACTGTTTGCACTGCCACAAATATGATGAAATGCATTGTAGATAAGCATGATGGAAATGGTGGCAACTCTGGACACTTTGGTTTGTCACTAGATGGCTGAAAAACAAGAATATATTTGAGAAGACAGTAAGAAACAAAAGGTCTTTGCAATGTGATCTAAAATCAGAACACAATCAGAAAATGGACAGAAATTAGGTTACTCTGAAAAATCAAACCCTTACTTCTCATCTAACTTTCCCTTTTCACCTTTACATTTCTCAGATAAAACTAATTCATGTTAAATTGAGGGTTATAGGGGAAAGAATAAGAGAAAAAATTACATAAAGTTGGTAAATTAATCAAGAACCTTCTATGGGATCATAAGCTAATTCAGCTTAATTGCTACCTAGGCTTGACTAAGGTGCTCCTGAATGTGAAGACAGTCATCTTTCATGCTTAAAAACCTCAAGCAGAGCCCGCCCAAGTTCCCCCTGATTAAAGCTCTCCCTTCTGTGCAGAAGCAATACAGAATCTCCTCTGTACAGAGCTGTTGAGTAGGGGGACAAACAAAAAAAAAGCAGCCAGAAAACCTAATTGCTTGACCTTGTTTCCACAGGAAATTAGACTAAAAATCATGCTCTTTGTGCAAAACTTCTCATCAAGACACAGATCATGCAGTTAGGTCAAGGCAGTGCAGTTTTAGCGAAGCAGCTTAATGAAGGATTAATTGCTCTGTAAATTGCATGCTGGCTCATCCTAGCTTTTCACTAACAGCCAAATAAAGAGGTATTACAGTCATGCTTTACACTACCAGCACATAAATTACCATATTTCGTTGTGCTAAGTGCTCAAGGTCCCTCTTTACTAGATGAAGGTGTTCTTTGATGTCATTGAAGTGCTGAGTTGTTTCATAGACTCCTGCAGAGCCAGGATGCTGAGCTCCACTGATAGATCTCAGAGTATCAGCCACGGAATTTCTGACACAAGACAAACAACAAAACGTCTTTCAACACAGAATAGCTTTTCTACAATCAGCAGTTATTCTGGACACCTTTCAGTTCATTACAATTAGTTTACAATACATAGTTGCCCCAAAAGGCAGAAAACGTTTTTTCTAGCTTTCAGGAATACCTATCAAGAAATAATCCCTTAATCAAACTATGATTTTAGTTAATTCCACAGAGAGTTTCCATTTGCACAGTGCACCATCTCCCAGTCACGCTGGGAACGAGTTCTGGCAAATGGTCTATTGTTAGACATCTGCTTTGCCTGACTGACTGATGAAGTCTAAAACAAGAGTTTTATCTGAGGCTCTTTCTGAGGCTTTAGGATAAGCAGAGTTTAATGCAATCTTTGAAGGAAACCAAAGCTGTTTGGAAAATAAATAAATAAAAGCAGTCATGTAAGAAATAAAAATAATGAAGAAGCTTTAGGGATAAGAAAAGATTTAGATACATCCTTGTTTCATGATTATCATTTATATGAGAATCTCGTTTCCCATATGCATTGTCATAATACTTAATATTGTCTTCATGTGAATTCATTTTGCTTCTACAACAAATGAAATTAAATCCATAAAAAGCTGAGGTTCCATAACTAATTTTGTTTGAGGTAAACTAGTCAATGAGAGGAAGAAAAACTTAATCTCTAATCAATATGTTTACATAATTTTCCCCTACTGAGCTGTTTCTTTTGAGTTGCAAAGAGGATTATCTACAGCTAAAATATTTATCATGTGAATGTTAATCTCTTCGTTATTAACAGAATAGACAATCAGAATGTATGTCTTTGGATTTCTTTTTAATTTACTTAAAACTTTACATTTAGTTCAGGTGAAAGCTTACTTAAATGCCTTCACAGTGCATTCCTAACTCTTTGTACGGTGGTCAGCAATTTTTCATGGTACCTTAGAATGACCTGTGTTGGGGGGCAGACTTGAAAGATCACCTTGTTCCACCCCCTCCCATGGGCAGGGACACCTTCCACTAGACCAGGCTGCTCCAAGCCCTGTCCAATCTGGCCTTCAACTCTTTCACATTAGGAAACAAAAAAATGCTCCCAAACTGGCTGGAAGAGTATTCATTGAAGAAACTGGCAACAACATATAATCATCGTATTTGTGATACAAAACTGTATTCCTGATTTCAAAACAGTCTTATTCACTGTGAAAACAGCAAGTAAACTGATTAATATTTACCTCACTTTGAATTAGTATTATAATAACATATTTTAGAACTAAGTTTCTCTCTGGAAGATTTTCTTTTTAATTAACCCATACAACCACCATCATGCCCACTGCATAAAAAATGCTGATGTTAATTCTGCCTCTCCACATCCCTCACATTGTTTAGCTTGCCGCACTATTTTCAGTGCTACAACACAAGTGGAACACTCACTTTTTTCTTTTCCCTCCTAATAGCACCATCTCTACGTCATTAACAGAAGGCAGCACACCCACTTTCCTCCAGAGTGATCCACTGTTCAGTAAAAGCTAAGTAACTTCCCTAAATGTAATTTATATTTAGTTTTGCATTAACAATACCATTCTGAAAGTTTCTATTGTATGAACATGCAAGATTCTTCTGTAATCAGATGATTAAGAAATCCACAAATCTTGACAAGAAAATTACTTGGACCATAAGTCCTTTTCCTCCAGGACAACAAGCAATGCAACATCGGGCTGTTCATTTCTATCCCTAAATAAAGCAATTCTTTAATCTAAGAAAAATATTAAGATGATGTTACGCAAACTCTGATCTGATAAGTAGTCACTAAAAGGGCAGACTGCCAACGTTAACAAGAAAATCTAATTTGCTGGCAAGGTATAAAGATTTGTCAAGAATATTAACATAAAAGCTTTCGTGGAAGAACAAGTGCAAAAATGGAAGTACTCTAATCTTCATTCTACAAAAAACTGACCTACTTAGATAAATCACAAGAGCTGCCCTTGAACTAATACAGGAAAAAAAGCCACAACTGTAGGAATTGCTTTTCTCCTTTTTTTTTGTTGTTGTCGCTGTTGTTGTTTTTAAAACACAAGGTAAGGAATGTTTTAGTTACCATAAATGAAGGGCTAAATCAGCTTAAAGGCATTCCTGATTAAGACAGCAACAGTAAAACATTTTAAAAGAAGTACACAGACATGCCTATCAACCACAGGCATTTTCTCAAATCCATTCTAGCAGTATAGCCCCTTCGAGATATGGTTTTTATTTCATTGTTTTTACAGGGACTGGACTTACCTGTTGAAATGGAATCTCATGGTAAAAAAACGTAAATTAGGGGTTTAGTCATGAACTTACTTTAACAGAAATTAAATGTACGCAGAGAGTCATGGCTAAGGAACTGACATAGAAACTTCAAGTTTGTCAATATTCTCCCACTGAAATAATTAACACGATTTAAATGGTGAAAAATCATACAAAATTCAAAACAACCATAATGTTTAGAGGACATTTACCTTATTTCATTTACTTGTCTAATGACCTCTTCCTGAGTTTTCACAATTGTCTCAATCTCTTGCTGGGAAACCTGGTGTGGAAGCAGGAAGAGGGAAAAGATCAACATACCTCGGAAAAGCAAATCAATCACACTGCTGAAATTGAGCTGGGCTAAGAACGACTGTGTTTTTATTTACCTGTCCTTGTTGACCTGGAAAGGCAGCTCCTCTTTTAGCAACCTCCTCTGTGACTGCAGAGACGTATCTTCTCTGCTCATCCAGAATCATGTCCAATTGCCTATTCAGCTGTTTGATTTCCAGATGAATTCGATTCTGCCCCTCAAAGATTTGCCTCAGTTCACGATCACTTACAGTTTCAAAAACATCATCCGCTGATAAGAAAAAAGCAAAGGTAGTTCTTACATATGTGCATTCCTTGTAAGTTGCACTGTATTATTTTCCTTGTCCCCTTAATGTATCCAAATGGATATACCTTGCCCCATCATTTGATATATTTGGTGTCTATTCTTCACCATTGACATGGCAGAGGACACCCAAATGGAATCTGAACAACAGTGCAGAGATAATGACACAGTCAAACCCAGAATCCACCTTGGAGGTCCCATTTCAATACCCAGGGTAATGTGCAACATCAAACGGACACTGTTCAGTTCTTGTTAGAAGGCAGCTATCTTTGCAGAAGCTAGCACAGTTTTACCAGCTTCTCTTCAAAACACAATTGCAAGTATTGAGTAACAGCTACCTTTTAGAAAAAGTAAGATTTAAAAAGTAGTCTGAAGTAGAGAAGTGACTGCACATTTGGAATTAGTTCCTCTGCAGCTTCAACAAGATCACAAAGTCCAAAAGACTGTGGCAAAGAGATTATTATTTCCAATCAATGAAAGGCTGGACAGTATTTCAAAACCACACGTAATTACCAAGATAAAATGGTGTAGGACCTTTAGAACAGTCATAACTTATCACTGTGCAACAAAAGATGACAACCTGAAGTTTCATGTTTAGGTGGTTAAAGTACATTCCTGGTATATATGCATTCATATACAGCTAATACAATCCACAGAAATAAGAAATGGCTTCCATTATATTTTCAAATAATCAGATTCTTGTTTGCCCAGCATTAGGCATGCATTAAAAAGCTTTTCCATGTAAGCATGTTCCAACACACCCACTAACCCACCTCTAAGAGATGGAAAAAAAAGTTTTCTATGAATGTACAGGAACAGACCAAAAGATGCCCTTTCAAACAACAACGAAAGGTCATGTTTCCTTAATCATCACTTTACAGAGGGATACATGACCTTCTCTCTCTTTTGTTGTTCCGTCCAGATGCTCCTAATTCCCACCATGTTTCCAGTCATTTGTTTTGTTTTCAATCCATGCACGACCAAAAGAACTTTCTACTTCGGGAAACACTTTACAAAGAAATGACCGAAGTGTCTTAAATAATGTTATTAATCCCAGTGGAAGCTCAGTAAGATCAGTCACAGTATCACACCCTAGTTCTGAACATCCTGGAAAATGAACATTTTCTTTGACAACTGAAAAATGGCTCAAATAACTTGCCTGGCTGTCCTTGCACATCAGGATGTTCCTTTTGAAATTCTTCCTTCTTTTTATCCAATTCTTGTTGAAAGTGTTCAAACTCTTCTTGGTACTTCTCTTTATCTTTTTGAGGAATTTCCGCATCTGGTGTTGGCTTTAAAATATTATCGGGGGAAAGGCGTGTGTGTGAGATTTTTTTCATGTTCTCCACCACTCCTATATAACTTACTCTCCAGCAAGGCTCTTCAGATTTCAGATGTGAACACATTACACAATTACTGGAGTACATGAATATGTTAAGATGATGTGAGAAACCACACACTCCCATGGAGACCCACAGCTTTCTTCCAATACACACTCACTTTGTACAATTACAATGTGATCAAGGTTCATGAGGTTAGATGCCCTTTAGCAGTACAGAACCATTCTAGAGGGAGGGCAAGCTGAAAACAAGAACAGGTATTTGCCCTCTTTCCAAACACAGTGCACTTTTTAGTACTTCATGTTTTGATTTAACATCAGGATTTTTGTTGCTTCATTGATGTTTCCAAAATTCCAGTCTTAAAAACATTAATTACAAAACTACTGAAATGTAACAGTGCTAGTTTTGCTTTTCTAAAACAAATGACAGCACAGCTACATGCCAAAATCCCAAAACAGGGATGCCAAGTGTGACTTCAGAGGAAATGCCATAATCTGGTGATGCACATAAAACATATACAATAACATATTTTACTAATTATGCATAAAAATGCTTACTACTTCTTTCCCAGGCTCAATCAATTGGAACGTCAGAAATGACAGGACATCATGATCATCTGTATTCAGCAAACAAAACAAAAGCATGTTACAAATCCCAGTACTTCCCATGACACCCTTCTGCTTGCAAATGATCTTCAAGAAACAGCACCCTCCCAAAGTCCTCTCAAGAGTTTGTGCAGTGGGGAATAAGACTGCACAGTGGCTTGGTCAGGACCAATTGAAAACTCTTCCACTGTAGCCAGGAAAAGGCCTAAGCATATCAGTAATTTGGGAATGGGAGAGGATTAATTACATCATCATGATCAAAAATTGGTAGAGTGGAACAACAGTAGCAGTAGAAAAAACCAGAACCCCTCCTGCAAGCCCTGCAAGTCCCCGCATCATTTGTCACAACTTTTGACATTTCCTACCTGCAAGTCCCCCTGTTGCTGCAGATATTCCAAAATACCCTTGTGATGGCAACACCATATCGTCCACTTTTGCACACAATTCATAGTCATCTTTATCCGGAGTAAAGCCATTGTTAACTGATACCTAAAAGGATAAACGCTTAGGATTTTTACCACATAAATCTATTTGTGTTAATTGCTTTGTCAGTTTACAGTAATGGTCACAAATACAACTTATTGGGTAATTCAGCAGCTGATACTAGCAAACAAAAGCTGTTTCTTTTCTGAAAGACATTTTACAAAGTAAACACATAAGCTTTCTATGTTAAAAAGGAAAAAAAGGACTCGTTCAAAGTTCAGCATGACCAAATTTCAACATTCTCTACTCATCACCTAAGAGGACATAGCACATAGAACTCAGACACATATACAAATATATTCATTTCAGACATAAAAAGCAGCAAGACAAATCATTGTGCGGAAAGGAACACGCAGGGAAAGGTGTTCCTTTCCCAAAGGATGGCATGGCACTGCCTGAGGGTGCCAATGGCAGCACTTACGCTGTTCCAGGGAGCACCGAGGCTTTGGGAGCACATCTGAAGTGCTTGTACACCAAGGCAGGCAGTATAAGAAACAAACAGGACAAACTGGAAGCACTGGTTGTTCCCAAAGCTACAATATCACTGGGAATAGGGAGGTTTGGTGAAATTAGTCCTCCACTTGGACTGCTGGGATGGAGGGTACAGGCTGTACAGGCTGCCAACTCTGCTGCAAGAAATCCCTAAGTCAGGGATACTAAAGGCTAGTCTATCAAAAGGATACATCCCAGTAAGGTTCTGGGCAACACAGATTTTTGGTCTGCTCTACACGAGTCATGCCCTGCAGTTCTTAGGTTGATTCGAAGCTTAGAGAAATTCTGCAAATGCATCCATGAAGAAAGAGAGAACTGCTAAGGTTAGCAGCAACCTCTGGGACAGAGGAGTTCCTAGATGAAGCATCAGGGACCAGGTGCAAAACAGAGCAGCCCTGGAATCTGAAATTTAATTTTCTTTCAAGAATGACAGATAGCTTTTACCATTACAACATGGTACAAGGTCCACCCTCTTTTAGGTGCATTCATGTTTACTTTTAAAAAAACTTTTACCCCAAAATGACAGCTATGTGGTTTATGGCTAACACCTATGAATATACGAATAGCACCTTCCCAGAAGAAATCAGAAGCCAACAAACGCACACCTTGTACCTGTCACAACTTGGCACCACAGTAGTATTTTTCTCTCTTTACCTAGAAGGAATTCACAGACATCTGAATAGTATTTAAGAAGTCTTAAAGACTCCCTTATACCAGTGGTTTTCTATCTTCTTTAATCTTCAAAGCCCTATTATTTCTTGGAGGTGAGAAGCCTCAAGTAGCAAATGTAAACCTACTGCCAAAGAGTTTAATTTTTTTTAGTCACATTTCAAGAACCTCTTACAATCAGCTACAACACCCAGTGCAGCCTAGATCAGCTTAAGAAATACCAAGTTAAGGGGCTGCTCAACCACTTGAAGCTTAAAACTATACTGGCATTGGGACACCTCCACAGGCAACTGAACAGCAAGAGAAAGGTCCAAGGGCATATGAATGCATTTGCATGACTGACTCCTAAGTAACATCAGAAAAATCAGCAATACCTGCTGGGTCAGCTCAGGATGCACTAGAGATGCACCAGTGTAGCCAAAAGAATCTATCTACCATTTAAACACACAGCACCTCCTTCCAACTTCTGCTAACGAGCTCAACATTTCCAAAACACTGGAATTAACATATGGGGTCTTTGGGTTTTCACACTGCTGCAACAATATCACACTTAAAAAGCTGAGAAACATGCATAGTTCTGTTATTTCAGAGTACTTACAGTCAATGTCTTTTGGTAGTATGCTATCTTCACTCGTACAGGATAGGGCTTGTTACGGAAGTCCCTCAGACAGGATGCCAAAGCTTGCGTGGAACCATCACTATGCATGAAAACAACTATGTGTTACAATTTATCAGCTAAGACAAAAAAGGATCAGCGTATCATTAAGCAACTTCATGATAATTTTTCAATATGCAAATTTTTCAAAGCTTGTCCCGTAACTCCACTGTGCTTTTCTGTGGTCTGGAATCTACAGTACCAGATGCTTCACATCAGACACAATACAGGAATGCAATGCAGGAATGGGGAAATCTGTTTGCTTCTAAGATATATTCCTGCATCTGTGAACAGAGATGGAAATAATCTGTACTCCAGACTGCACCAACTAAGATAGGCACCACTCTCCTCAGAGAATGCCAAAAGGTCTCAATTGTGCTGTTCACAATAAACAATCAGAAATCAAAATTAACCCAATTAATTTTAGTAACAAGCAATTAGCTTTCAGTTAGTCACTTCTGTCAGTTATTAGCTGTGTGTGGAAGATACCTATAAGTAATGAAGAGGTAAAAAGTCTGTATCTGTATTTATCTGAGTTCACCCATCCCAAAGGACATAGGCCATTTAAATATCCATCAGTTGCCAACTTCTGGGCTGTTACTGCCCAAGCAGTGTTTTAACAAATAGAAAACTTCAAATATAAAGGAAACAACAAGGTTTCCTACAAAAAAAAAAGCCTTTATAATGTTTCTCAAAGGCTTTCATGCAAAATTTCATCATTCAAAAGCATTCATCAATAACACTGAAAATAAACTTACTTCTGATGGTCATACAAAAGCTTTCCATTGTTGCCCACAACAATCACTCCAGGGTTGTTTTTCTAGGAAAAAATGGCAAACAAATGAAATAGGTTAATTTGAAGTGAAATGTAAGTAACATCACTGACTGCCTTTCTGTGATAAAGCACCTAAAGTCATTATACCTCATATGCTTTTATTCTTTTGAAACCTCAGAATTACATTAGCAAGCTGTATGCTTTCCCACAGACTGACACATTCTTTGCCTAGTTAGATATGGCAAAAAACCATACAAGTTAAGTTCCTGGGTATACTACCAGTTACCATAATAGGACAAATACAGAAACAGAGAAGCCACAGATAGAAGAAATTCATATGTAGCAAAGATACAGTCCTCAAAAGTAATAGGTGACTTAGCACATTCAACTTTCGATGTTTTTCCCAGTGTTACCTAGCCAAACAGACAATATGTTGGCATCATACTGACCTTGTCACACTCATTAGAAAAATCTCAGGAGCTTTCTGTCAGAGACTAAACAAAGGCTGTGGAACATATCTCCACTTATTTGAATGGCTAGAGAATGAAAACAAGCTAAATGATAATGGCAGAAAAATTACAGAAGAATTTCTCTGTAGGGGGACTGAAGAAAGTAAGAGATTGTTATTAAAAAAGTCTTACAAACTTCAGTACTTAAGACATGTCAGACCAATGCAGCCATGACCAAGACTATTGTTTTGATTACAAGTGACACATCATCACTTTCTCTAGAGGGTTTTACACCACACTGACTAAACCTGTTGTGATCAGAGTCCCAGTGCTATCAGGGCTCTGAAAAACAGCATTGTCCATGTGAAATTTTTGGCAGAATGCATCCTCAGCCAACTAACTACACCTGTATCCATGTTTATGCCAGAAATCAGAGAAAAAAAAAACCAGATCTAAAAATTCCTAGTAACAATACTCTGATTCTGTGTCTTGTCTTTGAAGATCACAAACATAAACATGACCTTCAGTCTTTCAATTTTTTATATATGATGAAGTTTGCTGTATATCAAAAGCCATTTGTAGGGGAAGAAAGTGCACATACACCTACATATCTAAAGTGTCTAAAAGCAAGCCAAAGTCATGCAAGGAAAGCAAAAAAAGTGAAGCAGGTTTACTATGTATTGCTAAAGTTTTTCAGGATCATTCTGGATTGGAAAATTGGAAATTGAGAAGAGCAACTGCTACAGAATTTTTGCTGCTGAACTACTCAAGGCAGATTTGTTCTAGAAAAAGAATATCTCAGAAGACAGACAGAGAAATTGCTGTTCCCACAGTGTCATATTTTGGTAAAATATTCCTCTTCCAAAGCACACATCTGCAGATGTATCAACATTTCAAATTGTGCACGGACATTCCAAATTTTGGGATATACGTATGTACATGGGAAAATACCAGGTACATGTAACCCTAACCCACATCTAACATAGGACCCCATGTTCAGTGGAGATTCATGATGTGTTATGCTTCAACTTTCAAGCTTAAAAAAACAAGTGTGAAAAAGTCCAGTAAAATTTCTGTAAGGGAAACTATGTTATTTTATTCCTTTGAAGTGAACGGGGAGGGGGGGAAGAGTAGGAAAATAACATCCTATTTTTTCCACGTTATATGTATAAAACAGGTACAAAATTAGTTTACAATCTCTGTTAGAAAAGTTTACTTCCAACTAACCTTTCCATCATTGTCAAAGGAATCAAAGAAAATTCCAACACCATTCCATTTATCAGCTGCCCCAAAAACAGGACCTTCCAAGCCTTGCTCTTCTGTGAACCAGATTGCCTATTAGGAAAGCAAGAAGAGTCCTAAGTCAAGATTGACTTTTAAAGCATGTCTATTTCTTTCAGTTAGATCAAGTTGTTAATACCAATCCATCAGCTCCAATGCGGCCTCTTCCTGTAACTCGAAAGGTCACTTCGACTTCCCAATATTCAAATATTGACTTGTTTTTTGTCCACACTGACCCTTTTTGGCTTTTCAAAGATGTTGTTATACGAATCTGATCTGCACTTGGTATGGCATCTAGAAAAGAAAGGAACCAATACTTTATGTACAAAAGAGAAAATATCCCAAGTGCTTAACTAGACAGTAACAAATCTTTTAACTCAGAAAATTCTCGGGTCTTTTTAACTGGAGAGGAATTTTCAAAATAACTTTTTAGTCGAGTACTCAGCCACTCAGGGCTGGCGCAACCCAAAAAGGAAAATAATCCATACCTTTACCTTCAACGACTTTATTACTACTCCTTTACAGAGACTTAATTGCCTTCCTTTTAGGACTACAACATACAACTTAAACAGAACTTGCTGGTCTTGCTGTTAGGATACAAATTTAAAAAAAAAAAAAAAACCACAACAAAAAACAAACCAGGTTTAGCTTTCCACTGTATTCTATATTGCTATTAACAAATCACGGATTTCTGTTTTGCTTTTTAAAAGGAGATTTTCTAACAGTTTGACAGAACAACAGGCACACATTTAGAAAGAAAATAATTCACTTGCAGCAAATAATATCTATTTTTGCAATTATTTGCTTTAAAAAGCTGGGGGGAAAAAAGCTCATCTATTGACAGTTTCCTTCATGTCACTTGTAGCATGTCATGTAACAGCAAAAAATTTACATTTATGAATTAAGGAATATCAACTGAATTAAAGTCAAAAACCCAAAAACAAGGCAGAAGTGACTGCAGAGAAACTATACAAAATTAGAACCTTATGTGCTGTAAATGTCAATACCTTCTACAAGAGGGGGTCACTTAGAATGGACTAGAAGCCTGAGTACAATGGAACTCTTAACCCATATTGCAGAGGACACAAACCGTACAAACGCCGTTCAACAAAGTCGTATGTGCGAAGACAGAGTTCGCATTTCGAGCTTGTATAGGCTGAAATCCAGCGGTGTTGGCGGCCGAGCCCCGGCGCGGCCACAGTGACACATCAGCACTGCCCGAGCGCCGCGCCCCCAGCGCGCTCCCCCGCCCGGGGCCGCCGAGTCGCGGTACGGCCGGGAGCCCCCGGACACGGACACGGACACGGACACGGACACGGACACGGCCGCTGCTCGGCCCGCCGGCCCCGGCCCCCCGCACGGCCCCGGCCCCCGCCACTTACTGCCCGTGTGCACCCAGAACGGCACCGTCCCGTCCGCCTGCACCAGGTGCGGCCCCTTGAAGCTGTACTTGTACTCAAAGCGCCGATGCGGCGCAGCCACCGCGCCCTGCGCCTCCTGCGCGGCTGCGGC
>WBMV01002352.1:339582-354240 GCA_013396655.1 Campylorhamphus procurvoides
CAGGGCCGCGGTCCCTGCCCCGGGTGGAACAGCCGGCTCGCCGGCCGTCCGGAGCAGCCCCGGGTGCGGGGGAGCTGCCGGGGGAGCGGCGGAGCCGAGGCCCCAAGAGCGGCTTTGCGGGTCCAGCTCGTTCTCCTTCGGCAGCCGCGGGCCCGCCGAGCCTCCCGCCGTCGTGCGGCCTCTTGTACTGCGGCCTCTCGCACGGCTGCGAGCGATTAAGTGTGCAATGTCTGAAGGTTAAATAATCTTTTCCTTCCCCCCGGTATTACTTTCTTAGGAAAGACGTCACTTATACAGGCTCTTTTCCACTCATTTTCAGAGTAGTTGGGAAATCCCGCAGGAAAAACAGCATTATTTCTCACAACATGCGAGGCCAACCTTCCATGAGCGTGAGCAAAGCAAGCCTCAGGTAGTCCTCGACTGTGCCCGCTGACGGTGGTGACTCGTGGGGAGGGTCCCCGTCACTGCCCGGAAAGGATCAGGCTCATAAAGGTGGGAAACGCAGATGTTGGTCAGTGTCCAGCATCACAGAGCAGGGGGAGACCACTTGAGCAGAGTGTGTCCTGCTTAAATCGATGATTGAACCAGCAGTTAGAACTTCCTTTTTCATTCTTTCCATTTTCATTTAGCACCGTGTCTTAAGCCTCGTTGCAGAAAAGAATAATTATCAGTATTGGGTTTCTTTCGGCTTCTTTACACCCTTGTGCTTTGTTCTGCCTTTTTCATCGCATTTGATTCTGACATGCCTTCTTTTTCCCTTACTTAATCTGCGAGTATGAGCAATTTAAGACCGAGTAAGTAGGTTCAGAGCCTGCTAAAGTAGAGGATGATCTTGGAAGCATTCAGGAGAGATTAAGTTCTTTTTTTAAAACGCCACACATCTACTTCAGCATGGATGAAAGTAAAACTGTACATACTCCCTGTGAAAAGTACATTCTCTTTTTCAGCTACCCAAAGGAGTAAGCAAATACATTGACCAGTTGAGACATGCAAGCAAAATACATCTCAGATAAATTTTAGAAAAATATATAAGGATATTGAATACTCTTGATAAATTAATGCTCCTATAGAGAAAGAAGTACTTGATGTTTCGTTTTGCATAGTGTCTTCCTCCGACAGTATTCTAAAATATCCCTACTTTATGAATTGATTTTAGTTTTTTAGAGTCCATATTTGGGAGATGCTAAGGGAATCGGGAATCTCTTCTTGGCAGCTGTCTAGACACAGAAAACTCAGCTTTTTTTCTCTTTGAAGACCTAGAAAATAGTTTTTGAAGTAAAATTCTGGAACACTGGAGCAATACATTATGCTGCAATTACTTGAGGAGGACAAAACTATGTATACGTCTGAGATCTAAACAGAACAGCATGAGGCCCTATCCTCCTGTCTCCTTCAGACGTTTGGCAGTAATCCTGGAATTTATGCCAATAAAACAGCATTACCACACTGTGAGAGACTAGAAAATCAAAACCACTAGCTGTGAAACAAATCTCTCTCTTACCCGCTTGCCCACAAACAAAAGCAGGTCTGAAATTCTGCCACTTAGAGGCACTAGCATAGAAGCAATACGTGGTTTAAGAGAACAGATGCTGTGCTGCATAACTTTATGATGTTGTATTAAGTTGTCTCAACTTATTAGTATGTAAAATAGAACATTATGCAGCTACTTTTGCATATATCGTTCTTGCTAGATATCTTCTGTCAGTTGCCTGATGGACTGATTGCGCCCTCTTGTTTTATATAATACTTCATAGTTGTTTTATAATGGTCACAGAGCATGCAGAACTCCAGAATACTTGACAGCAGGCCATAGTGAAGGAATGGGATTTCCCAGATCACAATACGGTTATTTTTTACTTACTGCACTGTCAAAAAGGAAAAGTCCACTTAGTTTGTATTATCACTCTGTGGGTCCTGTACAGTTGAAGAAGAAAATTAAGTAATCAAACTGTCTGTGCATATGTATATGCACACATACAAACTTGCACATGTATAAATATATATTTTAAACGTACTTTGACTGAGTGGCAAAAAAGTCTAGGGATATCCAGCTTCAAAATATTTGATTTAAAAATCAGTGAGTGATGTTTTCTTCAGATC
Source organism: Campylorhamphus procurvoides (assembly GCA_013396655.1). Taxonomy (NCBI): domain Eukaryota; kingdom Metazoa; phylum Chordata; class Aves; order Passeriformes; family Dendrocolaptidae; genus Campylorhamphus; species Campylorhamphus procurvoides. Next base: position 341,683 of record WBMV01002352.1, read on the forward strand.
TTCCCTCTGTGGACCTTCCACTTGGACTGTTATGCTCTCAATGGCCCTTGGTGTCAAGGAGGTTTGATTAATGCTATACCTGTGTGTAACCATGTGGATGTTCTAGGAAGCCCCCCCATGGCAGTGCCTGCTGCATGAAGAGTCTGCATTGAAGTGCATGTTGGTTGCAATGCCTGCTTTCAAGATCTCTGATCCCACTGCAATAACTTCTAGGGACCTAACAAGCATTTAACCAGGAACAAAGATGAAATAAGCTCAAGAGCAGCTAGAGAAATCTCAAGTGTTTAGGATCTCTAGAATTCGTTTTCAAAGTGATTCTCTTTATTCCACATAACTAACAATGTCAATCTAATGGTACAACAAAATCAGTGTTTTCAGAACACTTCTCTCATTCAGATACCTTTGTTCTCCAGTTGGCTTTGCTATGAAACAAATCACAGCTTGCTGCAATCCAGTAACTTAGTATTCTTTCAGATGGCAGAATATTCTCTTTCTTCTGCTCTTCTCCTCTTGCCTACATATGCTGTGACAGCTGGGTGGAACGCTCCCCCCTTCCCGTCCCCCCTCAGCCACGTGGTCCCCAGACATCCCTGCAAAGAGAGGGAGTTTATTCACATGGTCAGAGGTATTTAAGGGGCTTTAGGGGATACTCGTCACAGCCTATAGGAGTTGAGGGTTAAGAACTAATGGGGAAAGGGTTAACAACAGACCAATAAGGGGGGGTTTTCACATCACCTGGCCAAGGTAAATATCTGCATAGCTAAGAGTTTTCTCTCAAGGGGTCTTGGGAAGGAGAAGGGTGGCTCAGGGAAAAAAGCAAAGACTCCATTTTACGATACAGTAAAAGAGGCATTCTGGCTGGTTTCTTCATCTTCTTCAGAGACCCATCTTCTGCATGATTTATTCCACTTCTGATATTGTGAGTCTATTCCCACAATACACAAAGGAAGAGTAGACACATCACTAGACTGAGAGATAAAGATAATTCTTGATTTCCCCTGGGGAATCTGTGTCAGGCCCCTCTCTGGCCACCAGGCACCATGATCACCATTTCTCTCTGACTTTTCCGCACTCTTCTAATGGTTCTTGGTCTAATTTCTTATGGTAGTCATGAGGTTTCCTCAATGATATGAGGGTCTGGCTCATGTTTCTGAACTGACCCTTCTCCAAAGTGAATCCCAGAGAACATCATCTTTTCTCATGATTTCTATTTATCAAATGGGTGAAGGGAAGGTGTGTTTTGAGAAGTTGTAAGCAATATTTCAACAAATTAAGCCCATTTCATCTCCAAGACATTTTTAAGCAATGATTTTTAGAATAATAGAATCATTAAGGTTCGAAAAAACTTCCAAGATCATCGAGTCCAACCTTTAAAAACCCTTCTTTTTTTGGACTAGAGAAAGGCTTAAAATGCGCCACAATTTTAAAGAGACAAGCAATATTTTGACCCCTGTTTTTATTTTCTTAATTTCCCTGTCACAGCCTTGAGGATTGTCCCTTGTTCTTCCTCCTAGTCCAGAAATCTCTGTATGAAGTGTATTACTTAATTTCAATTACAATGTTAATTACAGAAGACAAGTGGTTACTGAATCTTGCACCATAATTAATCAACCTGATATTTACTTACTACATTGTTCATACTGGATTAAGCTGTAGCTGGACAAGCAGGGCAAGGAAAGTGAGTGACAGGAGCATTATCATGGCACACTGCCTCCCATTGGGAAAGTTCATCTTCCTCCTGAAAGAGACGCCTTCAGGGATCATGTAATTTGAATTCCCTGTGAATTTAGTGTCATCTTAGCTTGACCAGCTCTGGAAGAACATATTAACCTCCTCTTGTGATTTTCAGAAAACCATTCTAATTTAGCAAGTAATTAAGGGTCACATGTAGGATAAAGAGCTAGATAAGCTTGGATTACGCACAGGAAGCTTTGTTTCCAAGGCAACCCTAGCAGAGGGGGTGTTAATGCTGAGGTCAGTCAGTTAATGAACTGAGAATGGTTACTGGCTGCAAAATGTATTAGAGCTGGGGAAATGAAACTAACAATTGCATTGCCATTTAATGATTTGATGATAGAAAACATGCCTACAAAGCTATCACTGAAAATGCCGGAGGCAAAGGTTGCAGGCGGTGGGACCATTCTGCTAAGTGAGGTCATGAGAAGTCCAAAATAATGATGCTTGACAAACCAAAAATACTTTAGTCATCATTCATAGTTTTCCCAGTGTGAAGCTGTCGGTGTTTGCGTAAGCTGCCCTTGCTAATGCGTGCCACCCTTGTGCTGGACGTACATTTCTTCCCGAGGTTAGTCCTGCCCGAGGTTACTACCTGTGTAACAATGTCAGAATGAAATCGCCCTGGTGGATTTAGCACACTGAAAAGCAAGATACTGACCCTTCGAAGAGCTCGGGATGTAACACACCTTCTCCTAGGTCTTTAGACTCTGGGAACTAATCTCATGGGAGATTTGACAGGGCAAAAACACAAATACCATGGACATGGATAAAACGTCCAAGCAGCTCATCTGCATCAAAGATAGATGGATTTATTAAAACGTAAATATTTTAAAAACGGACTTTTTTTTTCTGTATGACGTTAGAAACATTTGGGAATCAGATTACAGTGCTATAAGGCAGCAGAGCAGAATACTATGGAGTACAAGAGTAGGAAAGACCCATTAGCTATCTGATGCTTTCTCAGTTTTCCTTTCTACCTTAGCTATCCTTCATGATCTGTGAAAGAATTGCACAGGCATCTTTCAAAGCGTTCTTTCAAACAAGCAAACATTCTCTGCTTTTTGTCATAGTTAGGTGACCTTAGTGTCACTGAATATTCTGTAACAGTTGGGTCATTCTTGCATCAGGAATACAGGCACCTCTAACTTTGTGCTGCACTTTTTGGAAGTATGTGTCCCTTGTGGATAAATAAATTAGGACAATTTTAGATGCCACCTTATCTGTTTTTTTTATGGGCAGCCTTGGCATAAAAGCTGGTGATTTTGTGTTAGACCACCGGCGTGCACTGAGGGAATTTAAATGCTCTGCTCTCTCAAAAATGCGCTGTAGAACTTTCAAAAAGAAATCAGGCTGTGCTGAAGGTGAGCTTCACTTTTCTTGGGGAAGTTCTTTGGGACAGATTGAGACAGCAGCTGGCCTAAATGAATCTGCAGTGAGTGTTATGTGTACTCTTGCTCACGGAAAACTGTGACTAAAGGAGAGCACTGGAATGAGGAGAGATCTGGAAAACACAACCTGTCAGGAAAGGCAGGCATCCTACATGGGCAGAGATTAAAGAAAGCACAGTACAGCCAATCAAATGTAAAACTTAAGCCCATAACAAAATTGAAAACCAAACAACAAACAAAAACACCAACCCAAACAACAAATCAATCAATCAAATACACAAAACCCCAGAATGGGAATTTACCTTCTGTGCTTACAGGTAGCCGGAAAAAAAAAAGGTAGTATTGGCCTTAAATAAGTAATAGCTTTAAACAGTGGCAAGGAGAATTTGTGCAAAATATTAGTGGGTATTTTGCTTTTGTTCCAAGTGCCGAGTATCTGGAGAGAGTGTAAACAAGGCCATAGCATCTCCCCACAAAAGTTTTGAGGAGCAGCCCCTGTACTGCTGTGTCTGCATGGCACTGGGCAGGTCAGATTATCTTGCACAATTTTTCTTTCCTTCTCACCTTCTTCCCATGGCAGCCATTGCTCTGCTTTAATCTTCATATTTCACAGTCCCAGCCTAAAGAAATCTAAATAGTGTTTAAATCCTCCAGTGGTTTTACTACTTGAGCAGTGTTGGGAGCAGGAATTTGTCTGCATATGACAATGCTGTACTGATAGGGATGAAGAGCATAATTTTTCTGGTTACTTCCATGCAAAGAATCAAAAATAACTGTCTAAATAAAAGAAAAAAGTCTAAAGTAAATCAACAAAAAAGTTTATCTGGAGCTTGGAAAACCTGACAATCATTCTAGGTCTGTGGTTCCCCCAGTCTAACACCAAATTTTCAAGAGTAAAGTGTCCTGATTCAAATAGTACAATGAGGCTGTTTTGTTACAGAAAATATCCTATGAAATATCTCTAGGCTGTGAGTTGTCATGGTGCGTGATACCTCTGAGCAAGCCCAAGGAAAGCTTCCAGCTCTGCCAAAACTTGCTTGGACATTCTCTGATATGAATTTATCTTGCTATAGAACAAATGAAAATACCCTGCCTGACTTAACAGAATTTGTTCTGGAAAGGAATTTTGGTAGCTATCTTCTCTAAGTCATATTTGTGTGTTTATGCAGTCTCAGAATCCCAACACCACTGGAAAATTTAGATACAGAGAAAGTATTCAGCTTAACCTGATTTAGCTTAACCTGATTTAATTCAGCATTTGATCTCACAGATGTACCAGCCAAAATTTTACCAAGGGTAACAAATAAACGCTGGGATTTATTCAGACACTTCCCAAATTAAGTGGTGGGAAATGCACAAACAGGTTATGTTGAAGCTTTGTAGCTTCCATATAGCAATTGGTTATTATTCAGCAAGCTCTTGACTTCTTAAATGATTCCAGCCACCTTCTTTTTTTTTTTTTTCACTTTTCTTAAGTAACTTTCCATAGTACAGCAAGTAAATGCTTTTCACTGTGCAGACAGCATTATGTTCATATTTGCTCCAGTTCCCCAAGTAAATAGCAGGAGAGTAGAACAAATCACATGAATATGAGATAAAGGCAAGGCACAATCTCTCTCTGACACCAATTCATGGATGCCATCACAGATAATTTGTTTTTTGGAGACACAACTTGCAAATTCCTGGATCAAGACTAAATCTTAGAAATTGTGAGTGGTCATCAGTTAGTAAAGGGCATCGTGCTTTCTACAGCCCCCTTAGTACAAGAGACTAGGTTTCAAATGGATGCATAAATCAGGTGGCTAAATCTACTAAATGAACTGCTGAGAGCTTAATATATTTGGGAAAACAAAATGACCTAATCCAAATTTGTAGAAACCTCATGGTAACAATTACTATTTTGATAGTTTCATCTTTCATAAATGTCTCCTCTTTCTGATGACCAGGGATAGGACATGAAATGGAATGAAGCTGCACCAGGGGAAGTTCAGAGGGGACATTAGCAAAAGATTCTTCACTGAATGGCTGGTAGGTCACTGAAAGAAGCTCTCCAGGGAAGTGATCGCAGCACCAAGCCCACCAGAGTTCAAGGAGCATCTGGGTGACACTCGCAGTCATACAGTTTAGTTATAGGTAGTCCTGTGAGGAGCAGGGAGACTCAATGATCCGTATGTGTCCCTCACAACTTGAGATATTCTCTGTCTCATACTTACCTCCTTTTATGCGTTACTCAGCTCTAGAGCTTTTTCTGATTGCATTCAAAGCCGACATCTTCCTTGCAGCTGATTCCCACTGACCTGGGCTTTGTCTCTCTTATCATGCTTCGGTCACACTGAAAACTACAGAGCCAGTTTCAGCCTACATGACAACTATTTCAGTGTGGGGTCATACAGTTCATATTTTCAGCATCCAGTATTACCTAAAGGATGGAGAGATTTCTTAGGTCTTTCAGCATTAAAAAATTAGGTGATGTGCCTTTCCCAACACTACTTTTACTCTCTGACACAAGAATCATCTCAGTGGAGATTGTGCATCACAGGAGCCTCTTCTCTCCTTTCTCTGAAATACCAACTGCTTTTTCTAAAGTGCTGAGTGACTATTGATGTATGCAGTATCCCAGAGAATCAGGTCACTGAGCTGTCAAGGGTATTCCTCACTACAGCTACACCCAGTAGTTTCCAGTCACACAAACCAAAGGAGTGGGCTTACATGACACTACCCTGCCTGATGCTGCACAGAGTTACAGCTTTGGAAAAGGTAGCAGTGCATGTGTGAGCACTTCATCTTACGGGAGAGGTATGTATGGGCAATACGTATGTGAGATAGGCCTCAGTGGGAATAGCCAACAAGTACAAACAGAAGATGGAGCCAGAAAAATCAGGTGTCCTGTGCTTTGTGCACTTTAACAACATTATGCCCTTTCGTGTACTCTGTCAGTTTCAGGCAACCCAATTCATACACCACAGCACACTGCATGTGGCTTTTGGGCTGCCAATAGCCTCTGTCCTTAGCAACCTCCTCAGAGGAAGGGTCTGAAAGGACAGGAGTAAAAACCTGCCGTGACTTCCCTTGGAAGGATTCCTTCCAACCTTTGTGAATTTTCAGAGCCTTCTGTGATACTTTTAAGGTTATTTCCTTTGGAACAGTAGGTTTTGAGAGTCCTTTGCTCTGCTTTGTTTTGCACAGACACTGTGCCTTTTCACTTCACGTGAAGTTTGTAAAAGCACTTACCTATTAAGCATTGCCTCCAGTGAATTTTTTCTGAACTAACATTTCCAGAGTGATCAATATTGAGGAAGAACCATTTCCAGACTGTATGAGACAAAGCAGCAGGAGGGAGTACAGGGAAAGGCAGGGAAGTTTCGCTTACCAGCCTCTCTTCTGGTGCTTGCTTCTCTGGGGATATTATTTGTGCCAGCAGTGGTGGACAAGTGGCTTTGGTACTTCCCACTTTCCACACAGGTTGCTGCAGCACTGAGGATACGCTGCCATTGGCTACCTTTCATGCAGGGATAGCTGCCAAATTCCCTCTGGGCTCAAACAGGAGATTTATCGACCACTGGTGGTAGGAGCCACTCGCTCAGGCTCACAAGTGAGCTGGCCTGAAAATGCATTCAGGAACAACTCCCAGCAGGAACCAAAAGATGCTTCTGCTCTAGCGTGTGCAACACTAATTACAAATGTGATTTTTCCTTTGGTACATGACATCTACTCTATGCACTTTTCAAACACTAAACTACTTGCCACCTCTGCAGGAAAAGGTTTGATTTCCAGATCCAAACCTATCAACAAATGGAAGTGGTTTAAGGCACCTTTGGTCCCCTCATGAGCAGCATCTGATGAGATCTGCTATCCCATGGATTCAGGTAAATGGTTCCTACCTTTCCCTCTCCTTAGGCTGGTAGGGCAGCATTCATGCACTGCATGTACCCCCAAGCTGCAGCTGATGAAGCAGCAACCAGGCATTGGAGCCACCACTCACCAAGATTAGGAACATTAGGAGCTGAGTAAGGATCCTGTCTTTGTTCCTTAAGAATAGGATCACCATCACCTTCGGAAAATTAAGGTCATTCCTGTTTAAAGCAGTGCACAGTTGGCCATGCCTATTAGGAAGGAAGGGATGCTGGGAAGCACCTCGCTCAACAGCAGCAAAGCAGAAAGTAAACTGGAGGAAGAAGTGGAAAGAGGGTAGACCATGTTTAAGAGTTACATCTTGGCATGCACAGTGATGCAGTTTCACAATTCATGTCACACTGGCTTGTGGTAAACAAGAAGTTATTAATCCCATGGGAAACAAAGGAAACCCGAGGGGCTGCCTCCTGCAAGCATTCAGTGAGAACACAGCAGGCCACAGTGACAAGAGCGCAGATCTCTCCAGGCAGGCTCGTACCTGCCTTGGAAAACACATGAAGATTTTCAAGTGCACGAATTGCAAAAGAAAAAAAATATACTTGCTCAATTAGCCTTAAGGGATCCAAGCTTTGTTTCAGCTTTGCATCTCTTGGGACATCTTAAAGCAAGGAACTCAGTTGCCCATTTTATAGATAGATGGCTCTGGGAACACATTTGGAGGAATTAGTTGTAACTTTGTTCACTAGGAAGTTTCTTTCTGCCAGTCAGCAAGAAATCCCTCGTTTTCGTGATAACCAGAAGAAAAGCAAGTGACTGTGCATTAGAGTAAAGAGAACCCATTTAGAATGTGAATAGAGCTACAAATTACCAAGCATAAACACATATCCAAGGAACTGGCTGTTTGTAAAAAGGGAAAAAGGAGGAGCCCTGCCACTTTATTGCTCTTCTTCATAAGTAGATCATCCGAGTTGTCGTAGTGAAGGGTACATTGTGATTTTGAGCTGATTGTAGGAATTTGAGCTTCACTTTCCTCTTTTTGTCAAATAGGAAACTGCTTAGCTGAGGCATTTTGAAGGATTTAGAGAATTGCCCTCGTGGTGGTGAGCCCGTGACAGTATGAACTTGTCATCATTGGGCAGCCTCTTCCTGGAGCCCCAAAAGTATTGCTTACTTGTGAAAACAGAGCCTTAGGACTGCTGAAAAGCATTCTATGCCTACACGTCTGTGTAGACTATATATAAGCAAATTCAGAAATGGCAGAATACTGTGTTTAACGTAGGTATTTGTACTGTTCCTTTCAAAAAGCTTGCAAAATTATTTCTGTGTCTTGTGAGGCAACATCAGCAATAGGCCAGGTCATTCACTCTCCTTTAGGACTCAGAATATTTCAGTAGTGGAGAACTTCAGAATTGATCTAGAAATGCAGGAGCCAGTGTCAGCCCACCTACAGAATATATGAAATGCAGAGTATTTAACATTTAACACAAACCCTTTTTTAGGAAATGCGTTTTGGGATGGCAAAACTAGGACCTCTGGATCCAGTTGTAGTAGCAACAGGTTTAACATGGTATACCCTGAGGACACTTTGAATAAAGAGTGCAAAAAAAAAAAGTAAACCCATTCTTTTCTTCATGGGATTCAAAATATTCAGGATATCTCCATATCCGCATTGTTATTAAAAATGTTGTCAAAGCTATTAGTTACACACCCAAAATAAGGGAATATATTAAGTATTAAGAATATTTTCAAAACACAAAATAGCCAACAGAGTAAACATTTAAACATTTTTAAAAGTAACGCTTTATGGATTTATTCTTTAATACAAGCCCCTTTGTTGAAAATTGGATCATTCAGAAGTGTCCCCCTGAGTAGCTGTGACGGCTTTCCCGTAACTCAAGGCTGCGTGTTCCAGTGGGGAAGGTGAATTGCAGGCAGTGGCAGGGAAGCGCTCGGGGAAGCAGCCAGCCAGCACCTCCCATCGGGGCCAGACACTGCTCCAGCCGCGGAGTTCAAACCAACATCCTTCCAGAGCTGTTTCCATGTGGGAAACGAGCGCAGGACAGACATCTGCTGTCACAGACATGCTCGCCCCAGGGCAGCAGCGTTTCCTCCTGCTAAAGGAGTGACACTGCGGGTAGTATTTGTTATACGTGACACAGGTCTCCGGGGGATTTCTAACCCGCTTCTACCTCAGGTTAAAAGCAATGATATTAAATTACTTCGGACTAGAAAGCTTTCCAGCCTAGTCTAATCTGAAAGACCTTAGTTTGGCAGGGTACAGCCTGCAGTGCCTGTTGGTCATGCCACGTCCAGGGCAGCAGGTCATGCTGTGCCGTGTGGCGTGGCAGGGGTCTGTAAGTCAGCCCACCAGGCACCGATGTGCACTGGCACACCCTGGAGGTGCCAAGGATGCCAGCCGAAGTGGTGGGCATTAATTTATTCGTGGTATTGCCCCTTCTCTCACCAAACTCAAGTCCTTACAGCCATTTACCTAGAATCAGTAATTTTTCGTATTGGCCGTGTTTATATCAACACGAAGGCATATATGTGTTTGTCCACGCATTCTAATGGGAGTTGTTTTGGTTTGGGGTTTTTGAGGTTGGTTGGGTTTTGCTGGGGTTTTTATTTGGTGTTTTGCTTTTTTTTCCCTAAGCCCTCATTAACTCCACTCACGCTGTCTTACTCTGTTTGCCAGTGCTTAAGTACTGCTTTTTTAAAAAACCAACCAATTAGCACCTCATCAGCTTCAATTAGAGGAGACAAAAGCAGTGTAAAGATAACTCAATGAGAGGGGGTGGCACAACATCATGTAATCACTTAAGACAGCGGTGAGCATTCGCTGTGCTGGCTCTGCCAGGCCTATTCACCTTTTTTTCTTCTTTCTGGATCCATTTAAGACCCTTTTTTTTTCCTTTCCATTTTTTTTTCTGGGAAGCCGGGCCTCCTAGGAGTCTCAGAGTCTTTCATTCAGGGCTACCTGTTTACAGCTCACCGAACAGAAGGACCTAAACAATCCTATATTGTACGCCTAGTGCTTCCTTAAACTTAGGCCTCCACAATGGCATGTTTTCAGAAGCTGGGCAGAGTAAGTTAAAGGCTGGCTTTATACTCATTAAGTGTTCTGCTTGTACTGTCTTCTAATTACATGGCAGAGCAACAATGTATTTTTTTTTCAATGGAGTTCTTTGGAGCAGTTAATTTGGTGCCTGTACTAAATGCCCCAAAACATTAATTAGTGTGGAAGGAACCCTAATTTCCTCAGCGGCTTTCCTCTCCATTTACTTCCCTTGTTTTCACATAGGCTTGGATGAGCCTCTATAATGAAATTACCTCATTAATGCCTTTAGTCTTGCAGAGTAACTCATTCAAGATTTACCATTTAGTTTTAATTTAATGCTGTCAAAAGCAAAAGGTGCATTCATGTCTTTGATTAGTGCATTTTTTTCTCTCCAAAGAGTGGACAGATTTAAATTATTGAGACGGCAAGTAGTGAGTTATAATTGGATACAAGCAGCACTTCAGAGAATATTAACTGCTTTCAAAGCCTGGCCTATGTGGTCTGCTGACTATTAACTGTGTCCAGTCAGTTATTCTGTGGGCTTTGAATTAACGGCGCATTAGCTACTGTGAAGCAAATTAAGTTTAATTTTGTTTATAAAAAACGGGGAAGTTGCATTTATCAACATGACATTTAGTTGTAGCAGAGTTCAGTTTTCCCCATTATCCTATACCGACCTCATTGCTTGGTTAGTACTGCTAGCGTAGGGTTTCATCCTCCATTTCACAGTGTTGCCTATGTATGGCCAGTACGATAGGGCCTTCATTTGCAAGAACTACGGAGTTCTACATATTGTCATGCAGGAACCACCCACATTTGACCACACTGATGATTTTCTAATGGAGTACAGTGGTATAAAGGGTGTCTATGATTTATGGCACACACACACTTACAGACTCTTTTGGTACCAGCAACTCAAAAGGCAGCATTTAACATCTGATCCTTGATCTCTGTCACTCTTCTTCCTCCTTTCCAATTCATGTCACAAGATACCTGAGATGCATGGGACAAACATGAATGTCAGAAGACTTAAGCAACCTGTAGTCTGCTTGGCACGTGCAGTTTATTATTAACTAATTGCAGTTTATTGTGTGGCTGCAGTGCTACCAGAGGTCAAAAGTGAGAGTCACATGCTTGGGCGAGGACCTCTGTAGGGCTCCGTGTCTGCAAAGCAGACAGTCACATCAGTGTGCTCACAGACTTGTCCTGTTACCCAGGGCCTTTAAGTTTTGAGCATCTCCAAGGACGGAGACCCCACACCCTCTCTGGGCCCCTGTTGCAGGGGTTACCCACCTGCATAGTGATGGTTTTCTTTAGTAATTATAAGGAAATTATTATTGTATTTTCAATGCAGGCATTAAATGTGATAGGGTAACTGGATAATATTTTATAAATAACATAAACTATAACTTTATTACAATGTTTGATATATTTCGTGCATATTACATGGGATACATGTGCAATCTATTATACATCTATTAGGATTGCAATGACAAGCAAAACGCAGAGCAGCATTGTTTATCTTTGTAATCTTTCCCATTGCTGCTGTAAAAGCCTCTTGGTTTTGGATTCAATTCCCCTCTCAGAACGAACAGGAGAACCCCCTTCTATATATTTATTCCGCAGCAGAGTGAGGTCAGGGGAACTTTTAAGTAATTTCTGATGCTGTGTCTCACTGCCCTCTCATGGCTGGATTATCCATGTATATTCCACTGTAGTGACTAGCTGTTGCATGAAATTCCCAGTCAGAATGCTATGGCCAGCATAATTTCTTTTAATTCCTGCCAGCCTGGAATACTTGGTAATCAACTTTCCTCATCTCTAGAGCAGAGAATGAACATTTTGCATGGAAAGGGAGGTAATCAGGAGAGGACAGGCAGGGAAGTTCTGGACGGCAAAACTTGAGAAAATCTTCAGGGTAGAGAAGGAATATTTGGAGGTACAAATGAGGTGATGGGTCATGGACGGGTAAGGAAAACCGTGGGGGGAAAGCCTGGGCGAATGTGCAACGAAGAAGGAATGGCGCAGCACCAGCGCTCACGGGCAGCGGGGACACGGGGACCGGCAGGAGGGGACCCGAACCCACGGACTGCCGCGTCTGCCCGTCCCGCCGCAGGCCCGCACGCGCAGTTGCGAGTCCGAAGCCAACAATGACGTGTAACGTAGGGGCAAGATGGCTGCGGACAGCGGCGCTTGCGCAGTGAGGGTGATGAAACCGTGCAATGACGTGACTCAAGAGGGCAAGATGGCGGCGGTTGGCGAACGCAGGGTCCGTCGCCTGAAGCTCCGTGCCGAGTAAGGGTGGCCCGGCCTCGGGGACTGCCGAGAGAGCGGTGCAGCTCCGGAGAAGCCTCGGCAGGCGGACCCGTGTAAGGGCCGTGGGCGGCTCTGTGGGGATTTGAGCGGATTTGGTGAGTCCTAAGAGGGGTTTGGAGGCCCGGGGCGTCCTGGGGGTCATTGCGGGTTTTAGGTTGTCTTGGTGGAGTTTCGCAGGTCCTTGGGGGGCTTTGGGGACTCTGAGAG
>WBMV01002353.1:0-48625 GCA_013396655.1 Campylorhamphus procurvoides
GGCTGCCTACCTCATGGAGGCAATCTTCACTGAGAGCAGCAGTGTTGATGTTGAGTTGTGACAGTTCNTGGATTTTTAGGTGAGGCACAGTGTGCACAGAACTGGCCCCACCCTTTACTCCTAAGGTTCATCTGCCAGGGCCAAGTGAGCTTGGATGGTGACAGCAAAGTCCTCAGGATGTAGGTTTGGTTAGAGTGTCCTTCTCTCAGATGAATGGCCTTACAGGGCTGAGCGAGCTCCATCTGCCCAGGGCTGGAGTTGGAGTTGCCCTTCTCCTAGGATGGTTGCTGACGGGCTAGCGAGCCCATCCTGCCCGTGGACACACTTTGTCTGACCCTTCAGTTGAGACCTGACTAGCATGGGAGACCCTACCATAGGCATGTACCACCACCAGCACAGCTCACAACCTCATAAGGGCACGCAAGCTTCTCCCCCACGACAAGGGGGTGTCCATGGAGAAGTGAATGGTATAGGTTAAATGTAAATTCAGTCTATAGGACAGATGCTCCAAACTGCAGCAATGTTACCTCTGCCAACAGCATAGGATGTGTCTTGACTTAAATTAGGCCAAGTAACAGAAAACAGAATAGCAGGGAAAATGTCAGACGTGTCAGAAGAGAAGGAAAAATAGGTTGGGACTTCCCACAAGTGCATAAAGCAAATGAATTCCAACTGCAGATAACAAATTAGGTATATCTGCTTGCCTTGTGTGAGAGAGATTTACACCAGTGATGGGAGAAGGGAAGAGGAGCCACAGAGCTCCTGTGCCCTCCTCTGCACCTGAAGCTGCTCCACATTCTCCTTCAGACTTGCTGCTGCAGCAGGGTGAGTTTCAGCTGCAGGAGGGCTGAGATCTTCCTGGTGATGGCAGTAATGGAGCTTCTGAGTTTGTCTAAGCTGTTATTGTGTACCTCATGAGTGATGTGATTTGCATAAACTAATTAATCAGACCTTATCAGTTCCAGAATTTTTTTGTTCAGTTTGGATACTAAATAATCAGATTTTAACCTCAATGTTCGATGTGTTACTGTGGATGTCTTGCTTGAAGGCAGAACAAGGACACAGCCAACAAGAAGGGGACAGCTGCATCATGGAATTTGGGAGAGTTAAATGACATGTCAACATCTCCTGAGCTGGCCCAGCACCTGGGGCAGTGTATGAGCCAGAGGTCTCTGATAAAATGACAGTTGTGAGTATCTGATGTGAGGTGACACTGACAGTGCTGAGTTTGGGCTCCTGCAGGTTACCCACGACAGGGACCATGTGGGTTACACACCCAAGCTCAGTCCTGCCACGAGCTGCATGCCAGGTCACCCCCAGGGATCAGCCACCAGCTCCTCAAGCATTTCTAGCTCATGGCTGGAGGTTCAGCCTCAGCAGAAACCACTCCCAAGTCACTCCCAACCACACCATCACCATTCCCATGTGCTGATGGCAAACCCTTGGAGGCCAAGTCGTGGCCTGGTTCCCCCCAGGTGGGAGAGGGGTGATGGGGAAAAACTGGGACACCCCCAAGGAGGTGTCGACTCTGGGTGTTTGTCCTCACAAGCTGCCCTGCCCAGGCCAGACTCTTGATCTCCACCATCAGTGGAACATATTCCTTTGGTCTATCTTGATTTTTTCTCCTCAAACCAGCTCCTTGCTGCACCTCTTTGAAACAGTCAGCTCCAAACCCCACTGAAATCCCGAGGCATCGAATCTGCAGAACTGTTTCCTCGTGTTATATTTAAATTGTTCGTTTTAATAGCAGCTGGTTCTGAGCTGGAGAAATGATGGCATCATCTTGGTGAGTGTGGGAATATCCAGCTATTCCCAGACCCAGAGGGCACCTTCACTGTGCATTGCACAGTGTTTTTGAAATTAAGGAAAAATGCTGAAATAACACAGCCAGCCAACAGTGAGTGGTGAGGAGGAGAATAATCTCCAGGTAGAGACCTTTCATGGCAGCACCCTTCTGTGTCCCCACAGAGACCAGGAGATAAATCCACCTCAGCAACCCTGGGCTCCAAGCCTGACCAGGAACCTTCCTGGCTTGCCCTGCTGCTCCCACCATCAGAGCAGCTCCAAAGTGGTCCAAGAACCGTGGTGGGATCTCTGCTGCTGTTCAGCTTTCCATGAGAGATGGACCAGGAGTGACTGGAGTCCTCTGCCCTGAGGTTTCAGAAGCACCACACCCTCAGCAGGGCAGTGGTGGCTCTCAGGGAGTGAGACCCTCTCAGCTTTATGGCTTGGAAGATATTTAAAGGCAGAAGAATGTGTTTACCTGAAAGCATCTATTTGCAATAATGGAATGAAGTTACAGAAATATAAAATAATAAAACACATTATCACATTTGCACATAAAAGAAGGAATGTCCTTAACAACTCTTACATGTCAGCTTGGCTGTAAGAGTGACCAAAGTCTCTGTCACAAAGTTCTGAGCTGGCAGAAGCTCAATNAGAGGAGAGAAAAAAGAAAAGAAAAGGAAAAGCCAAGCCCTGGAGAGCTCTCACAGCTGGATGTTTCTTTCTCTTATTGAAAAGCTGGTGATGAGCATCAGTCACACTGGGCAGTCTGTCTCAATCTCCAGAGGCAATATCTGCTGCTTAATTTCTTAATCCCTAATTTCCCTCCAAATCCTTGCACTCAGGAAAGGATTCCCAGCAGTATTGTGGGCTCAGGCAAACCTCCCAGAGGTGTATTTTCATTAACATATTTATCCTCACAGCTCTTTTCCTGTCCCACCTCCTTGCAGTAACCTCAGGCAGGCTGCCCTCAGCAATGCACCTTTGCTTGTGTTTCATATGAGCTCCTGTAGGAACCAGCCCCTGCCCCTGCAGCTCCCAAAGCAGCTCCAGGGAATCTGCAGGGCAGGGAGACAGTGGGAGCTGCAGCCCCTGCCAGGACAGGACAGCCACTTGGATCCTGCACAGCAGGGTCTGCCCTCAGGAGCACCTGGCAGTGTCCCACGGAGATGGAGCTCTGGCTCCACAGGGTGGGGATCACTCAGCTGGCAGTCCCAGGAAGAAACTTTTGGAGTTCCACCTGCAGAGTTGATCTCTGCCTGCACCAAGCCTGGATCTGAGGGTGACACACACAAGTCAGGGCTGTCCCGGGCTCTACTTGGCAAGTTCAGCTTCCCCGCGGCAAAGTCTGCCCCAGCAGCACCAGTGCTCCCAGTTCCAGCATTCTGCTAGTGCCCACCCTGTGTAGTATTTGCTCTCCATCCCTGCTGGGCCCTTTGAATCAGTGTTATCTCCAGGTGAGGCCCTGCCAACCCCTCCAGTGCCTGTGCAGGACTGCAGGGATATGATAAACCACCTAAGGGTAAAGCAAACCACCTTCCCAGTGGAGCAGCACTGCAGAGCCAGGCCCAGCAAAGTAGGGCACTGTGGTACAAGAACAAGCCCAGCCACACAATATCTGGTGATACTGAGGTGTTTGTTTAGTGATAGCTGAAGCAATGGGCCTCTGATAGTCCAGAAGGACGTGCTTGTACCCTGTAAATGTACATTTATCAGCTTTCACAGAACAACAGAATGGTTTGGGTTGGAAAGCCCCTTAAAGCCCATCTCATTCCATGCCCTGCCATGGGCAGGGACACCTTCCACTAGCCCAGGCTGCTCCAAGCCCCTTTCAACCTGGCCTTGGGCACTTCCAGGGATTCTTTGACAGTGCATCTCGATCCCCACAGACCTGAGTACCCCCTCTGAGAACTTTCCTCCCTCTTCCAGTCCTATCTCCATTCCAGCAGAAGCTGGACAGGTTGTTTCTTGGGAAAGGTGATGCTGCAGCCCCCACATCTGCTGTGACTGCACAGTGGACAAACCAGCTCAACATGAGAAGCTCTGAGGCTCCCTGACCTTCTCTCTTGATGACAAACAGTGATGTACAGCTCTGGGTTCCAGGAAGGAGGACAATAAATCACTCATCTGCTACTGGGAGGAAGCCATAAAATAGGGTTTGACATTTTGCATTTGTATCAAAAGTCCCACAAGACTTCATGATTATGTCATGAGAGTTTCAACTTTTCTGAATGGAGCACAAAGAAAAATATTTATCAGGAAGTACCAGAGGAAAGAGAGAAGCAAGAGTTGGGAGGAGGGTATTTATTGATAAACAAGGGTGTGATCAACAGCCATCAGACAGGTAAGCACTGAGAAATACACACTTGTATAGAGCCCACAGTGCTGTTGAGTCACTAAGGAAGGATGGGAGGGTGGGATAAGCTCAATAAATGGAGGCCTTTCTGCCCAAGAATATCTGGTTCTTATGTCCCCTGAAATTAATGAACATCCCTAAGAGGGAAACCAGTGAGGCCTAATTTGTTTGGGCATGGTCTCAAAAGACACCAGTCAAAAGGTGTCCTCTCCATAATCCAGAGCTGGAAGGGACCCACAAGGGTCACAGAAACCCAAATCCTGGTCCTGCACAGGCAATTCCAGTAATCATCCCATGGGGTATGAAGATGGTGAAGGGTCTGGAGGGGCCATGAGGAGCAGCTGAGGGCACTTGGAGTGTCCAGCTGGAGCAGAGCAGGCTGAGGGCAGAGCTCAGGGGGGGCTGCAGCTCCAATCTCAGCTCTGTGGGGACAGGGACAGCACCCAGGGAATGGCTGGAGTTGGGTCAGGGCAGGCTCAGGGGGGATCTCAGCCATAGGTTCTTCTTCCCCCAGAGGGTGGTGGGCACTGCCCAGGCTCCCCAGGGCAGTGGGCACGGCCCCAAGGCTGCCAGAGCTGCAGGAGGGTTTGGATGATGCTCTGGGGCACAGGGTACTATAGAGAATATTTGTGCTACAGATAAGAGTCAGTTATGTCTCAAGACCCTGTACTGGGGCAACAATAGAGAGCACCAGGAGCACTGAGGGCATGACACATCCTGCAGCAGAGACCTAAAACAGGTCAGGTGGACCAAGGCTTGAAAGAGCCAATTTCTGTTCTCTCCACACAATTTCTGGTGCAGACACAGATGTGTTTACTCTGCAGAGTAAACAACTAAAATCAGGGGAGACAAGCTGCAGCTTTGCAGAGCTGCTTCTTCACCATTCAGTTTGCACCAGAATGATTGGTCAGGAGCAAAACAGTGAGTTCTTCTCTGCTGGGCATCCAGGTCCCAGGAAAGTGGCACATGAGAATCAGGGACTCTCTTGGTACAAAGGACTGGCAGAGATGGACAGAGCAGCTAAAACAACAAAAATGTACTTGGTAAACTTTCAGACTCATCACCTCAAGCACACAGCTCTGTGGTCTCACCTCTTCCCCTTAAGGACAGTATCAGGATGGGGCTCAATCCTCACATGAGAAGAGCAGGAGAGGTGACTGTGACTGTCGGGGAACCTCCGGCAAATTACACTGAGTGGAAGAAAATGAAGAAAAAGGAACAGAAAAAGACCCGTGCCCAAAAGGAGAGAAGAGATCAACCGAAATGATCCATGACCTGACGATTTTAAAAGGTTTTTTATTGTTCAAATAGTATAGATAGATATTCGTTGTATTAGATTAGTAATAACTACATTTGTACTGTACGATTATTCCTACTGGTTGTTTCATCCCAGTTCCCCCATTGGTTACTCTTTGGTGCACTGCCCCACTTCCCTATGTGGTTACCCTCACCTGTTCTATCCCTTGGATGTCGTGGTTGCCACCCCCTTCTCCCTTCTGTGTCACGCTCCACCCTAACTCTGCCTTCAACTCCTCTCTAGTTCTAGAACCCTCTACCCCAATCCTACATGTCTGATGATCCCCTAATAAATTGGTCATTCCTACTTCACCCTTAATCAGAGTGGCTCATCCTTTCTTCCCTGGCGGAACGTGACATGTGACCACTATTTGTTGGAACACTCAGAGCTTCTCAGAGCTCCTCAGCCTTTAAAATGCATATTCATAGAGCAAGGTGGTCCATAACCCTCTTAGTACCCCCAGTGCTGGCTGTGGAGCAGCTGCAGATGGGCTGAATGAGCATTTGTGTCCTGTGGACATCACAAGGGCTGCTTATGCCCCACCTGATATCTGCAGACAGCATGCTTTTATTTGCTTCTACAACTATGGAAAAGAACCCAATCACATGGAACCCTCAGCTCAGGGTCACAGCTCTGCAGAAGGGAAGGTCCAGTGGCTTGTAGGTTCCTGCAGCCTCTACAGAAAATAAATGAGACATTTTGCAATGAATTTTCTGCTGTTTTACCTTTAACTGGTGTAGGAAGAGCTACAGACAGGGATGTGCTGAAATTCAGAGATCCACTCAACCTCTGCAGCCAACTGCAACATTTACAGTGGTTTTCCCTGTTGTAGGGGGAGAAACAGAGTTTCTCCCTTCATGGGGTACACATGGTCCTCAGCTCCCCCTGTACCCTGTGAGTTCAGATTTTAGCCAGGCAACAGCACCAGATTCATTTGAGGAATCAATCAAAGCAGGAAATTATTTTGCCCTGCTTTGCCCTTTATCCCTCTGGCCCAGCACTTTAGTTCTGGCCCTGGCCGTGGGATCACAGAGTTCATGGCCAGTGGTGCCATGGAAAGAGATCCCTCTGTCCTAATGCTGCTCTGATGGGCTGTTCCCCAGAGCAGGGGACATTCCCTCGCCTTCCCCACAGTCTCAGCTCTTCCCCCTGCAGGTATTTCACAGGCTGCAGCTCTGACATTGTGCAGCCCTTTGCAATGGGCCAAGTGTTTCAGTGAACTGCTGAGAAAGGATTGATGTCCCACTGCATGGACTGCACATCCTCCTTCCCAGCTGCTGCTCTCTGATGTTCCATCTCTCCCTAAACCTCTCACACCCACCTCCTCCAGCCCTGCTTTGCTGGGCTGGTTCCAGCAGTGTCTGGCAGCTCCTCCTCTCTGTCACCTCTGAGCAGTCCCCACAGCAGTGACAGTGACTTTGGTGTCTCTGCAGCCCCCAAGTGCAGTGCAGGGCCATGAGAACCAGCTTAGCCACAGCTGCTCTGCTGGTCCCCAGCCCCCAGAGCCTGGGGCATCTTAATGGCAGGGCTCAGCACATTAATCCATCTCCAATACAACACAAACTTGACAGAGTTCAAATATTTAATTTCTTATCACACTTCATAACAAAACTCTATCTTTTCCCTAATTCTCTAAGCAGTTATTTAGTTATTTCCTCTCTCATACTACCAAACCCATTAACCTTTCTGCAGTCCTGCTTTGTCCATCTCTGCCTTCCTCCTCTGTTTATTTCTCCCTCCATTCTGTTTTTATGGTTGGCTGATAAACCACTCTGAACTCTTCTCTGGACAACAAGGCTGACATTTTCCAAATAATGTCTGGAGTGTGATGCTGTTGCCACCGCCTCAACCTTTAACTGCAATTCTTAGTTTTCCCACTCTTAATTTCCAAAATAGGGACCACCAAGTCCATTCAAGGAGACTGTGAGAAAACTGGAAATCTCTGAACACAGAGAAAGCTTTGGCAGTAAAAGGAACTGAAAGGAATTTCTGAATGACAACTTCCCCAGTGTACATGACATGCAAAGACTGAAGTTCAGATCCGAAGATTGATTTTGCTTTCATCCTTGAATTGCACAGTAATGAAATCTCTCAACTCTTGCTGTCCCTTGAGCTGTTTCTGATGTAGCTGCACTAAAATCTGTCAATCCAAGTCATAACTGTCTATTACAGGATCAGCAGAGAAATACAGGAGAATTCATTTGGGCCTCCTCACACCCAACTCCCCTCACTCAGCAAAGATCTGTAAATCCTAAACCACTGCTCACAGCTCTGCCCAGATGGGCTGTTTCTTCTTCTCTCCTCCTCCTCCCTGGGCAGATCAGAGACCTGAGCCGGGCAGTGCTGGAGGGAGGGTTAACACATCACAGGGCAGGACTTCCAGGCTGTCAAAGTGTTTTAGAGGGACATCAAGGCTGCAAATTCAAAACATTCAGCAAACCTTAGGGGCTCCTGCACAGGCACAGCTGAGTCACTGGGCAGGGGTGGAATGAGCTCATCTTTCCCGTATCATCACAAAGAGTTTTAATCCCACCAGATCTCAGGCTCAATTCGTGTACCAAAAATTTCTATTAGTCCTCTCACAGAGTCACAGGACGTCAGGGTGGTTTAAGTTGGAAGACACCTCAAAGTCCATCCCATTCCACCCCCTGCCATGTGCAGGGGCACCTTCCACTAGCCCAGGTTGCTCCAACCTGGCCTTGGACTCTTCCAGGGATCCAGGGGCAGCCACAGCTTCTCTGCCTGACCTGTGCCAGGGCCTGCCCACCCTCACAGAGAGAAATTTCTCCCCAGTATCCCATCTAAATCTAGATTTTCTTACATTTATTTTGTCTAAATTATTTTCTCTTGGGGCTTTACAGGTAATAGCCCATTTATTTATTTATTTATTTGCTCATTTATTTATTAAAAATCATCTTTCCATCTCACAAGTATGTCTGGAGCAGGCTGGGAAAGGCTTCAAATACACTTTCCACATATCTTTGTTTGTTCCAAAACTTTGGAACAAACATTAGGAGAGCAAGTCCCAGTGAAGACAAGTGCTGCTCCTTGTGGTTTAGGGAAGAGCCTGTCAGAGGGTGGGTTCAGATTCCATGTCCTCACAGCCCTGAGACATCGGCACTTCTGCTCCATGCCTGGGCCAGGTTTGGGGTGCCCTGTGCTGACTGGGGAGTCCCCATCCCAGGACGTGCTCAAAAAACATGTGGATGTGGCACTTGAGGACAGGGTTTAGCGGTGACCATGGTGGTGATGGTGGCTGATGATTGGGTTTGATGATCTCAGAGGGCTTTTGTGGCTTTAGCAGTTCTGTAATTCTGTGGTGGCACAGCTGAGCTCCTGCTCAGTCTGGGGTTTCTCCTGCCTGCCTGGGAAGAAGCACAACCTTTTCCAAAAGGTCACTTTGTCATTTTATTTCTCATGCTGGGAGGTGAAAAGGAGCCCTCTGTCTCCTTCCCACCTGCCTAGTTCCCAGACAAGGAAACATCTGTCTCTCTTTATTTCTCCCTTATCCTATGTGAAGTTTCTTTACTCTCTTGTGTGCAGTGAACTCCAGTCCCAGACTGACACACCAGTTCTCCCACCCTTAAAAGTGAACTGTTAATTATAATTACCTTTCAGAATATACCCAGAGCCTGCCTCTGCCAAGGACACCCTAATTAAGCCATTTCTCTGAGTGAAGCTCACTCCCCTTTGGCACACAAGGCATGATTACACTTAATTTACTGCTTTTCCCAACTGCAAGAAGAGAAGCAGCTTCCAGGAATAAAACTGGCCCAGACTCTACTCCCAGTGCCCTGAATAAGACAAATGATGATAAGAGTCAATAACACAGGGGGATCCTTGAGTTTATTCCAGTAACTGATCCCTTCTGCAGCATCTTTGTCATTGCCTTCAGCCCCCTCAGACCTTGAGCTCTGGTTGATCCAAGACACTGCGTGAGCTGCCTCCTCTACTTGGCTGACGTTGAAAGCTGTGAGTGAGACCTGGTGGCACCGTGGCTGCAGGACACAATATTGACAATAAAATGTTTCTAAAGTAGTTTTCAAGGTTTCCAATGCACAAGTCACTGATTTATCTCCTTTAGGATTGATAAGGGCACAGGTAATTGACACAGTTCAGGAAAAGATGAATAACCTTGGAGCCAGATCCCCCACGGATATCAAAAGGCAAAAGATCTTTTTCTGCTCCACCACTTGATGCTGTCATTCCAAGGGTGCAGCCTGGCTCCCAGAGGAGCCTTGGGGCAGAATTGTCAGACAGATGCAGTAACCTCTGCTGGAATTCAGGGTAATATTAATTGGGTGCCTTCGTATAAAAAACATAGCCAGGGGTCTTCAGAGACCGTAACCCATCCCAGCCTCTTTCCATATCCAAAATACACGGAGTTAGTTGTGACTCACAGCCCAACATGCCAGGACGCAGCTCCTCGCCCTGCAGCATCTTGCTTTCCCTTGGTGGTCTCCCACGTGGTCCCGGCTCTCCTGGGTAGTTCATGGGAGCTGACACACATTAGTGAGAGCAGCAGAACCTCTCCCACTGGTGTCTGTGGGGCTGCTCTGGGCAGATCTCCTGTGTGAGTGTGGAGCCTCCCTCAATTACCTGCAGTTTTAACATTTCGCCGGAGTCCAACTTCTTGTGTCAATGGTGATCCTGAGGTGAAGCACCATCTTCTGGTGGCCTCCTGCAATCTCCCTCTTCCAAACTGCTGCTTTGGGGTAAAAAAGATAGAAGCAAGATGCAGCTCACAGCCACACACATCACCTGGCCCCAGTGTCCCCCTCTGCAGGCACCATCTCCACTGGTGGCTTCTGAACATCTGGACACCAGCCTTTCCTAGCAGAGTGTGCATTCCAGTAGGGAATTGCACCCTCCTCTTTTTCCATCTTACTGGGTGTCATCTCAAGACATTCCAGGTTAATCAGAGAATCCCAGGATGTTCTGAGCTGGAAGGAACCCCCAAGGATCACCCAGCCCAACCCTCAGCCCTGCCCAGGACCAGCCCCAAGAGTCACCCCCTGTGTCCCAGAGCATCATCCAAACCCTCCTGCAGCTCTGGCAGCCTTGGGGCTGTGCCCACTGCCCTGGGGAGCCTGGGCAGTGCCCACCACCCTCTGGGGGAAGAAGAACCTTTGGCTGAGATGCCCCCTGAGCCTGCCCTGCCACAGCTCCAGCCATTCCCTGGGTGCTGTCCCTGTCCCCACAGAGCAGAGCTCAGTGCCTGCCCCTCCTCTGCCCCTGCCCAGGAAGGTGTCCCTGCAATGAGCTCTCCCCTCAGTCTCCTCTTCTCCAGCTGAACCCCCCAAGTGCCCTCAGTGTCCTCACACGCTGCCCCTCCAGGCCCTGAACCATCTCTTTGCCCTCCTTTGGACACTCTCCAGTGGCTTCAGCCCTTCCTTCCTTTGTGTCCCCCAAAGTGCCCCACTATTGCAGGTGAGGCTGCCCCAGTGCAGAGCAGAGCGGGACAATCCCCTCCCTGCCCTGATGCCCCCCAGGACAGGGATGGCCCTCCTGGCTCAGGCACTGCTGACTCGTGCCCAACTTGTTACTGACCAGGATCCCCAGGGCCCTTCCCCATCAATGCTTTCCATCTTCTCATTCCCAGTCTGTCTGTAAAACCAGGGTTGCCCCATCCCAGGGGCAGAATCTGGCACTTCCCCTTGTTGATCTTCCTATGGTTGGTGACTCCCAGTCCTCTGCTCTGTCCCGGTCTCTCCGCGGGGCCTTCCTGCCCTTGAGGGTCTCAACAGCTCCTCCAGGTTTTGGGTCACCTGCAAACTTGCTCAGTGTCCCTTCCAATCCTGTGTCCAAGTCGTTGATGAAGATGTTGAAGAGCACAGGACCCGAGAAGGAGGCCTGTGGAACCCCAGGGGTGACAGGTCACCATTCTGATGTCACTCCAGTCACTGTCACTCTTTGTGCTTACCTATCACTCAATTGCTCACCCCCCACAGGATGTGTTTTTCCAGCTGTGGGCTGGACAGTTTGTCCAGAAAGATCCTGGGAGATACAGGATCAAAAGCTTTACTGAAGTCCCCAAAGATCACATCAATCGTCTTCCCTTGATCATCCAGGGGTGTCACCTTGTCATACTCATATAAAAGAGCAGGACATTGTGAGGCATGAACCAGGCCATCCCTGCTGGCTTGAAATGCCATCTGTTGAAGATCCTTCAAGGCTGGGATAGTTCTTTCACAAGTGCAATTCCCATGGGAAGTGCAGCACCTCTCCAGGATGACTCACTAAGCTGTCCCAGATCTCAGGGGCTGCCCCAGCCCAGGGTGACCCACCTGGTGCTGGAAAGAAACACTTCCAAGAGCACAAGACATGGGAGAGAGAGGAGACACACTGCCCACCTGGATCCTTGGGAATTGCACTGGTCCTGGAGTCACAGAGCCAAAGAGCCTGGAGATCCAGAGCAGTGGGTTGCATTTCACACCTGCCCACCTGGGACAGGGGGCTGAGTGTTCTGGATAAATTCTTTACAAAGCAAAATAGGGAGACACAGGGAATTCAAGATGTTTTGTAAAACTGGTCACTCTTTGGAGTTGTTAAAGCTGTGGGAAGATGTAAATCTAGAGAAGGGCAGGGTGCAGAGAAGGCAAAGGTAACAACACAGCTGTTTATTACATAATTCTTGGGTGATAAAACACATTTATCTCTTTTCTTTTTTTCCGCTGCTCTTTGCCCTGCAAACCTTCTCCAGGGCAGAATTCCAGAGTCCCAGGGCAAAAGTGAATGCTTTTTATCAAAAGTAATGTTCCTGTCCTTCCTGAAGACATTGTTGTTCAGGGTGAATGACATTTGTTGGATAAACTGACTTTCCAGAGGTAAGAGCAGAAGTCTGAAGAGGGAGATCTGGCACTTCCCTGCCCAGGAATCCGCACTTCCCTCTGTGCCCAAGGATTTAAGATGGTCCTGCATCTTTTGTGTCTCAGCAAGGAATGGACCACAATGCACCTCCTCAGTCACCTAACCTGCTGCTCATACCCAAAGGTTCCCATCTCCCAGGGATCAGGTACCTAATCCTGGATCAAAATAATGAATTTTAGATCAAAACTATTGTGCAATGATCAAAGTCAAGTCACTTGAAATCACAAAGGTTGTCAAAGAAGGAAAACACTGAACTGTCCACAACCATAAGAACCTCTCTGATTTCTGGGACCTTTTCCTTTTAGAGAGGAATTATTGAACCCCAAAATTGTTTGGCACAGCTCAGAGACGGGGTAACCTGTCAGGGGGTACAGCCTGGACAGCCATGGGGGCACCCTGAGCTCTTCACACAGCTTGGGGCACCCCCAGGGCAGGGAGGGAGGGAAGAGCTGTAGAAATGTGCAGGGTGTTTGACAAGTCACATCTCCTGTCTGTGCAGAGTCCCAGTGACCTGTGCAGTGGGAGAGACACCAGGGAGGGATCCTGGGAGCTCCAGCCCCTGGGGCAGTTTCTCCCTCTCCTGTCCTGGTGAAAGGCTGAAAGACTTGAGATTTTTCAGCCTGGAGAAGAGAAGGCCTTGGGGTGACCTAATCGTGGCCTTCCAGTGCCTGAAGGGAACTACAAGAAAGTTGGGAGAGACTATTGACAAGGACCTGGAGTGGGAAGTGGCTTCAGACTGAAAGAGAGCAGGTTTAGATTAGCTATTGGAATGGATCTGTTTGATGTAGGCACTTCAAGTAGCTGTGCCCCTAAACCCAGGGGAGCTGGACACCTCCAGTCTGCTGAGAATCTGGGCCACAGTGCCCAAACTGTCATAGAGAATGAGATTCTGGTGCCTTTATCACTCACTTACCTTTGAAAATGTTGCTTTTTCACTTCCAACAATCCTTAAAGGATTCTGCATTAATAGGAGCAGTATTTGCTCACACATTCCCTGCTTTCCTACTCCACTTAAGGTCGAGTAGGACATGGCAAACACTCAGCTTTGGGTTTTGTTTGTACATTGGAGTGGGCCTTTGTGTAATTAATGGAGGGGTGAAGAACTGGCTTATGTAAACAGATAGCTCTTCAAGGAAACCTCCTCTAGTGTCAGAAATAAATGCAGAGTAGAACAGTGAAGAAGCCTAATTTATCCCCCTGAGGTTCTGCTGTCCTGTGAGGGACTGTCCTTTCCAGTTTTCCAGGCATGGACATGCACGTGCAACCCCCCAGCACCTGCAGAGTGCCCTCAGCCTCGGAGCTCTGTGTCAGGAGCTGAAGCCACATCCATCCTCTGCTCCACCTCTGCCTTTGGGCTCTTCCCAGGCTGTGCCCAGGTGAGCACAAAGGCCAGTGGCACCTGGGCTGTACCTGCTGTGGTGTGGCAGCAGGACCAGGGCAGTGCCCATCCCCTGTGCTGGCACTGCTGAGGCATCTCCAGTCCTGGGAGAAGTTCTGGGCCACTCATGACAAGGAAAGGCATTTTGGTGCTGGAGATGTCTGGGGAAGGATCTGGAGCAGCAGGAGCAGCTGAGGGAGCTGGGGGGGCTCAGCCTGGAGAAAAGGAGGCTCAGGGGGGACCTTCTGGCTCTGCAACTCCCTGCCAGGAGAGCATGGTAAATTGGGTGTCTGTCTCTTGTCCCAAGTAGCAATGGGCCAGAGGAGGATTAGACTGGAGATTAGGGAAAAAAAAACCCAAACATGGCAAGAGTTGTAAAGCACTGGAATGGGCTGCCCAGGGTAGTAGTGGGGTCACCATCCCTAGAAGTGTTAAAAACCTGTGGATGTGGCACTTGGGGACAAGGCTTAGTGGTGAACGTGGTGGGGGTGCTGGTTGGAGTTGGACTTGATGATCTTGAAGGCATGTTCCAGCCTTAAGGATTTTATGATTTGATGAATCTTTGTGCACCTTGGAGTTGAACAGAGAAGGGTTAAAGGGAATTAAGGGTTTAACTGGTAAAGACTGGGAAGGTTTAGCCATGGCAGAAATAGTTTTAGCCACGATTCTGTCAAACAGCTTTTATTATTCATAGGAGGGGAAACGAGAACAATGCAAAGTGCATTTGTGTGCTCCCAACAAGGGCACAGGTTCTCGGCCTTGGCAGCCCCCGTGTCCCTCCTGGAGCCTCTGCCTCCCACCAGTCAAAAGCAGCTCATGAAGCAGCCAGGGGCTCGAGGCAGCCTGCAGGGCCCTGCTGCTGAATCAAAGCTGCCCTGCTCATTTCCCTTTCCCTCTTCCCAGGCGGAATTCGGAACCGTTGGTGATTAACCCTGCCTTGGGCCAAAGCAGGAGAGAGAAAAACAAGGGCAGCCCAGGAGAAGCCGCAGTGTCCATCCCCTGCTGGGTCTGGGTGCTGCTGGTGGGTCTCCTGCTCTCCCTGGAGCGCAGCTGGAAGTCAGGATGCTGCAGGAGCACAGGGGACTGGAGGTGGCTGAGGAGGACCCGGGACCTGCTCTGAGTCACAGCAATTGGAGCTGGCCCCTGTTCCACTGAGCTCAGCTTTGGAGCACAACCAGTATTTTCTTAGGCTTATGAATACTTGACTTTTCCTGAAGTATCAAAAGAGACTCCTGACTCCAAAGGGCTGAGGAAGAGGAGGTGCTCACACAGGCAGGGGACAGGTTCCTCTGATGTTCTCCCTGTGTCTCACCTGAACTTTTTGAAGCATGAAATCCTGAAGATTCATAGAATTACAGAATGGATTGTGTTGGAAGGGACACTAAAGTTCATCCAGTTCCACCCCTGCCGTGGGCAGGGACACCTTCCACCAGCCCAGGTTGCTCCAAGACCCGTCCAACCTGGCCTTGGACACTTCCAGGGATCCAGGGGCAGCCACAGCTACTCTGGGTAACCTGGGCCAGGGCCTGCCCACCCTCCCAGGGAACAATTTCTCTCCGTGTTTCTCTCCAAAGTATCCCATCCATCCCTGCCCTCTGGCACTGGGAAGCCATTCCCTTGTCCTGTCCCTCCATCCCTTGTCCCCAGTCCCTCTCCTGGAGCCCCTTTAGGCTCTGCAAGGGGCTCTCAGGTCTCCCTGGAGCCTTCTCTTCTCCAGGTGACCCCCCCAGCCCTCCCAGCCTGTCATTTAGAATCACAGAATACCAGACTGGTTTGGGTTGGAAGGGACCTTAAAGTTCATCTCCTTCTACTCCCTTGGAGGAACCTTCCAGGTTGCTCCAAGACCATTCCAACCTGGCCCTGAACACTTTTTGTGTCAGCATTTTTTGAACTCATTTGTGTCAATGTCAAAGCAGACAATCCTTGACATTCTCCCCCAAAATTCTCAGCTGGCATCCAAATTGACCCAACTCCAGACCTCCAGGAAACATCCAAACATCAGTCACAACAACTTCTGCTGACCACGTGGGCTTTGCCTTGCCATCCAGGAGCTGCTTCCAGATCCATCCTCCACTCTGAGGGAAGGGAGAGGGAGGAGCAGGGACAGGGAATGTCACAGGGAGCTTCATTAAAGAATGTTTGTGTGAGGAGGCTCCTTCTTACCCTGATCTAGGGAGGTTACAGCTGGTTTCAAACTTGATGAAAGCCGGACTTGTGTGGATCTTCTTTGTTGCTGAGGACAGAAGAAACCCAAACCACGTGGTGCAGAGTTTCAACAGTCTGGCTGGAGAGATTCAGGTGAGATTTGCTCGTGTGGGGTTGTGTTATGTCTTGTCTTTAGTGAGGATTTCACACTGTCTGATGGCCCATCTGTATAAGCAAAGGAAAATCTGATCCAGCTTTGGTGTCATTACACACCAAAGGCTGACCAGCAAAACACCAGGATTTACCAAACAGGGGTGCCAGGGTTGCTGCAGCATTTTCTTCAGTGACCTCAGGAAAGGAAGGGAACATGCAAGGCTGAAGATGGCAAGAATTTGGGAGGGGATTGAAAACATGTTGGGAGATTTAATCAATATTCAGATGCTCAAGAAAATCTTTGGGGAAAAATAACCAAACAAACCAGCAACAAAACACACCCTGAAAACTGTTCTCCAAGGGAAGGTGCCTCCAGAGGGGGATTGGCCTTCAGACACCTCCCTGGGTGACATTAACTGTTGTGCTGAGATGTCTACCAGGTGAGTGGAGGGACCCAAAGAGTGGATGTGTATTTGGGGAGAATTCCATGTGGGTATTTTTGCTCACTTCTCATGACAGGCCAACGTTGCCTGGACAGGGATGTCCCCATCACCTGTGAGCCAGCTGAGCCTGGAGGATGCAGCCACTGCTGGGGAGGTCTGGGCATTCCAGGAGTGGGGGAGACAACTCCATGGGGGACACCTGGGCAATTTGGGTGTTTGCACCTGGGGGCTTATTTTCTCCTCTCTCTCTCTTGGGTTTCTTTCCTGTTTACTTGGCCACCTTTGGTAATAAAACTGCTGCTTGGGTTAAGTTTTCTGCGATGTCTCAGTTTCGGCCTCCACATCCCTTCGGACCCCTATTTTTCCCTGGAACAGGATGACATCTCACAAATGGATGTCTAAGGTGGGAATTCTACTCATCCTCTGGAATAACAGCTTCAGGAATATTGAAAGCTCTGGAGGCTGTACAGATCACAATGGCAGTGGGAGGTACCACTGTCAGGTGTGGGACAGGCAAATGTCCTGTTTGTGTTGCCACAAATGGAATTGGGTGTCCCTGCCCATGGCAGGGGGTTGGAATGAGATGATCTTCAAGGTCCCTACCAATCCAAGCCATTCCAGGACTCTGTGAGTCTGCAATTCCATGAAATAGAGCTGCAAGGACCTGGAATGGTCTCCATGAGGCCATGACCCTTCAGGGCAGCTGTGAACCAGCTGGAGATCATCCAGAAGGAGCAACAGAAGTTGGAATATGTCTGGAAGATGGGAACAATATGGAAAGACAATATGGTTTGGGCTGGTATTAAAGATAACACTAAGGGAAATCTTTCACTGGTGAAAAAGTGATAAATTGGTATATTTTCCTGGGAGAGTAGTGGAAACTTCTTCACTGGGGGTATTTTAAAAGGAACAGATGCAAATAAAGTTGATCTGCCTTGGGCAGGGAGAAGTCAGCTCCATTTCTATGTAAATCTATAGGTTTATGGTATGTTTTACTGAAAAAGAGTATTCTTTACATAAAGGAGATGAAGGGAGGAGGTGAAGGCAGGAGGTGAAGGGAGGGGTGCAGAAAGGGGGTAGCCCACATGCATGGGCAAAACATCCCATTTCTCAAAGAAATCCATGGAGGCAAGACACAAGAAGGATGGATGAGAAATTTTTGCAAAGGGCAAGACAGATGCAGGAAAATAAAGGAAAATCAGCTGCACCACCTGAGAATGGGGAGGTCACTGCGAGCAGACCATGTGAAGGCGAAGAAAGACTGACATTATATTACCATCACTGAGAATATTCTGAGTCTCTTCTAATTTCCTGCCCCTGTTAACAAACATTTTGCAAGGAGAAGTGGCTGCTTATAAAAAGTGTTAAAATGAGCAAAGCAAACTGCTGAAGAGAACTGAATTGTAGTGTCAGGTAAGGCAGAAAACAGGAGTGTGCATAAATACTTGCAGCTCCTCAGGCCACAGCACTGCTTCAGAAACACCAGAGAAGCCCGAAAATTCTCCAGAGAAGAGAAATCCCCAAAGCCAAGAGCTCTTTGTGACAAAGGTGGATTTTGGTGACCTGTTTCCTGGATGTAATCCTGAAGAGGGAAATAGTTCCATCATCTGCTCCAAACCTTCTTGTGGTAACTGCCCGGAGGCACCTCAGCAAGGCAATTAATTTCAGGAGGAATTACCCAACCCTTAATTTTTCTGAGCAATTATCAGCTCAGGTCCCAGCCAGGAGTTCTCTGCTCCGATGATGGCTGGGTACAAGTAGCTGCAGAATCCTCCCCGATGCTGCAATTTAGCAGGAAGTCTCCAGTGGAATCTGTCTCGAGATGCCTTCACGCCCAGATAGTGATCACAGCCTCTCCCATGGACTGAAACGGGCCCATGGCAGGAATGCTCCTGGTTTTGCTCTCTCTCAACTTGTCCTTTGGAGAAGTAGCACAAAGGGTTTGGGCTGCTGAAGGAGTTTAACCTTCCTCCTCCTCTTCCTCCTCCTCCCCTGCCACAGAAGCAAAGTTGCAAGTGGCAGTAAGGATTTTTGGGGTCTGCACTGTGGGTTGTTTCTCTGTGGAGATTTTACCTGGTGTGTCCAGCTGGAGCAGAGCAGAGTGAGGGCCAAGCTCAGCAGGGGCTGCAGCTCCTCCCGAGGGGCAGCTCTGATCTCCAATCCCTCTGAGCAGGGACAGCACCCAGGGAATGGCTGGAGCTGGGTCAGGGCAGGCTCAGGGGGCATCTCAGCAAAAGGTTCTTCTTCCCCCAGAGGGTGGTGGGCACTGCCCAGGCTCCCCAGGGCAGTGGGCACGGCCCCAAGGCTGCCAGAGCTGCAGGAGGGTTTGGATGATGCTCTGGGGCACAGGGGGTGACTCTTGGGGCTGGTCCTGGGCAGGGCTGAGGGTTGGGCTGGCTGATCCTTGGGGGTCCCTTCCAGCTCAGCATATTCAATGGTTCTAAGATTCAGTGCAGGACAATTATTGCTGGTCTTCTGTCCCTCCACCTGTAAATGCATAAACTTACTGGTTTTTGCAATCCTGTTTTCTTGTCCCACAAGGGTGTTCCCTGTTCCACTCTTACAGTTCAATTGCTGCCAAAGCCTGACCAGGCATTTTATCAGCTGGGTTCTTGGAGATGGGTGGTGAAATCTGTGGCCTTTCCAAGTAGCAGTTGTGCTTTGATACCATCAGAAAGTGACCACTTGAGTGTCCCATATTATTGCCACAGCTCCTCCTTCCTCCCACAGGGCACTCAGGATTCAGCACTGCTGCTGTGCTGTCTCCTTGCTGAACTCCAGCTCCTCTGCATGAACCTTCATGACCACTCCTCTCCCTGCTCCCTCTGCACCCCACTTCTTCCATCCCATTCCTTGGATGCTGCTGGCAAAGGAACCTGGAGCCTTCTGCCCCTCCTGCCCTTTAGTGCTGGGTGAAATGAGGGATTTTACCCTGAAAAGCCAAGCACCAGCAGCCCCAGGTCCAGTGTCCCCAGCCAGTGTTGGCCAGGTCCCACCTGGAAGTGCCTGAGATGTGTTTGCTGCTCGTCTCAGCAGCCACTCACTGGGTGGTTTTATATTAAAGCAGTGACTGATGAAGTGGGTGAGGAGGCTCCTGGCTCTCTAGGGCATGTTCCTGGTGGGGTTCCAACAGCAGTGATTTGTAACAACATCTATAAAGGGGAAGCTGTGATGAGGAACAGTGTTTGTGAGGCCAGATGGAGGTGACAAAGCATGTCCTTACAGCAGGGTCAGGTAGCCCTTGAGCTACTGGACCTGTTTGGACCCATCCCCGAGGTGACTGTTCAGGGTAAATCCCTGGGGGTGTTTCTGAGCCCGCAGTGTGGGAAATGGGATAATGTGCAGGGAAAGGGGGCTGCAAATCCAGCCGGTTGCCAGCACTGAGCAGCTCTGCTCCAGTGCCACACAGGTGCTAAGGAAAATCCTGGAGTTGTCCAGGTTTTGGTGAATGCTGCCATTCAGATTAGTGGGTGGGTAGGAGCAGCTTTGGGGACTCCTGCACTGTGCAGGAGGGGACAGTGGGGGCAGTGACCAGGGAGAACATCTCCGTTCTCAGTGGTCCAGTGTTGGGAAAGCAAGTTTTTTCTGGATGCAGTGGAATATTGTCTTGGCCAAACTGCATTGAAGGGCAGTGAGCTCAGAACTGCAGCTTGGAATCATCAAGTCACTCCAGAAATAACCCTGGACACAGCCTGGAATAACCCTGGACGTAGGAGGTTGTGGGATTGGTCTCAGACCTTTGTTTCACAGAGTGGCAAAGCTAATGATCCATCCTCTAAATCCATGGAAAAATATGGGTCTGACTGGCAGGACAGCAATATGAAACAGCAAATGAGCTGCTCTCTGTCAGGCTGGGAGATGCTGTTCTCACCCTTTGCAGGGCCTCTCTGAGCAGGCAGGAGTGGCGGCCCCTGCAGGTGGGATGTCAGTGATGGGCAGACAGAAGAGAAGGAGAAGCCTGATGGAAATCCCTTGGGAATGCAGTGGTGTTAATGACTGCATTGAACAACTGGAGTTCGGGCTCCAGCTGATCTGCATGTGCTTGTTCCTGGTCCTGGCAGGAGCGGTGGCTGAGTGATGCTACTGTACAAGACTTGGCTCCTGATTCCTTTTTAGCTCTGCATGGCATGGCTGTGAGTGCCAGAACTCCTGCCATGAGCTCAGTATTCCTGGGGGCCAGACTGAACCCAAGCTTTGAGAGCAGCAGATATTTTTCCACGTGGGTGCCAAGCGTGCCAAGGTGCTCTTTAGGAGGCTGAGGGCAGGTGAAACCTCTCCTGCAGATGTACCAGTGCCATCATCAGCTGGGGGTACCTGGCTGCAAACAGCACCCTGGGCCTGGTTTGCTTTCCTTGGGTCTCATCCAGAGATGGAGGAGGAGCTTGAACCAAAGCCCACTGGAGAAAAGGTTGTGTTGGAGAAGGCATTACTGTAATTACCAGTCATTCCAGGGTCTCCGTGCTCCCCTGTGCTGCCTGTTGGGAGAAGAGCTCTCCAAACCTTCCCCTGATACCAGAGGGACCCCTCACTCCTGCAGTTTGGTGGAGCAACCTGAATACTTCAAATGTGCAGTGGGTTTGGAACTGGAGAAAACCATGAGTGGATCCAAATCTGCCCAAACACGAGCAGTGGTTCCATCACATCAGCCCTGGAGACACACAGAGCAGCAGCCTGTGTGAGGCCAGATGTCCCACCCTGGAAGCAGACAGAGGCTCAGGTGACACCAAGTGCTCTGTGGTGGTCTCAGAACTGGTACATGGAGAGCAATCCTGGTGTCTGAGTGTCATTGCCAGGGCATCCCCAGTGTCCTCACCATCCGTGCTTGGTGTCACCCACAAGCCCCAGCAAGCTGAGGGCCAGCAATGGATTTCACAGGGAATTTGGGTCATCTTTCCACGTGGAAACAGGAGGCCTGTTCTAAGCCCATACAGTCTCATAGGAATAACAACTGTAGTGATGGCTCCACCAAGAACAAGAGGGACACCTGAGCTCCCATCCATGACAGTATCAATCCTTATGGATTTCTAGGAAGCCAAGTGAAGCCATGACCCAACACACCAGGCTAGAAATATTTTACATTTCTTTTTTTCACTTAACTAAGGAGATTGTGAGAAAGAAATCTGATGTTTTCAAAATAGAAAACTTATTTCCCCCCTTAAAAATATTTATTTTGTTTAGCTTTAATTTTTCTAATAAATTTTGGTGTCAAAATTCATTTGGGACAAATCCTGCCAAGCTGTCAGAGTGCCCCAGAAATGCTTCACCACAGAGGAGTTCCCTTATCTAAGGATGTGTGCACATCCTCTATTCCACTTTAAATAAGGATTGCAGGTCTCAGTCTACCTGGAGCTCCAACCCTCAGGTTAAGGGCTCTGGAGCACCAGTTACTGCAGACCAGTTGGGTGGCTGGGACAGAGACTGGGGAGCTCCTGCAATTTTTTACATCAGTTCACATTGATGAGCCCCCTTGAGCAGCCCTTTCCTCTCCACACAGCCCAGCCCATGGCCTGGGAAGAGCACAGGAGATGTCTCTCCTCCCTGCTGTGCCAATAAGCAGGACCAAGGGGTGTGTGAGCACTGAAGAAGCTGCCAATGTTCTCTCTTCAACCCCCTGGACACCTGTCTGAAGCACTGGATTTTGCCTAGAGACTCACAGACTATAAAGGAGGAGGTGATGTGGCGTCTTATCTGCCTTCCTGAGTGATGAAGACCTCAATTGTGGGGAATTAATTCCTTAGTGAGGCAGAGACTATGTTGAAAATAAAAGCCATATTGATTTAAAAATTACCAGTGTTGGAGAACCCAGAAAACCAGACCTTCTGCAAGCCACCCCAAGGAGCAGATTCCTTCCTTGTACTCAGCCATCCCTTCTGGCTCATGTGAAGCTGCAGGGTCTCACACTCCCCTTTCCCTCCACCTTCACTGGCAGTAGAAGCCATCTGGTACCTCTGGTGTGTCACATCTCCTGGGGATGTCCACAGAGACCCTCTGGTCTATTTGGTCTCCATGTGGGGAGGTCTCCTCTGAGCCCTCTCTGGGATGCTCCCTGAACCTCCACCAGCAGAGAAAAAGCATCACTCACAAGTGCTGGTTGTTTGAACTGTACTCAGTATTCCTTTGTACTGTCTGCAAGACCTCAGGGCTGAGGATGGTTGGGATTGCTCCACTTGAGCTTTTTCTGGGCATTTTTGACCTTTATTTCATCAGGATTTGCTGCGACATCGGTTTAGCTCATGGACAGGTGTCTATGGCTACTGGTTTTATTTCTGTTGTCTCTGCTACAATCAGAGGGTTTTTACAGCCTTCATTAACAAGTGCTTCTTCCAGGCAGAATGAGATGTTTGTGGATCTCAGACAATGTGCTAAAGTAGGGAATTACAAGCCAGGTATGACAGCAGAGGGGCTGAGGATGCAGCACAAAGGGGGGGTGATAAGGGCTGAGAGAACCTCTGCTCTGGAGCCAGGCTGGGAGAGCTGGGGGGGATCACCTGGAGAAGAGAAGGCTCCAGGGAGACCTGAGAGCCTCTTCCAGTGCCTAAAGGGGCTCCAGGAGAGCTGGAGAGGGATTGGGGACAAGGGATGGAGGGACAGGACACAGGGAATGGCTTCCCACTGCCAGAGGGCAGGGATGGATGGGATATTGGGACGGAATCCTTCCCTGGGAGGGTGGGCAGGCCCTGGCACAGGTTGGGCAGAGAAGCTGTGGCTGCCCCTGGGTCCCTGGAAGTGTCCAAGGGCAGGTTGGATGGGGGTTGGAGCACCCTGGGCTGGTGGAAGGTGTCCCTGTCCATGGCAGGGGGTGGAATGAGATGAAGGTCCCTTCCACATCAAACCATTCAGTGAGTCTGTTCACTCTGTGCTGGACATCAAAGAAGCCTTGCTGCCAGATGAACATCAACACTCAGAGAGCTCTGCAGGTGCTCTGGAGGTCTCACTCTTAGCACTGAAAGGGTGGTCAGGCCTTGGAAGGGGCTGCCCAGGGAGGGTCGGAGTGCCCAGCCCTGGAGGTGCCCAAGGCAGGACTGGCCGTGGCACTCAGAGCTCTGGGCTGGGGGACAAGGTGGGCATCGGGCACAGGGTGGGCTCTGGGGGCTGGGAGGGCTTTTCCAACCTCAGTGACTCTGGGATCCTGTGCCTCTGGGATCCCTGCTCTGCACTGGCAGTGTCTGAAGGCCGTTTGGGAATGGAAATGCACGGAGCTGCTGAGGATTTATTGTATGGGATTGCATTGGAGCTGCCTGATGCACCCGACATCTGCCTGTGCCAGCCTGGGAAGCTCTGCCAAGGCTTCTGTCTCCATTTGCCCTCCATCATGTAGGAAAATTCCTGCCCTGCTAAACCTGAGTGACACAGACCAACTATTCCTGCAGTTTCCCATGTTTCTGCGGAGCTGAATTATTACAATGGCAAGAATGTGAAATTATTCTGGGCCAAGGCTTTGCCTGGAGGCAAAGTGAGGCCAAACAAAACTAATACCAGTTTATGCCATGGCTTGGAAACACTTCTTAAGCACCAAAGCAAAATATATCCATTTAGTGCAAGTTTTTCTTTTTTTTTTTTAAAAAGTGGTTTGTGGTAGTGAGAGTTGTTTCCCACTTTTGTCAGGCTACAGAAATTAAATTTTCCATCCTGACAAACCAAAGCAGACAGAATTGGTGAAGGAGGTGATGGGGGAAACATGATTATTTGCCCTATTTCTTGCTCAACGCTGCCAAATTCCTGGGGTGTTGTGTAATTAGTGCTCTCTCCCCGTGCTAATCATGACCGCACGTGCTCACTGCTGTCCCTCAGGCACTGCTGCAGCTTTTATCCCTCCCCAACACACTCAGGTTGTGTGGAGAACTGGGGGGGATGGCAGAAGGAGGGATAAAGTCTGTGATTTTTGTTATTGTTGCTGTTTCCAGGTGGGATTTCTCCCTCTCCAACTCCATTTCCAGGTGGGCTTCCCCCCTCATCCCCCTCTCCAACCCACTTCAGACTTTTCCTGACGTTCTGTGGCTTTGCTGTTGGCCAGACCTGTGGTTTGTGGTGTGCCAGTGTTGAGGAGGATTCACGTTTCTGGGGGGTTTTTTGGACATGAAGAATATTCCTGAGATCCCGGCCCTGCCTCAAGACCTTGCAGATATTTTTAGAGATAGCTCAGTTTATTTCTCGCCTGAGTCATCCCCAGAGAAGACAATATGCAAACGATTTCCTCCCGGCCCTTCCCATTTTTCCTGGTACCATCAAGTCCCTGGTGCAGTGAGATTCCCAAATGATAATTATTGGGGATGACAGAGATAAACATCATCAAGCAATATGAACTAACCCAACCAGATTTCTCAGCGGTCGAACCTCAGGACTTCTCAGGGCACATTTTGAAATCCCCCTTTTCAAGGTTACTTTCACACTGTTTAATGAGCTCTTATCTTGTCAACTATAATAAGATTTCAGGCCTTAATCCAGGGAGATTATTTTGGGGAGGGGCATTCCTTTAGCATTTTGGTACCTCAGGGAGAGAACGTCCAGGGCCAAACCCAGAGATACATTTGGAGGACACCAGAAGTCAGATCTGCAATGGATTTGCTCAATATTCCACCTGAGTCACCAGAAGGGAAAGCAGTTTCCCCAGGCAGTGGTTTTAAAAGTATAAACATCACAATTCTACTTCATAAAACAGAGTTTTAACAGGTTTTTTTTGGTTGGTTGGTTGGTTGGGGTTTTTTAAAGAGAGAAAATTCCTTCTATTAGATAGCTGAGACCTTTGTATGAGCAGCCTGCATTGGTTACAGCCTGAGTGTGCAGGGAAGGGGATGGAGCTGGGAAGGGGCTGGAGCAGCAGGAGCAGCTGAGGGAGCTGGGGGGGCTCAGCCTGGAGAAAAGGAGGCTCAGGGGGGACCTTCTGGCTCTGCAAGTCCCTGAGGGATCCTGGGAGGGATTGGACTCTGCTCCCAGGGAACAGGGACAGGAGGAGAGGGAATGGCCTCAAATTGCTCAAGGGAAGGTTCAGGTTGAATATTGGGAAAATTTCTTCACTGAGAGAGTGATCAGGCACTGGAAGGGGCTGCCCAGGGCAGGGGTGGACTCCCCATCCCTGGAGGTGTTCCAAAATCAAGCAGACATGGCACTTTTCGTCATGGTTTAGTGGGATTTGGTCAAAGGTTGGACTTGATGATCTTGGAGGTCATTTCTAACCAGTGATTCTATAATTAAGGCATGTCAGCTCTGGGGATGTAAAACAGCTGAAAAGCAGGGAACAGTCCCACGCTGTGATCACTTCACTGCAATTGGGCAAATCTGGGTGCTATTCCCAACTTAATGTCAGGAAAGGGGTTGAGGATTTGTCTTTGAGAACAAAACTGTTCCCCATTTACAGGAATAGATGAGAAGACTGATCTAGAGGTGGCATATGGAAGGGTGATCTATAGGTGGAACATGTTTCCCATGAAATCTGAGTTGAAATCAAGATCTTTTCAGTGTAAAAACCTCCACAGCTCCTCAGAGCCTCTCCAAGACATCTAGCTCAGCTTTCCTCTCTTCAGCTCTTCTCTTTTTCCCTGTTTTCTGTTCTTCCAGAACCTCCCTCTGGCTGGTTTTGTTGCTCCTGGTGATGGGAACAGAATTCCCAGGTCTAATCATGCAGAAATTGTACATGTGGGGTTAAGTTCCCCAGATCAGCTCAGAAGTTGCATTTCCACAATTCACTTTCCCAAATCAGGGAACATCTTAAGGCCTTCCAAAAATTCCACAGGAGCTGCAATTATTGCTCTCTCTGGAAAGTTCATCTGAGGATGGGGAAAGCAGTTATTTAAGCACCAGGTTAAAGGTACAAACCCAGAGCATCCTCTTGAAACTGGGCTGAGGGAGAGGCATTGCAACAGGTAAAGACCTGGGTTTTCAAAGCAGACAAGGGCAGGGTTTCTAGTGGAAGGTGTCCCTGCCCATGGCAGGGGTTGCAATGAGATGGTCTTTAAGATCCTTTCCAACCCAAACCATTCCATGATTCTGTGATTCATTCCCAGTTGAGCTCAGCTCCCATTTTAGAAGTTGGCCTAAGGATGAATACCTAGCTCATGCCTGGGTGATGTTGATGGTTACACTATTAAAAACAAACATTCCTCCCTCTTGAGGCTGTAAGGGCCTGGTTTCTCCTTTGTTCTCCACTGTAAAGCACCTTGTATGGTTGGACTAAAAATTAATGAGACCATCACAAACTCTGAGTAATAAATCTTAAACCAGCATGGTGGCTGCAAGCCAGGCTGTGCACAAAAGGTCTTGCTTTAGGCAGTGCATTTCTCCCCAAGAGTGAGATGGAAAACCTTCTCCCTCATCACAGATGTTGGAGGTTTTCTCCTCAAATCACTGCCCACCCCCTCTGCAGCCAGGCCAAAGGCAGAGCTTGAACCCCTCACTCCTGCTGTCCCCAAGCAATTCCTGAAAACTCTGCAGTTAGCAGGGAGCAGCGGGGGCTGGAAATACAACCTCCTTTGTTTAGTCTTGGGGAATGTGTGGCAGGAAAACATGGCCATCCTGTTTTCCAGGCACAGGCACGCAAATAAGAGCGGAGGAAAAATCCGGCAACATCTGTGACAGGCTGTGATTAATCCTCATTGTGCCCCGTGCTGAAGAGGTGCCAGAGGTGCTGCTGGCACTGCCAGGTACCCCCAGCCAGCCTAGCCCGGGCAGCATCTGCTGGGCTGAGCCTTGAAGGCAGCAATGGGGTGTGAGGATGAGGGAAATGGGGGTGAGGACAACACTCCAAATATAATGGTGTGTCCTAGGCTGGTTGTGTCCACAGAGCGCAGTGACTGTGCAGCCAAGGGCAGAAGGTGAGGTAAGAGCACTGCTGGCAGCAGGGAGAGCAGGGTCAGGAGGGAGAGGGACAGGGAGCAGCTCCTCGTGTGTGCTTTACAGAATCCCAGGAGATGCTGAGCTGGGAGGGACCCATGAGGATCATCTAGTCCAACCCTCAGCCTTGCCCAGGACCAGCCCCAAGAGTCACCCCCTGTGCCCCAGAGCATCATCCAAACCCTCCTGCAGCTCTGGCAGCCTTGGGGTCGTGCCCACTGCCCTGGGGAGCCTGGGCAGTGCCCACCACCCTCTGGGGGNCCCAGGGTGCTTTTCTGGCACTGATTTCCAGCACCTCATTCCCTGCTCCCTGTGCACCCTGACTCACTTGCCCCTGTCCTGTCACCCTGTCATTGCCACTCTGGATTTTTGGGTAGTGATTGCATTTGAGCCACAAGTCACCGTGCAACAAGACCCATATCCCTGTCCAGCGGCCTCTGGGTGTACCATAACATAAATGATAAACAACCTAATTAATAGTGATACCTTCTTGTTTCCTGGCGGTGTGAGTGGCTTTATTAATGTTTGCAAAAACTGTGCAGTGTTATTTGTATGAAGCAGGAAATGTGGCTGCCAGAACCCGAGCGCTGCAATCAGGGAGCAGGATGCACTGCAGAGCATTAGGGGGTGGGGGACTCTGTGCTGATACACATCTCTGTGGGCTGCAGCCTCGAGAGAGTTTCAGGATTTAAACAGAAAGAAGAAATCTGAATAAAAGCTCTGAATGTGTTTACATCCTGCAGAGGTCAAAGGCTCAGGTTTTGGCTCCTCCAGCAAGGTAACTGGCCTTGCCTGTGGCAACTGCACAGAGCTGGTGGGAGTGTGAGACCCTGGGTCCTCAAACATTCCTCAACAGGCTCCCCTTTCCTTAATTTTGTAACGAGATGGGAAGAGGTGATGTGGAATCAGGGGGGTATGGCACAATCCTACTGCTACTTCCTTGGCACAGCAGGTGATCCTAAATCTGACATGGACTGTGGTGGGATTCTTGGGGTTGTCCTGTTCTGTGCAGGGCAAGGAGCTGGACTTTGATGATCCTTGTGGGTCCCTTCAGGAACCTCAGAAGATTTCTATTCTATTCTATTCTATTCTATTCTATTCTATTCTATTCTATTCACTCCCTAGACAAAAGTCTTGCAGGTAAAACACAAACTGGAAGTGAGTTGCATATTCTGAACAGAAAAAGAGGGTTTGTGTTAGAATTACCCCACAGGTCACAGAGTCAGTGGCAGAACTCTCTGTCTCCGTCTTTAAGCCCTGCCTTAACTCAGCCACAAAGTACTGGCCTCAGCATGGGAATCACCAAGTGTCATTCCAAGCCTGCACTACTTGGGAAGGTCAGATGACATAATTATAGTGGTCCCTTCTGACCTTGCAATCTCCAAACCCTCATAATTTGTAATCAGGATATCAATTATTTGCCTTCTGAGTTGAGGAAGGAAGTCTTCTGCATCACCTATCTGCTCCAAAACATCCGCTCTCTTACAGCTGCCTGTGCCACGTGCAGGGCTTTCACTGCCCCTCAGCTCCCGTTCAGCTGCAGCCACAGCTGCTCTGCCCAGCCTGGCCCGCCCTGCCACGCTCTCTGGGGTGGGTGTAAATGTTTCATTTGGAGAGCAAATACACCTTGTGTGGATTAATGTGATATCCAGAGTGTTGACTCTTCCTTTTGTCCTGGTTTCAGCACTGCTGAGGAAATTCAAAACAGTTCAGAATCAATCACTTCATTTTTTGAATGAATTTGTGTCACAAGCACAACTCCCACAGTGACATAAAGTCAGTTCACATCTACTTAAAGGGGATCAACTACTTCAACCACCATGACATGGCCACAGTCACCTTCCTACCTGTGCAGAAACACGTGGACGTGTTTTGGAGCTTGTCTGAAGTGTCCTCCTTGGCACATTCGTCACTCCAGAACTGCATCTCAAAGAGTTCTGAGGCACCAAGGCTGCCATACATCTCAGAGCAGCTGTGGCTGCCCCATCCCTGGGAGTGTCCAAGGCCAGGCTGGATGAGGCTTGGAGCAACCTGGGCTGGTGGAAGGAGTCCCTGCCCATGGCAGGGGGTGGAATGAGATGGGCTTTAAGGCCCTTTCCCACCCAAACCATTCCATGATTCCATGACTCTATGATCTCACCACACGACCCTGTTCCAGCAGGACCCTGTGGTGTCACATTGAAGACATTCTTTTATCCCATGGACTGTGTAGAGCTAAAAACCCACCAGCACCACACCAGCCCTTGGTGCTAATTGAGGAGTGTAAGAGCTCACCACAGGAGGAATACTTGTCACAGCCTCATCATCTGTCCTTCAGCTACATAAACCAAAGACATTATGAGGAACAGAGTCTTTTCCACGTCCTCAGACTTGCATTTAAATTTATTTATGCTATATATTCCAGAAATGTGAT
The DNA here is from genome assembly GCA_013396655.1 of Campylorhamphus procurvoides. Taxonomy (NCBI): domain Eukaryota; kingdom Metazoa; phylum Chordata; class Aves; order Passeriformes; family Dendrocolaptidae; genus Campylorhamphus; species Campylorhamphus procurvoides. The sequence continues at coordinate 29,668 of WBMV01002353.1, forward strand.
TTTCACTCTCCCTGATTTCTGTGTGGCAGAAGTAGGAACCGCTGTCCTGTGCTCTCTCTGCTGTGCAGTGTGAGAGGGCACAAGGGCTGCAGTGTGGGGAAGTCACCCAGTTCCAGTTCCAAGCTAAGTAGAGCTGGCAGGTCAGTGGAGCTTTGGATGCCACAGTGCCCCGAGGTGAGCACAAGGGCTGGGATCAAAGGAGGACTTTGCAGGGGTTGGGGCTCTCACACAGGGCTTTGTCTGAGCTCTGGGGGTCATTCCTTTGGGGGGCAACAGCAAGAGTGGCATGTCCAGAGGAGCAGGCACCCCATGGTTGTCTGTGGAGCAGGGGGACAAGCTGCCTACATGTTCTGCTAATGCCTGTAAATGTCCAAAGCAGATGCTGAACCATGAGCTGGCTCAGTGACGTGACCTCAGGGAATTGTACCTTGAGAGATCACATTCACAATTTCCTCACACTCCAGTGCATGTGCTGCTCTGAGGAAATCCACTTCACCAGCCTTGACTCTGTGCCCTCTGTGCAGAGAATAAATCAGTCTGGGCCCTTGGTGGAACACGAGGAGGGAGATGGGATTAGTCAGCAGTGCTTCTGGGGGCACTTCCAGCAGGAACCCGGACAGTGTCTCCTCTGGAGAGCACGGAAAATGCACTGTACAAAATATTTTTGCAGAGCAGGAAAACACTGCATTCTTTGGATGACAATGGCATTGTGTCACTGTCTGTGACCACAGCCATGACTCAGGCTGCTGCTGGGGGTCAGGAGGCTGAGGGCAGCACTTGCTGCCAGCCAGGCTTGTGCTGCAACGGTGCTGCGTGGTAGGGACTCCAAAGAAAACACAGGGCTATTGTTTTATTTTGCTTTCTTCCAAGAGGGCTCCTGACTGATGCTCTGGCAGTGCAAGTGCTGCTCCTGGGTCATGTGTGCAGAGCTCAGGCACATGGGGCTTCCATTCCCTGGCAGGGCTGCACCAGCTCGGTGCCTGGTGCCCGAGGCAGCTGCCCAGGTGTCTGTGCCATGCAGGTCTGGCTGCATCACACCGCTGCTTCCCAAAGCCCTGAGCCCAGGAATCTGCAGTGTCTGTCCCCAGACATTATTCACATCTGAATTCATGGACTTGAAGAAGCAAATTCCACCCAAGCTTGCAAAATTGGAAAGTCCCTGCACATCTTTCCTTTCCCACTTGCCATTCCATGGAAGATGCTGGTCCACACAGGTCCTGGACTTCCTTCTGGTTGTTCTTACACCCCAGGGGCACTGCCCACTGCAGGAGGGTTTGAGCCGGGCTGGCTGGACCTGGGACCTGAGCAGGGCTGGCTGCCAGCAAGGCTCAGGATTAGCTAGGCTGGGTCCAGGTACTGCAAACCCCTGGACATGCTTCAGGAGGCATCTTGAGGGCGGAAAAGATCCTTCTGGGAGAGGGCAGCTCTCAGCCTGTGTGAGAGGCTGCAGGTGGCCCAGCCTTGGCTCCATGAGTTTGATGTTCATTCTTGGTTGTGTTCCCAGGTGAGGCCAACGGAGGAATCTGGATGAGGTCTTAGAGAGAACAAGCCTTGGTTAGCAGAGAAGGCAACAAACATTGCGGGGAAAGTGGCTAAATGGGGCAAAATGGTCACATCTGCATCTTTTACACCTCAGCACATGCTGCTGCTACCCAGGACTCCAAAGGACCAGCACCCTTCAGAGCTCTGTCTCCTTCTAGTATTTTTTCCATGCAGTACTTTCAGCTCTTATCAATTCCTTGGATTTGCAGGACAGACGTGAGTGAAACCCTTAAAAAGAAATGCACCAGGGGCAACAGGCTGCCTTCTGCCACCAGGAAAACTGTGTTGGGTGGCAAATACGGACAAGAACTGTGGCACCTCCTTCAGAGCTGCACTTTGGGAGCAGCAGGACAAGCTTTGGATGAGTCTGTGACTGTGGTACCTGAGCTCCTGCTGTCTGAGCTCTGGGGAAGATGAAGGTGGCAGGGACACAGTCAGGAGACCCATCTGCTCCAACCTGCTTGCTGACATGCTGGGGGAAAGCCAGGGGGAATTAAGCCCTCCTTTCCCCTGCCTCAAGGGAGAGTTCTCCTGAGCTCAGCAGGTTATGGGCAGCTTGTGCTGACCAACACACTCTGCAGTGATGCTAAAACATGACCTCTGCAGTGGAAACCTCTCCTGGCACCAAGCCAGAACAGCAGTTTCTTCACTGACTTCTGCTGATGGAGAGAAACAGGAAAACAATTTTCCTTACTTTCCTTCTTTTCATGTGACTGGTGTGTTTTTGTGCTGCTCTTGGAAACAATTGTGCTTCGGAGCAGAGGGTGTGAATGGAGCTGGATCGGGGCACTGTAGGAAAACATCTTTCTCCTTCCCTGGCAGACCAAGTTCCTCCCCCCGTCTGCCAGGCAGGAAATGAAGGAAACCTTTGAAAGCACCACGGAGCATTAACTGTTACAGTCCAGGCACCGGGCTCTGGGAATGAAGAACCTCAGCCCATCCCTGCCACTGGGAAAACCTTCTCCGTCCTCAACCTTTGTGCAAAACAGAGGAGGAACAAGATGTTTTGTCGGTGGGGAAGAGGCAGGAACACGGTTCTTCTTTCCCCCCAGAACCTGAATGCCATGTCCAGGGAAATACGTGTGTTCCTCAAACTTCCTGGCACTGACGCAGTGCTGGCCTTCTTGCCCTGCCAAGGGCTCTGCTGTGTCTTCTGGGCAGAGCTGTCGTTGTCCTTTTGCTCCAAGGCATGAGGCTGGTGGTGCTCAGAGACCACAGAATCCTCGTATATGCTGAGCTGGAAGGGATCATCCAGTCCAGCCCTCAGCTCTGCACAGGACCATCCCCAAGAGTCACACCCTGTGCCCTACTGGACTTCTCATTTAGGTGTATCTTTTAAAGGACAGGAAGAACTTCAAGGATTCACTGTGTTTTCAGGCCAAGGAATTTTGCTCTCGTCCTGAGCAAAACAGCCCACAGGACCTTCCCCTGTAGCCCCTTCACCAAGAGCCACAGACCAAATGTCTGCAGGGTCTCTGATCAGGTGTCACCTGACACATCTTCGGGCAGGTGAATCACAGAATCCCAGGATATGCTGAGCTCCAAGAGACCCTCAAGGGTCAGCAAGTCCAACCCTCAGCCCTGCACAGGAGACTTCAAAAGTCACACTATGTGCTTTGTAAGTAAAGACAAGCCCTGTGCAGATCCAAATGAACTCAGCACTGCAGAGCACACCCTGGTGAGCGAGCACAGGGCAGTTCTCGCTCCCTGGGAAGCAGCAATTGGGGCAGAACACAAACAGCCCCACAATCCCTCCAGCAGAGCATGGACAGCCTGGCATTGATGGAGGAGACTCACCAAGACACAGGGAATGTCCCTGGCTGCAGGAGCCAGCGGGGACACACCAAGGTCAGGGAGAGGAGGACACCTGGCCATGGGCCCCCAGCTCTGTAAGAGCCCATGTGACCCAGAGGAGGTGACATCCCATGAGCCAGGGGGTGCTTACATGTCCCATCTCCAATGCACACTCCCATCATGGGCATCTGCTGCCCCTGGAGATGCTTTTGGCTTTCTACCTGTACTCGAGGGCCTGCACCTGCAGCTCCCTTCTCATTTGCACTGGGGACACAGAGTTGACAGTTTAACCTGCAGAGCTGGGAACAAACCTGATGTGCTTTTCTTTTAAGACCCCTAAGTTCATGACCTACTGTCAGGTTGGGCTCTACTGGCAATTCCCTCTCTCTCCTCCTCAAGAGTGGCTGCAAGATCAAGGGCTCAGTGTTACTGATTCTCCTTCTTTCAGTGGAAATGGAATTCAGTTTTCAGATGGAAAATATCTCCTGGAGAAGGTGTCAGTGAAATATATACAGGAAAAAAACAGGCTGAGGTTACACCACCAGTGCTGAAGTCATATAGTAAGTCAACATGTAAACATGAAGAACTTCAGACCAGCTCACACCCAGCCAAGGCACCAAGTTAGAAGTGACACATTCAAGGTTGTGTTCATGACTTCTGTTAATGTAGATTCACCCCTTCCTCAAACCCCTCTTCCTCATTTGCTGGGGATTTCAGTTCCAGGCACGCCAGAGATTTCAGGCAGAACTCTTCGAAAACCACACGTGATTTATTCTTGGTTATTTAACACAGGAAAACAAGAGGACCAGGTGTATCCTGAGAAGTGCAGGCAGAAAGATTCCAGAGCTTGACAAGTCTTCAGTCTGAAGAAAAATTAGGGGAAATGCCCAAGTTCCTACATATTAATGATTGTCCCTGCAGAGTCTGGAATGTCCCTGAGTTCAGGTAATGCCCTGGCATGGGGCACAGGTAAGAGCTGGAGCTGCTGCTCTTGCAAGCTGAGATAAACACTGGGGCCATCTCTGGAGTAAAGGGTGGTGCAGGTAGAAGCTCCTCTGTTTTTTGTTGGTGGGTATCCAGGATATTCATACCAATGACTGGCTGTTTTGCAGACATTTGATGCCATGGATACTCTGGGACTCGCCCACCTCTCTGCCTGGGACTGGTGGGACAGGGAATTTCAGCTTCTGCCTTAGCTCAGCTCTCATGTAAATCTGCCATTTCCCTCCACTCCACAGGCACCTGGCAAACACATTCCTCTGGGGAATTCAGGAATGTGCACAGCAGCAGGGCTTGGCTCTGCAGACACTGAGCCTTCAGCCTGGTGGGATCTGAATTCCTGACTCCCTGTGTCCCTTTCCTCTCCCCATCCTCAGACACAGCCAGCTCCTCTGTCCCATCTTTGCAGATGAACTGGGGCAGTCCCTGCTGCTGAAGTTCTGTGGCTTTCTCTGGGACCCCCAACAGTCCTGCAGACCCCAAGACTTGAGACTTTAAATCACCTTCCCCCACCTGCCCAGCAGGTAAGGACGTCGCTCCTCTGCCCTGTTCAGCTCTGCCAGGAGATGCTGCTGGAAGTTCTGCCTTGGCACGGAGCTGCAGAGCCAGAGACCAAGCAGAAGGTGAGACAGACCCAAGGGGCACGCCAGAGGATGGGTGTGCTGTCCTGAGCTTCTGGGCTCTTTCAGCCTCACCCTTCCCTACAATTCCAAAGGAGATGGAAGTGCTCTGCAAATCTTCAGTCCAGCTACTGTGAGGGCCCTGGCACAGGCTGCCCAGAGAAACTGTGGCTGCCCCATCCCTGGAAGTGTCCAAGGCCAGGTTGGATGGGGCTTGGAGCAACCTGGGCTAGTGGAAGGTGTCCCTGCCCATGGCAGGGGGTGGAATGAGATGGACTTTAATGTCCATTCCAACCCAAAACAGTCTGTGATTCTGTTGTTCTGAGATCCTCAGTGGCAACTCTGTCCCAACAAGATGGTAACTGTGGAAGGGAAATGAGATTCCAGTTTGGGAGCGTATTTTCTGAGAAAAGCCATGGCAATCAAAGTTTTAGCCTGAACAGGTAGTGGAGCATCCCCTGGCAGGGGACCTGTGCTGTGCCCATGGGCTGAGGAGAGGTCCAGGGTGGGATGTGTGCACTGGCTGGGGCAGTGGGGCAGAGGGTGGGGGTACAGCTGGCCAACATTCTCAGGCTCAGGGGTGCTGCCCCCTCTGCAGCCACAGAGCTCCCCAGGGTGAGTGGTGAAGCCCTGAGTGCTCCTTGGCACAGCACAGTGCCCTCTGCCCTTGGCTCTGGGGTACCAAAGAGCAGGGGCTTCCCATGGGGGAGAGTCTCACAGATAATAAATTGTTCCTTTATTCATTGCAGCCTCTTGCCTTTGTCTGGGAGGTTCCTCTGACCCTATGGGAAAGCACACCCTCCTCCTCCAGCCCACACTGATGCCGTGTCCTCCAGTCCCATCTGCAGCCTGAGCCCTTTCCCAAGGGCACCAGAGGACCTGCCCTGTGGCATTTGGTCTCCCCAGGCCCCAGAACAGCTTTCACTCTCTCGTTTTCCTTATGAATTGAAGGAACCTGAACACTTGAACATCCATTTCTATTTCTCCTTTTTCAGTCTCTTTCCCACTTGCACATCCTGTCTGGGCACAGCAGCGTGTTCCTGGGTGGGTTGTGTCATCTTCTCCCTGCTCCACTTCCTGGCCTTGCACAGGGACCATCGCTGCAGCTTTGGCTCCCTTCTCCCTCCCTGAGCTGCATCTGTGCCCGTCCAGGGATTCTCTACCTGTTCAGGGTCTGTCCAGCCCTCAGAGATGAGTCATTTGGTTTCCATCCAACCCTTTTTAGCCTTCTGGCTGCCTCAGCAAGTTGGCTGGACTCTCTCACAGAAAGGAAACAGAGGTCGAGGGAGCTGCTTTGGCCAAAACCCACTATTTTATCTCACAGGTTTAATTACAGTGATTTGTCTGGAAAATTTGGCTTTCTGTGATAAAAGACCTCTCTAATGAGAAAGACCATAATCATGATTGAAGGATCTCCTGAACTGAGGGTATGCTAATGCACATGTTACCATATGTATGTTCTATGCAAGTATGTTCATGCATATAAATATGTTTACTAAACTGTTTGAACCTGCTCTACAATACAGCCTGGAGTTCTCTTATCTCTGCTGCTGCTGAAAATAAACAGATATATCCAAACAGCCAAACACTCCTGGCTGAGATGCTCCTTATCAGAACCACTTCCCCCCACTGACCCAGTTAAACCTTCAGTAATTCATTAATTTCCTAACCGTGGCTTTTTAGAAGTACTAACCAACTTTCCTATCAGCATATTTTTGATCTTGAGAAGCTGCAATTCCCTAATGTTTTGTTTGCTTTCTGCAGCCTGCAAATGCATCCATCCGTTCAGCTTTGTCCCTGCCTGCCTACCTCCACTAATTATCACCTCTTTTCCCACACTCTTGTCTCCTGGCTGGGGAGTTCAAAGCCTTGGTAGAAGGAAAGTTCAAAAAAAAAATTATTCAAATCCTGCCAGCATCTTTACTCCTTATATGTTGAGTGTCACTCAAGAAAGGAAATAAAAGGGAGAAGATTCCAGGACATCCCTGATCCTGAGCTCCCTGCTCTCTGTCCCAGCTGTAGTAAAGCTCCTAAAATCTCTTGGGAGAGATCTCTATTTTGTTATCCACCTTCTCCAGGTGAAAGGGAATGGGAGAGTGTAGGAAGAGCCATGAGAAGGAGGTCTGGATGCTCACTCTTGGTGGCTCAGCTGGGACAGTGAGACACCACACCCAAAGGGTGGAGAGCTGCTCCATCCACAGTGTGCACCTTCCCCCTCCATCCCCAATGCCAGGGACACCAGCAGGGACTTCACCTGGCTGGATGGAGCAGACAGATCCTTGGGAAGGGTGGGATCTGCAGGAAGGAGCTGGACTTCAATGATCCTTGTCGGAGCCTCCCAGCTCAGGATGTTCTGTGATTCCATGGTTCTGGAACTCCATAGAGCCTGGCTCCCAGACCTGCATCAACCTTTCCCTACCAGACCTTCTGCTGGGGGTCTCTCTAGTCATGTGTCAGCCTCATTCCCACCCTGCTCAGTCAGGTCCTGTGGATTTTAGACTCACTCAGGACAAGCCAGACCAGCAAACCCCAACCACAGCTGTGAAATTTCCACCTCCCATGCCCTGTGATCCCACAGAAACCCTCCAACCTGAATGAAATTTGGTTCCCTGCCCATGGCAGGGGTGGAACAAGACGGTCTTTAAGGTGCCTCCCACCCCAAACCAGTCTGTGAGTCCCTTTCCATAACACCAGAGCAGAGCAAGGTAAGGGTGGGAGAGCACTCCTTAGCTTGGGGATATGGAAATTCCTCAGCCTAATCCCTGATAAGATAGGAAACGTTCCTTTTCAGTTACCAGCACTATTTGGACACCCAGTGCAGCACCTCCCTCTGCCTCACTGCTCAAAGAACCCAGGACTTTATCAGGGGGGCCCAAGTCAGGCATTCCTGGACATTTCTGACACACCTTTCTCTGACACTGCCACAGCTCAGTGTCCAGCAGTGGGTCCTTCTGTGCTCACACCTTCCTGTAGCTGCTCCAGGAGGACCCAACAGCTCTTGGGGCCACAGTGGGGGACTCCTGGTGCAAAAAAACCCCAAGAATGAGACAAACTCAAAGGACTCCAAAGAGTGTTCTCAGCTTTGGGAAATGCCAGATTTTTAAGATGGTTTTGGGAATAAAACCCAAACATACAAGTTATATTCTCTTTTTCATTAGATGTCTTATTAAAATTTAATCCTTCATGGAATATCTGAGCAAGGTTGGAGGGGACAGCTGTGGGTATCAGAAAAACCAATTCTCTCCAAGCAGTGATGGAGGAGCTTGAGGTCCATGAGGACTGAAAAGTGGCTGAAACCTGGACAAAAGAACCATGGAGATGATGAAAGGCAGGTGGTGCCTCCAGCGATGACACCATTCTTTGGTGACCAGAACTTCCCAAGAATTGATAAGTACCCAGGACTCACTCTTGGTGGAGGATTTGTACACCTGCCCACAGAACACTTTGGACCAAGAAGGGGTTGAGGAAAGGACAGTGGCCATGCCCCCAGCTCTGCTGAGCCTTCCATGAGAATCCTCACCTTGCTTTCAGCAAGGCTCTCTGCTTTATCAGGGAAATGTTCTGAACTTTCCTGTGACCTTGCAATAAAGCAGATAAATGTCCCTTCAGCACACACAGGCTGCAGTGCACGTTTCTGCCCAGGGTACCCCATTTTTCATGATGATTATTCCAGCTACATCTTCATGATAAAGGGTTATTTTAAGGACAACACAAGGGCTGCTCATATCTGTCTTGATATAACGACATAAAGAACTCCCTCTCAGCCCAGAGTCTCTTGCTATCTCTCCTGCTGAACTTCCAGGGGATATTTCTTACCTGTCTTTGAGGTTTAGCATTACCTCAATGACTCTCAGCAGGAGGCCTGATGGAAGAGGCTCGAGCAACAGTGATCACAGCTTAGATTTCACAGAAAATTAACTCATTTATTTTCATATTTACACCCTGTTGGGCCGGGAGATGGCTCTGACGTTGTCGATGAAAGATCAAGTTCAATCAGTGGCCTCATCAACCTCTTTCTTTGTGGGGATCAATCCAAAGAAAAGGAGAGAAAGTAATCCAAGACAACTGGTGGTGCATGGTGGGATCTGAGCAGCTTTGGGCATTTGTGACAGTTGTTGGCAAATGCAGGGGTTGGGAAAGTGTTTGTCTAATTGCCTTTATGCAAAGAGAAAACTCAAAAAGCAGCAGAAAAATAAACAGACGAGTTGTACCCTGAAAGATGTCCTTGGGTACAATCATGGAATATCCTGAGCTGGAAGGGACTCCCAGGGATCATCCAATCTTACTCCTGGACCTGCAGAGACACCCAAACAATCCCACCCTGTGCCTGGTCATACTCTAATGACAGAATCAATCCTTGGTGTGATAAAGCTTGTTACCAGATGCAAAAACACAAGTAGAAAAACTGTCATGATGCTCAAAAACAAGTTATGATGCTGGTAATTAGCCAGCACTCCATCAAGAATAATCAGCCAGAATTATACATCAAATGAGAGCAAACAGAATATGCAACAGTCTCCTAAGGGAAGTGGCAGAAAGAACCAACAATTGAGTCTTTTCTGTACTGAGCTGGAAAACACAGCACAGTTTAGTGTTTGTCAGTGGTACAACATCACAACTGAGGCTGAGCAACTGAAATGTGTGCTTGTGCATGGTGAGAAAAGCCCTTCCCCCAAAATCTGTGCATTCAAAACAGGAAAAAGGGAGGAAGAAAAAGCATTCCCAGCATTTCTTGCAGGATCATTTCCATTAGACATCATTCTAACAAGCTGCATTTTCTTCTAGTTTGTGAGTCTGCTGCTTCATCCAAGGAATGGTCTGTCCAGAGGCATTAATGGAAATAGACTTTGGTGCAGTAATGGAAGGGCCTGCTGTGAATAACTCTGAAATAATAAAAGCTCTTTCTTCAAAAGTGATAAAATGCAATGCAGTATTCACCAAAAAGGTGTCTGTTCTAGACCATTCAGAGGCCAGAAAGGAGCAGGGGAGATCAGTCTGCTTTGGAGACATCTGCAATCCAGCACATCCCTGTGGCTGCAGCTCTGGGCTGGCCACGAGGAGTGTCCTTTGCTTCCTCTAGAGAGACATCAGCTGTAACCTGGGGCAACTTAAGGTATCTCAGGGGTCCCCAAGGAGCAATATGTCATAGAAGCCCTGGAAAACTGATCTGCTACAGTGGGAGCTGCAGACTGGGATAAACAGCAATTTGAAATGTCTCTGGCTGCTTTTGTGCAAGTGAATGAGCTGAGCCCTTGGTCAGTAGGGCCTAAAGAGGATCCCAGCAGGTCACCTGGGGCTGCATTTGTGACATCTCCGCTGAGTGACTGACCAGCTCTCCATGGGCTGAGCATCTCAGGGTGGGCATTTACATTAAGTTGCCTTGACTAAGAGTTGAGTCTCATCCTGAAGACCAGGAAGTCCACTCTGGCCCTAAAAGCCACAGACATGGACAGTTCAGTGCAGTGACCTACATAGAGGAATCCAGCCTGCCCTGGAGGGTCAGGGCAGCCCAGGCACCCACCAGCTGCCAGCTAAGAAGAGAATGGATCTTCTGGAGACCCAGCCTACCTATCACCCAGTGCAGATGCCTCAGACACCCTCAGGTGTCTCAAAGGCCACTGGAACTCTATGATTTGGCATCTTAGTCAAGCCCAAAGGTCCAGTCATGTCAAGGCCAAAAGTGTCACTGTTATGGATGTGGTTGGTATTGCAGCCAAAGCAGCTGAACTCTTCAAAGACACCCCGTTGGACTGGGATTCCCAAAGGAACCCCCAGGATTCAGCTGCCCAGAGCCCTGGAAGTCGATAGCCAGACCCCCCAGCTCTGAACACCTCTGAGAACACAGATCTGCTCTTGCCTGTTCCTCCTGCTCCTCAGCCCCAGTTCAGCTGTGTGCCCTTTCAGCACAGAGCCTGCACTGGGGCTTCATTCCTCTGCAGGGAACAATTGATACCAGGGGCTTGCAACACCCAGGTTCTCCTCGGAGGTCTTCCATGGAGCAACAAACAGGCCCAACCCTGCTCTGTTCAGGAGGTCTGATAAGATCACTGCCCAAGGTGCTGTGGCTGCAGGCCAGAACCCTGTCCCAATAAACCATTTGCTGCAGGACCACCTTGTCTGGACTTGTCTTCCCATATGAAGCCAGGCAAAGCAAAGCATTCAGATGCTAAAAATGTTCAACTATTATTGGTCTTTGTCCAACATTCGGAGGCTCATAAATCTCCCAGCAAAGATAGAACAGGAGCGTGATTAAGAAAACAAGAAATTTTAGGCATTGATTCCTCACCTCCTGCTCCCAGAAAAGCTATTGCCTGTTGATGAAATGCCTCCCTTGTCTGGCTTCCAATCCAGCCCTATCCCTGCAAGTGCTCTTTTCAAATCTCCTGCATGACAAGAGTCAGACATATACATGTGATCAAAGAGAAAACACTCATGCATCTGTGCAGTCATGTCCAGGGGTGGAAAGAAAAAGCCAACAGCAAAGGAAAGTCAAGAGACCCCAGAGAGTGTTTCTTCCCCTTTTTCACTGCAGAAAAAGCCCCAAACTGCAAACTGAGGAATGCTTGGTGGCAGCAGAACTTTAAACAATAACAACCACCTCTCTGCTTGTGTTTTGCAGGGACTGATCTCAGGTGTTTCCAGCAGCTGAGATAAAACCACCTGCTGATCTCCACACTGGTAGATCTCCCAGCTGTTACCTCAGGACATGCTGGATGCAGATCTCATGCAAATGAGACCGTGTGTGACATGACCGAAATCCTTCTCAAATGCTCCTCTGGAACAGGCTCAGCTCGGGGGGAACCAGCCCTGCTGGAGAGCAGAGCTGAGGAAAGAACATTTCCTGTTCTCAAGTAGCCAATAGGTATAAGGAACAATTCTTTGTGCTCGCTGCCAGCCAGGGAAATCACTTGTGCTCCTGACATTCTTTAAGGCTGTGGTGTGTCCATACAGAGGATCTGATGGAAAAGGGGAGATAGAATGGCACGTAGGGAAGAGGGGAGGGCACCTGTGGCCAGCGGGATGGCCAGCACTGGCAGCACAGCCGTACAAGTCCAGCCCTGCTGCCTTCCCCGCATCCCAGGGGAAGGAAAGGTCATGGAAAGAGCTGGAACAGCTCTGCCATGAGTGGGCACTTGGTGGAGGAACCTCAGTGCTCTCTACAACTCCTTGCGAGGAGGTTGTGCTGAGGTGGGATCTCTTCTGCCACATCTCAAGTGAAAGGACAAGAGGAAACAGCATGAAATTGTACCAGGACAGGTTCAGATCAGATGTTAGAAAAAAATTCACTATTAGAAAAAAAGCTCACCGAAACAGAGGTTAGGCTTTGGAATAAATTGTTGGAGTCACTGTCTCTGGAAGGGTCCAAGAAGTGTCTGGATGTGGCACTTTAGGGGTGCTTGTGGTGGTGCTGGACTGGTAGTTGGACTGGATGATCTTAAATGTCCCCTTCAACCTTGATGATTCTGTCCTTCTGTGACTGAGGTGTGTCTGGAAGAATTTAGGGTCAAAATAAGTAGATTCCTTTATTTAGGAGTCTCCTGCCTCTTCAGAGATCCCTCCTGCCCTCAGACTGGAAATGCACCTTTACAGTGGAGCATCCTCACCTGGAGATGCTGGTTTACCCCTTCCAGAGCAGGGACGAGCTGGAGCTGGGATGAAGCTGGTGGTGCCCCCAGGCCTGAGCTAATGATTAAAAGACACCCCATTTCCACAGAAAGCCTGAGTTCAGACTCTGCAGGTGGAATTTCAGCTAATGACTACATCTCCTGTGTCCTGGTACAAGATGGTCATTAAACAGCCTTTTATAAAATATTCATGCAAAATTCTGTATAATTGTGGAGGGTTTCCAGGAAGAGGCCAGACATTTGTGTGATTGGCATAGTGGAAAGACATGGAACGAGAATATTTCAGCACAGAAACCCAAGTAAAAGTTTTTCCTGCTCTTTGTTTGGCATCCCTATAGCAATTTCAATAGAACCTAAAATAATTCAGCCTCATAGCCTTGCAGAAAAAAAATAAAAAAAAAAGCAGGTAACTAGAAGAAGGCAAGGCATGGATAAAGCAGGAGTTAAGTGGGACCTTTTGAGTCCTTTAGAAGAAAAGTTTGGCTTCATATGCAGGATTAGGGACACACTGGCAGCTCTGTAGTGCAGCTTCTCCTGGAAGGGCCTGCTTGGGCTGTCCCCAGCCAGGAGCAGGACCTCATAAGTCAACCATGAGAAATCAGTGTCTCCCTGAGCAAACAATGACCCAGTTCTTGCTGGGGCTGGGCTGGACACTGATCAGCACAGACACAGAGCCTCAGTGGGTACACTCAACAAAGCACTTTGTCAGTGGGACTTCTGTCTGCCCTGGCCACATCCAGATGTCTGCAAAGCTGGTCCATAAAGATATGACCAGGTGACCTTTAAATGTGAGTCCAATGTGAGGGCTGGGCTGGGGCACATCCTTGGTGTTGAATACAAAGGTTGGCATTTGGGGAAGAAAAACAGCCTCTCTCTTTAGCTAAGTAATAATAATAATAATAATAAAAAAAAAGACAAAGCACAGGAGAGAGGCCCAGCCTTTCACTGGGCCAGGCTGGTGGAGCAGCAAAGCACAGACACACCACACACTGACTGAGGCACAACCTGCAGCCTCCAGGCTCTGCTTCAAAGCAAAGGAACAAACACAGGAGACAATGGAGTCTCCCAAGGAGAGAGTGCACAGGGTGCATGTCCTGCACAACAAAGAGCCCTGGGATCAGCTGGCATTGGCTGCTCTGCAGCCCCAGCACTGCCGTCAGGGCTTTAAATATGCAGCACACGGGGAATGAACATGTTTTTGTAAACAGGTCAGTACGTGGCGGTGAGAGCTGGTGGTGAATGTGACAAACAAACCAAGCACCTGCAAACCCTGACACCTGAGTCAGTCAGAATATTTCATCCAGATCTCACCAGAATTTTTATATGAATAGCTCATCTTGATACCATCCATTCCATATTTAAAAATACCCTGTTCAAATGGCCTATTTCCTGCTCCAGGGACAATGAAGTGTGGAGGCAAGTGGCAGGATGTTTGTTGTGTTCCAGCATCCAGTCCATGCCTGGACATTCCAAGGGGAGAGCTTTCCAGAGGCTGGGAATGCTGCAGAGAGCAACTCCTGTGCCAACCACACCATGGCTGAAAGCTTTGACCACATTCAGATGTCTGCAAAGCTCGTCCATAAAGACATGGCCAGGTGACCTTCAAATGTGAGTCCAAAAGTGAGGGCTGGGCTGGGGTGCCTATTTGCCCTCCTCTTTGCTTGAAAAGGACATTTTGGCCTCATTTGCACAGTTTTGGTGGTGGATGAAGGAGCGGGGACCTGAGCACACACTGCCAGGTTCTCTGGGACCAAAGCAGCTTCACTGGGAGTCTTTCCAAGGTGTCAGGCTCCCTTTAGGGGTAGCTCAGGACAAGCTCCAAAGAGCTGAGGTGGCTGGTCCCCTCAGTTGCTCTGATCAGCTGCTCCCCTGAACAGGGACAGCTCCACCAAGGTAACTCCATCACTGGGAGAGCTCTGAGTTGGGGCACAGGACCTTGATTCCTGCAGGCTCCTGCTGGGGTTTGCCAGCTGTGCTCATGGGCACTGCTGGGCACAGAGGAGGTGGCACTGGCATGAAAACCTGGCCAAGCCACCAAGCCACTGCAGAGCTTCTGGGACACAGCTTTTTGTTGTGTCTCTGTACAGCTCAGCCCAGGGAAGTGCAGGGTCATGGTTAGTCCTTCTTGGCATGGTTTTAGCAGGAACACATAAAGCACCAATGGAAGTGGTTGGATTGGCCAAGGAACTGCTGTATCCATCTTTTAGATGTTCTGAATGCAAGTAGGGCTCATGAATTCACATGAGGCACTGAAGGATGTACCTGTGTGAGCTGTTGCTCCCACATCTGCATGCACAGAGGAGGTTGGCCTCTGATGTGTTCCAGCCTTTCTGTTGTTTCCATAGATGAGACCAGGACAATGTTCATTACCAGGTATATGTGACACATCATCTCCAGTCCCCTGTCCCACCCACAAGCCTCAACAGTCCCCTCTTGACACTCAGAACCAGTTCAGGGAGCACACCCAGAGAAGGACTCCCAGGAACCTGAGCAGCAGCAGCAGCAGAGGCAGCAGGAGGGCAATAAACACTCGTAACCACAACAAGAAGTGTCTGGATTGTCTTCAGCCAAACTGCAGAGCACACACGAGGTGAGTGTTCCAGCTGCACCAGAGCCATGGTCAGATCAGAGGATGGGCAGGTCCAACGTGGGCTACACTTGAACTGCCACCTGCACATCCTTACTGTGTGGCACCATGCCATTGGAAAGGGGAAGGGATGCCAAGAAGTCCCACCAGCTGCTCACCTGAGGAATTCCAGGATCTGTCCATGAGAAGCTTCCTGAATTTTCTGTGATGGAGCCTCCAGAGCTTCCCTGTGTGGCCTCTTCTGGTATTCCATGTCCTTTTTAGCAAGGGTGCTTTGTCTAGGCCTCTAACCTGAATCTTCTTCATTGAAATTAAGCAGATTTTATTTTTCTTTCCCAAAGGGAGATGAAAACCAGCCCATCACTGCTTTCTTCACACAAGACCTGGGAGCTGGACAATGGTTATCAAGCTGCTGTTCCTGTCAGATAAAACTCTCAAAGGCTTTGACAAGGATTTATTTTACTTATTGCTTTTCCTAGAGTCACTAAATGGAAGAAATACTTTAAATTAGTTAGACAAGATTAATTCTTCATAAATTCATGTTTCTTTGTCATCTTATTATCCTCTTGGCACCTTTAAACTGATTATTTAATAATTTGATCTTGCATTCGTTCCGCTGCCCAAGTTTCGTTATCCTCATGTTCATCTCTCAGGACGTTCATTCTGTGCTTTTACAGGTTGTACTTTTGTGTTTGTCACTTTTCAGTTCTCTTGGACCTCAAGCATCCTCCATCACTGCTTGAAGAGAATTAGTTTCAGGGATTTCCATGGACCAGTTCCTTAGAACTCTGTGCTCACTCTCACATCTGGGTGCTCTGAGTATCCCCTCTCCAAGATATTCCCAAGGTTCTTCTGCGACAGGAATTTTTCCCGTTGTGTCTAAGGCAATTTTTACTTCTGTTGGCTGCTCAGGCATTCCCAAACTCCTCATTAGCTTGTGCTCCTGCAAACTGGCTCTTTGACCCTACATTTGTTATTTTTCTTTAATTTCCATGCAAAGACATTATACAAATCTGTCTTTAACTTTTGTTGGGTTTTGAATAAGTCTATGGGCTATTACTCTTCTAAAGAGTGTTTCTGGCCCCTTGTCTGCCTTTCCCAAACCATCACAGAACCACAGAATCACCTGAGTTGGAAGGAACCCACAATGATCATCAGTCCAATCCCTGTCCCTGCACAGACACCCCAACAATCCCCCCCTGTGCCCCAGAGCATCATCCAAACCCTCCTGCAGCTCTGGCAGCCTTGGGGCCGTGCCCACTGCCCTGGGGAGCCTGGGCAGTGCCCACCACCCTCTGGGGGAAGAAGAACCTTTGGCTGAGATGCCCCCTGAGCCTGCCCTGACACAGCTCCAGCCATTCCCTGGGTGCTGTCCCTGTCCCCACAGAGCAGAGATGGAGCTGCAGCCCCCCCTGAGCTCTGCCCTCAGCCTGCTCTGCTCCAGCTGGACACACCAAGTGCCCTCAGCTGCTCCTCAGGGCCCCTCCAGACCCTTCACCATCTCTGTGTCCCTCCTTTGGACACTCTCCAACAGCTTAATATCCTTCCTATATTGTGGTGCCCCAAACTGCCCCCAGGACTCAAGGGTTGGCCACCTGTGGGCTCTCAGTGTCTTTGGGGTCAAATCAGTCACTGTGTGTTGGCTGTGAGTTCAAGTCCCTCCTGCTGATCCTCCTTCCTCCAGCCTCCCTGAACAACCCTGACTTTCACTATTTCATGTACCACACCTCCTCTTGCCTCTCGAGTGCTCCTGCTGAAATCTCCCTGTAACGTGCCAGCCTGTCAGACAAACAGCCACGCTTTTCAAACAGCTCCTGGAGCTGTTGCTGTCAGTCCTATCTAGACCCACATCTCTGCCAATCCCTGTCCCAAAGCCAAAGCCACTGTGCCATGTGCAGCTCCTCCCCTCGTGCAAGCAGCTGCAACATGCCCAGGAGATTCCAGGTGGGAGATACCAGGGCTGGGGAGGATTCCTGATGCTGAGTGTGATCTACAATCCTGTTCTATTTTTTCTTCTGTAATCTTCTTTCAGTGTTCACAATTAGGAATTTAAACTCTTGTTTTGCCAGAATAAACTTGTTTTCACCCTTAAGCATGTCTGGTATTAGAGGCAGGTCTAGGTGAAGCTCTGAAATTTGGATTTGCATTCCCTGTTCTGAGGCAATTAATCCAAACTCAGCAGGGGGACACCTGGGTCCTGACACCAGTTTGGATCCTCCTGAAGCTGCTGACTGTGCTGGGCTAGGGCCAGGGCCAGGCGTGGACTAGTCCCATTCCTGGTTTGGAGTCAGTAGAGGGACACTTTCCAAGGCAGGCAACCCCCAGACCACGACAGGGATTTGTGATGGGGTGACTTCACAGCCTCCCTCCATCAGAAGGGACATGTAGGTCACCTTCCCAACCAGGCTGGACTGAGGCTTGCACAGTGCCAGGGTCACAGACCCCTCACTGCTGGCAAAACTGGATTTGGATTGACTGAACATTCCTCCTGTTGGGGTAGGGGCTGAGGAGGAGGGAAGTTCTCCTGGCAGCTCATGCAAGGCCAAAACCTGCTGTCAGATTTGTATTTGTACTAATCACATGGAGATGGGGACAAAGGGAGCAGAACATCCTCCTTGAAGCAGTTCTTGGACCCTTCTCTGCAGTCTGTGGCTGTCAGAGCTGTGGGTGAGGAGGCCTCGGGATGTTCCCATTCCAGTGTGAGGGAGAGCAGTTGCACCCAGGAAGGGTTGGTGGATCTGATGTCTCCTAAAGGTCCTCCATGTTTTTCAGTGATTTCTCCTGGGTGGTTTTCCTCTTGCCTACAAGAGTTGGGTGCAGATCTCCCCATCCATCCACTCCATGCCTTGAGTTGAACAGCTGAAGGGGCCTGAGCTGAGGCAGAAGGGAAGAGAACAGACCCCAGGACAGGTTGAACCCAGGGCACAGATCAGCCATACTTTGCATTCCATGAGCAGGAACCAGCTTTACATCCCATGGGCATGAGGAAAGGCTCAGGCAATGTCCAAGGCGGGTCTGAGACTCTTCCACAGGAACAACCGAGGCCAGAGGAAAAGCTGAGGGTAGGCAGGACTGAAACCAGACCCAGGAGGGTCAGCTCAAGATCCTTGGCAATGAACATCACCGAAGATCAAAACTGCCCTTAGAGGAAACAAGAAATGATCTTTGTCCCCATTTTTGCTGTGACTGACACAGGTCAGCTTTACTGATGCAATTGATTTTCCCACTGTCACCATCCTTTGCATTTATATAGAAAGACAAACTGGAAACACTGACAGGGAGCGATCTGACCTCAGATTAAGTGACACATAAATACAGATCCTTGTTCTGCCCACCACAGACCAGCCTCATTCTCCATTCTCTTCCTTTGGTTCTCCCTGGGGAGGTAACACCACAAGGAACTCCTTTTGGGAGTTTGATCCCAAATGTTGTAACCTGTTTTCAGAGCCCCTGAGATTTAATGAGAATAGGTATCAATTCATGGATACCCTGAGGGTGCTGCTGTCACTGCTGACCCTCTGTGACCTTGGGCCTCTCAGGGGTGAGTCACTGAAAAGACTTATCAATGCAGGGACAAATCAATTCAGGAGAACATGCAGAACTCTCTTGAGCAGAAAATTTACAAACCAACTGGAACTGGGCATTTTTCACTCACTGTAATATATTATTCACCACAGAGAGGGCAATGTTCCCCTCCAGCTAAATATGCAAACAACCATGGGAAAAAAGTGGGAATATGCATTGTGATGTAGGAGAAAACATAGAATAACAGAATCATTTGGACTGGAAAA
>WBMV01002357.1:8381-94387 GCA_013396655.1 Campylorhamphus procurvoides
GAGTTTTGGACTTAGATCTGCGAATGGCTGACCCAGCAACAACTGACTGTAAACCTTCCATTCCCCTGTCCCCTGCACCATCAGGGGAAGGAGGGGGCATAAACAGGTCGAGGGGTGGTGGTGGAAAAGTGTTTCTAACCTGTTTTTATTTCTTAGTTTTAGTTTTTAGTTTGTTAGCAATAAATTTAGGCATTATTCTAAGTTCTGCTTTGCCCATGGTATTAATCAAAGCTCCTCTTTCGGTTGTTATCTCTAGCTGTAAATTACTAGCTGGTTTTCTTTTCTTCCCTCTGGAAGGTGAAAGGGGGTGGGGGGAGGCCTTGAAGGAGTTTTGCTGGACATCAGGCATTTATCCTAGATCAAACCACGACAGCCATCTTTCTGTGCCTGTGTGTAAAATCTGCAGCAGAACAGCGTACTCCAGAGGAGCTGCATTGACAAATCCTTTGGAAGCCAAAGTGTTTGTCAGCTGTGCAAGAATCAGCCTTAGTATCAGCCAGTGGATGCAGCCATAGACAAATGCTCTTCAAATTCCAGTGCTGATGTGACTTATACATTGAACCCTGCACTGTTTCTGGGAAAACCATCCTAATGCACCTTTGCTGATCCTTCCTGTGTCATCCGTACAATGAGTCAACTACAGACATTTTTGCAGTGCAGCAGTGGACCCAGTTGCATGGCCAAAGCAGCCTGAAAAATTGTTTTTCCCCAAAATCATCGAGTCAGTCAAAAAGACAGACTGTAAAAGAGAAGAGTGGAAAAAGAATCAACCTGGTCACAGAGATGTGTTTTTGCCTTGACTTGACTTGTTTCTGTAAAGCATGATAAGAATGCAGGCAAAATGTTTTCATATAAACATGCTTACATAGATTTCAAATAGGTGATTGGGCTTCACTGAAATAACTGAGAACAAAATATAATCAAATAAGATTCTTAGTTGTGTTATGATGTGATTTAAGTAATCCTTCTAGTAAAATAGATCTTTTAATAAGATTTAAGGTAATCATAATTCCAGTAAAGTAATGAATACATAAGGAAGAGCTTTTCATCGATATTTATTTTCTAAAACATAATCCCTGCAGATATGAATGAAACACAAATGGATTTTTAGCAACAGAAATAGTACCACTCTCATTTGCATTAATAAGATAGTAAGTAAGCTTTTTTTCTGCTAAGGACTTGTTGTGATTTTTGTTTTTAATTATTTCTGTACTAGCAAGTATAATAAGAATATTTTGCATTCTTTTTCTCTTTTTGATCTTCCGTTTTGTGTACTTTAAAAACAATAACAACAACAGCAACAGCAACAACAAAACAAACTAAAAACAAAACACCAAACCAAACAAACCAACACCAAACAAACAGAAAGCACAACAAAACTCTGGAAACAAACGTTTCCAGTGGATGCAGCCATAGTCAAATGCTCTTCAAATTCCAATGCTGATGTGACTTATTATGCATTTAACCCTGCACTGTTTCTGGGAAAACCATCGTAATGCACCTTTGCTGATCATTCAGGTGTCATCTGTACAATGAGTCAATTACAGACATACAAACAAAAATTGGTGGAGGGGGAAAAAAAAAGAGAAAAATATATTTGATTTCTTTGTGATATATAACACAGTATGTTTTGGCACTTTTAAGTACATTCGTAATGCTCACATTTTCAACTTCTGAGAAACTGACTATTAAAATACTAGTTAGTGAAAAACTGACCTACCAAAAAATAAAAAAGAAGGGAACAATCAACAGAACAATAAGTTCAGTGGAATTTTGATATTATATATCAATAATTACTGAACAGGCTGGGAAAGAGACTCATCTGATAAAGATTTAGTGTTCACACAAGTTTTGAAAAAACTGTTCATGGTTCACAAAAAGGAATTTCAAGACTCCTCCAACAACTTCTGTAGAATTTTGTGTGCGTAAACTTGCAATGACATAGTAACTGATTCCTGACATTGGTTACGAGTCTTTACAGGAACGCTTGTGTAAACCAGTAGGCCAGATTTTGATGATGCATTTATTTTCATAATTCCTAATATTTTTTTCATAATAAACCCATATTTGAAATAAATATATTTAAAATAAGCTCAGCTATAATATGTTATTGATCAAGTATATCACTCTGCAACAGATTTCTGTAAAACTTTTCAATAACCACACCTCCTGAAGGAATGTGAAAATACAGCAATGGTCATTCATAATATGTAATTTATATCTTTGCGATCTGTATAAACAACTAAATATGATCCTGAATACTTCAGAGACTGATAATTTTTTTCCCCTGTCATTACCTGATTTTTAAACACAAGAATTATGTCTTAAGAGCGTGTCTAACCAGACTTGCAGTTAGATGCTGCTTGGAGGGCAGCTGTGCTGTTTGAAAACTATTTGAACTTGGGTTTTGCCAAAACTTGGAAAAAAGTCATAAATACTGAAATAATCCTCATCTTATGATGTTACAAAGCATTGTTCTAATTAGTAAAATCTTTTGGTACAATACCTTGAGTAAGTTATTATTGATGTGCATGAAAAGCATATCATGTCTTAGTGGCAGGAAGAGATGTGAAAATCATTTTAGAAAAATAAGATATGTCTACATCTGAAAGCCAGCAGCTAACATTGACTTTGTCTTGTTAGATATCCTAAAATACATATATTTACATTTTTGTTTATTGCCATTTAGGTTGAACTTATCACTGTGATATACAGGCCCATTATGCTAGTGTTCAGTGCAAAAGTACAAAAACTGAAAGTGCTTGTTCCAAGTAGTTTATTATTTGG
The DNA here is from genome assembly GCA_013396655.1 of Campylorhamphus procurvoides. Classification (NCBI taxonomy): domain Eukaryota; kingdom Metazoa; phylum Chordata; class Aves; order Passeriformes; family Dendrocolaptidae; genus Campylorhamphus; species Campylorhamphus procurvoides. The sequence continues at coordinate 11,169 of WBMV01002357.1, forward strand.
TATACTCTGAGGTCAATTCTGATCACATACACACCTGAGAGTAAGTCTACTAAAACGGTTTGCCATTCTTCCATGTGGGAAACAGCTTTTGGAGACTAAATAGTATTTCTTAGGCAGAAGAAACATTAAACAAGGGAAATGTTGAAGCAGAATAGTAAACGCGTATAAACGTAAGACTCAACATTTAAATTTGTAGTGCTAATGCTTTTTGTACATACATTGTTCACTTCAACCTCTTCTTTTTTCTGATACTCAGCTCCAGCTGTACAAAGAGATGATGTTCAGTCACTTCTTTTAAGGCTAGAGGAACAAGAAATAAGGTTGTAAATACATTACAACTGACTCATTTGTTTCTGGAAAGAGGACTGCCAATGTAACAAGCTCCACTGTTGATCTTGTAGTCAGAATTCACAGGCTGAGGCAGGAAAACTATTAGACAAGCATTTGCATACACTATTATCTCTTTTAACAAGTTTGTTTCACTATCGCTCATTAACCATACATGCAGGAAATTAATTATTTGTGTCTCAGACACGAAATGAATCTTTTAAATTGTGTTCAAGTGAATATTTCATCAGCTTTCGGCACCTGTGATTTCTGTGGTGAAAATTTGATCTGTGAGTGGAAGCTTTAAATGCCAGAAACGCAAAGCAGAGAGTTTTATCATAGTACTGTAAGATTTTGGAAAAAAACCCAAAACATATTAATGATTACTAAGAGTAGGAAGGTATGGTACTGGCATTCTGTTTAATAGGAAATTTTGGGTAAGGGCCTGCCTGCTGTTCTTGCAGCACCAGGATTCAGCTGCCACTTTTCAGCTGTCCCTGCACTCAGTGAAGGTGCGGTTTTGTCCCTGATCTGCTGTTTGTGTCATGAGTGTGCTGGTCTGGGCCTGGGAACCACATCCTGCAGCTGTGCTGTCAGCAATGCATGAACACAGCACTGGGCTCTTGTGGCATGTTTGTGGGGGGAAGAGAGGAGAGGCTGCAGGGGTGGCTTTTGTGGGAAGGTTCCCCCATGTCATACACTATCAGTTGCAGCTGTCTCAAAAACAGAGCCATTGCTGCCCAAGGCTGAGCCTGTCAGGGATGTTGGTAGGACCTCTGGGATAACACAGTTCAGAAGGTGTAAAAAAGCTATCCAACAGCCGCTGGGATAGGGAAGTGAGAATATGTGAGAGAATCAACTGTGTGGACACCAAGGTCAGTGAAGGAGAGAGTGTTTCATGTGTCAGAACAGAAATTTGCCTGCAGTCCATGGTGAGGAAGGCTGTCCCCTGGCAGCACATGGAGCTCCACGGTGGAGCAGGTGGGTACCTGGAGGCTGTGATTCCATGGGAAGCCCATGCTGCAGCAGTATCCTGGCAGCACCTGTGGCTCCATGGAGAAAGGATTTGTTAGGTGACCTGTGCAGGAGCAGTGTCTGAACATGGGAAGGGTTAACACTGAAGAAGTTCAGGGAGGACTGTTTTCCATGGGAGGGACTTCATGCTAGAGCAGGGGAAGAATGTGTGGAGTCCTCCCTCTGTGAAGGAAGGAGGGGCAGAGACAACATGTGTTGAACTGATTGTAAGCAGCATTCCCTGTAGCCCTGCACCATTGGCTAGGAGGAGGTAGAAAAAGTGGGAATGAAGTTAAGCCCAGAAAGATGGAAGGGGTGTGGACAAGGTGTTTGTCCTTATTTCTCATTGTCTGACTCTGACATTTAATTGTCAAGAATTTAAATTAATTTTCGCAAATTGGGTCTGTTTTAGCTGTAGTAATTTAGATGGTAATTGCTGAACAGTCTATCCTTGTCCTTATCTTGACCCATGAACTTTTGGTTTTATTTTCTCTCCCCTGTCCAGCTGAGCTGGGGAGTGATAGAATGACTTTTTGGGCCAGGCAGCCAAAGTCAACCCATCACACTAGAGTGGAACCTATGCCTAGCTTACACTATTCTTTCACTACCTAACATTTTTTTTTTAATTCCACTGAATCTAAGATAAAGAAGAGTTTCTGACTCTGTTTCAAGAAATAGAATTTGAAATTAGTTAAGAAAAAAATTGATACAAAGTAATATTGTGTAGTATTTTGGCTATCTGGATTCCGCACAATATTTCTGTTAGACCAGTTCTGTTTTGTTTTTTTTTTTTAAATTCTATATGCTTCCATCAGGAATGAGGGAGAAATCATTATATTCAAACCTTAATACTTGACAGCCATTTTCTGATTTTCAGAGAAGGAGGGTCTATACTGAAACTGTTTTCATAATACATTACATGAACAAAATCAAACAATTTTCTTCATGTTTCAATTTCACATAGTATGCTTTTCAATGTCTTTTGTTTTATGTTAAAAGGACTAAGTAGCAGACACATAGCACAGGAATTTTTTTTTCAGAAAACTTTCAATATATGTGTGGCTTAATATGAATTTATATACTGTATAATCTCATATTTGTGGTGCAATAACAAAGGATTTTCAAAACTAGAGCTGCCTTTTCCCTCTAAACAAAGGATCTTAGGTCAAATTTACTTTAAATTTTTTCAGCATAGAGCTCACTGACTGTCACCAGGTGATATACGAGTTAAGCAAGTATCTTGTATTATTGTTCATCTGCAGGGGAACCTCACAAATTACACTGAATATAAGCAAACAAAACTCACAATTTTTGATTGCAATCAGGAGTAGTTCATATTCAATTGAGCAGATACTACATATTACAAGTTAGGTTTATGAACTGTTATATCACTGCTGTAGCTAACCGTTGTAGACTTAATCTTCTTCACAGCTTTGTTTTTCTGAAGACTGGTAGTAAATTACATCATGAACCCTGGAGAATTAATTCCTGGACAAATTGGACCCACCTAAGGGTGGGCAGCTGTGATGTGCAAAGGGATATTGAAGAAAAGTGAAGGCAAGGGTAATTAGAAGGCATTTTCCCTGCCTTATTCCTCAAGGAGGAACTGAAAAGGAGAGAAATGCAGCTACTGAGTGAACAGACAACTCGTGTGCCACAGGTACTTGGGATTTACACCTTACTCCCTCGTTTCTTGGTATGGATCCAACTCATTACAATAACTTGTTTATCACTTACCATATGTTTCATGTGATGCACAACAGAGACAAGTTTGTTTGGCCTTTTTTCTTTGGAGAACTTTTTGATCACTTCTCATTATTATTTATGCCTTCCTGAAACCAAGAGTTTAAAGTGACTCAAGGTATCAAAACCCAAGAAATTTTGTGTACTCGCTTTTCATCATTTTTGCTTACTTTTAGAGAGTTTTTTGGCTGTCCACACTGTACAGTTGCCACATTCATTTTGCATTAGAAGCTTTTTCAGCATGTTCAGTAACAAGTATTTTGGCATAGTGTTAAAATTTTTAAAATGTTTTCTTTCTCCCAGCTATTATGGCATGCCCATGTTAATCTCCAAGAACATATTTAAATGTAACTAACAGAATATTAGAAAAATTAGAAAAAAAATTCTCCTATGGTCAATCTTTCTAAATATAAGACTTCTTTCTGGGCACAAAATTTTAGAATGATGCTTTAATAATTTATTTTAAAAAGCCAAAGCTCCAACTGGAGTGGAGAAGCTTGCTACTCTTTCAAACATGAAAAATTTAAACACATTTATAAGCATTTCTTTGTGTGCCTATCTGTACATAACAGCACTGTAGCAAGCAACTGCAGGCTTATGCTGTTATGTCTTGACCTTTTTAAGACATAAAATTTTATTGGGCAGTGTTATTTGAGTCTCTTTAATACCTGTCAAAGGTTAGTAAGCATCAGATGTTGGGACCTGGGGTGTTGCTGAGGGTTACTTTTGTTGAGGGGATGCTGATTGCAGCAAGTACTGCAGAGAGCAACAGGAAGTCATTGCCTGCTCCCTGCTCCAAAGGTCCAAACCTCAATTTACAGCACAGAAACAGCGTGGAAGAAACATTGCCAAAGTCATGCCATGACATTGCAGGGCTGAAAAAGGGAGAGCTTTGGAGAGGATGAATTAAGAGGCAATGAAGGGAAGGACTGCACTGAAGTGGAAAGCAGTGGGTGAAGCGGAGGTGAAGAAAGGGTGAAAGAAGAAAACAAGAACATCAAGCCCACCTAGAAAATATTCTGAACTGCTTCACCACTGTCTGATGTTCCAGTTTAGTTTAGTTTTATAGGTAATCTCTAAGTGGTGTCTTCACAAAATTTCTTTCCTGAAAGCCACATGACAGGAGATGATAAAACATTTAACATTTGTTGATTTTCTATTGAATGTATAAGCAATGGTAAGGGAACATTTGCTTTGTGTGTTTGGCTTTTATTTTTTTTTTTTAATAGCTTATAATGCCTGGAAGTCCTTTGGCTGCACAGGAAGCTTTTCTTTTGAACTTTCATGACTAACATAACCACAGGAAAGCTAAGAGCATTGCTGGGATTTCAAATAAAAGAAGTGCAGCATGAAATAGGTAACATTTCATAAAAGCCATAGAAGTGGTCCTGAGAGTAAACGGAAATTATAGACGTACAGATGCATCTTATAGAACTTGACAGTTAAAAGGGAGTTGCATTGAAATATAATTTTAAATACCTTAGACAGAAATTAACCCTCTGAATAAACAAGACCAAAACTATCCCTAGAGCCTGTGCCTAGATTATTGCATCAGGGATGAATTGGGCCCACTGTACTGACGATAAGATATGAAGCTTGAAAAGGATACAAACAAAGATGAATTGGAAACACATGTCAGAAAGAATTTTTAGAATCATGCATTTATGAAGTAAATACTAGGCAAGGTGGCTGATGAAAAATGAAGGGAAGAGAGAGAGAGAGAGAGAGACTAACATCTCTTACTAGCTACTTCAGCTGGAAAAGGTCCATGGCATTTACTGCCCCTGATATTCCTTTTTAGTCACTTCACATTAAGGTATAAAATGGCAATATTGAAACATGTCTAATCTGTCTCATAAAATCTTGCTGTGTTTATGAGTCAAATAATAGATTGGTTTGGGCTGGAAGGGACCTTTAAAAATCATTTATTCCAACCTGCTCCAACAGTGGAGCATTCAGCTACATCTGGTTGCTCAGAGTTCTGTCCAAACTGACCCTGATTGTTTGCAGAGACAGAGAATCTATAATCTCTCAAAGAAATCTGTGCCAGTCTTCCACTACCCTCTTAATAAAAAAAAAAAAACAACAAAAAAACAAACCCAAACTTCCTTCCTTATATCTAGCCTGAATCTATTTTCATTTAATTTTAAAAAAATTACTCCTTGTCCTATTACTACAAGCCCTACTAGAAATCTGGCCCCATCATTTTTTATAAGCCCACTTTGTGTTCAAATGCTGCAGTAAGGTCTCCCTTGAGTCTTTTGTCCAGGCTGAACAATATGAGAATATCTTATTCTCTCAGCCTTTCTTCACAGGAGAGGTGCTTCAGCCCTCTTACTACTTTTGTGTCCCTACTCTGGATTTGCTCCAGCAGATCCATGTCCTTCGTGCACTGGGAAACCCAGAGCTGGATGCAGCACTCCAGGTGGGGTGTCACCAGAGTGGAGCAGAGGAGCAGAATCCTCTCCCTTGACCTCCTGTCCACATTGCTTTTCATGCAGACCAGAACACATTTGGCTTTTCTGGGCTGCAAGTGCACTTTGCTGGCTCATGTCCACGCTCTCACCTGCCAGCACCACCAGCACCAAGCACCAAGTCTTTTTTGGTAGTGCTGTGCTCAATTCATTCATCCCCCAGCCTGGATATTGATACTGGAGGTTACCCCAGCACAGATGCAGAAACCCCTTGGTATTGTTGAAGTTCATGAGGTTCACAGGGGCCGACTTCACAGCACTTACATACCACATCCAGCATGTGCCAAGTTATTAAGGTTATGGAAGTAGTTTCATAGCCACTTTTCCCAACTCCAACTTGAAAAAGTCTGTGCTCACAGAACTTGAGAGAAGCTAACTGCTTACACAGTGTCCTGAGACAAAGCAAACCACCAGTGCTGGGAGATTTGCTACAGGATTACGTCTAAGGGGTAATTACACTACAATAAATAAATGTATCTACAACTGATACAACTGATCAGATGGCCACCAGATATACTGGAGGCTATGTACCCAATTGCCTATGGTGAGGACATGTGAAATGTTTGGGTTTTCTCAGATAATGTTTCTGATTAGACTTAAAACAATGTTTGCTTTATCCAAATCTTTTGTCAGTTAAACCACATTGTAATAATCTAGCACAAGGATGAGCACTCAAAAAATGTTGGATATCTGGACAGAAACTTCAGCTTGAGGTATTGATTCAAGGATTTTGTGTAGTGTCAGTGACCAGCTCTGTAGTATCATATGGATTTTGAAGTTCATACATAGTGACAGATCTGTCAGTGTATAAGTTAGGAGCAAAAAATCTCCGGTAAACTGAAACCTGAAATATTCCATGGCACTTGAAATAACTCTTTATTAAATGGAGGACATTGTACAAACTTAACAGGACCTGCTTGCCTGCTTATCTGTTCAGACTTGCACTGTTTGAAAGCCCCTTCCAGCATTTTTGCTGGAAAAACATATAAAACATATAGTGAAAGAGGATGCATGATTTGACTTTTTCAAAGCTATGAATATGCTGGAAGTAAAATTCTGCTACTTTTTCACCTTATAGATGAAATAAAGCCAAAATGTGTGTGGGCATCACTTTATTCTATCCTGTTTCTGATGGTACTGAAGAAAACAGGTCCCACTCACCTTGGGGAGGTGGCCCCCACCTGGTCCTCTATGAATCTTCTGATGACCCGAAGGACTTTGTTCATTTTCCCTTGTTATTCCATCTCTTTCTGGTTTATTTGCTCTAAAATATATATCCATTAATTTTATCTCTGAAATCATGACTTCAAAAAATTCAGAGCATTTTCTACATGAAATTATTTATTATATATTTTGACTGTATATATAATTTAATTCAATATAAGCATATCCTGTTACTATTGTTTCATTCAAAGATAACAAAAGTAACATTCTGGTTTTACAAAAAGAGAAACTTTTATTCTGGAAATTTATTCTTGGGGTACCATTCATTGCTTTATTTGTTTTCCCCAAAAATACCTCTTGAAAGAAAGGAATATGAAGTATTAATATTTCCTTTTGTACTTTAGATTTATGTTTGCATAATGCAAACACTCATGGGCTTCTATATTTTTGATGTAGTTGAAACCTAATGATAGAATAGCCAAAAATACTGCAAACTCAGTATTATTATTTGGTTTGGTGTTTTGCTTGTTGGGTTTTTATTGGATTTTGTTGTTGTCCTTGTTCCTTTTGATTTAATTGATTGAAGGGAAGTAGTTTTGTTTTGAGCTTTTTACTGGAATTTGTTATGTAGCAATGCATAAAAGGACTGGACCAAGTCAGAGGCTGATAAGTGAATCTATAGTTGCACATGTTTTTACCAAAATATTGTATGCTTCAGCTAAATGTTCAACATAGTGGAATAGCAATAGTTGTACCACGAATCATATAAAAATGTAATTTAATTTTATAGTATTTGCAACTTGAAAGCCACATTAGCTTGTGATGCAAGAATATTTCGTATTTGCTCTGCTGTAAATTTTGCTCAAGGTTTAAAGCCACAAATAGCTGTGCCCCTCTGTTCTGTAATCACACACTGTGCTTTGAAAAGAGAGGTTAATGACACTCTTTCATTGCAAAAACCCTGTAGTGTCTGCAGTCAGTTTCAGCCTCTTGCTTTTCTACGTTAAGTAGTCCATGCTTGTAGATCAGAGTCGATTATAAACCTGGAGGAAAATTCAGCACCAGCAGAAGTAGACAAACTTCACCAGTGTAAGTATAGCCATTTATACAACTAGTGGTTTTGATCCATTAGAACCATGAAACTGATAATCAGTTTTCTCACAATTTAAGTTCTTTAGTCATCTTGCACTACAATGAAAAAGTTTCTTTGAGCTCTTGAGGATTAATTACAGTAGTTTTCCTCTAGTTCGGGTACCTCCTGTCAGTTATTCACCTGTAATGATTTAAAAGGGAATTGCTTTTCAGTATGTTTTAGCACCTGCTTTTTCCAAAATATGAAGGGCTCAACATAAAACTGCCATCTTTAGAAAAACAAAGAATCCTATTTGAAATGCTTCTTTTAAGCAAAATTTCACATTCAGTTGGGCAAAATAATAAAAAATTGCAAGTTGAAGATGAATGGCAGTATTAGGTGTACACTCACAATAATTTAAAAAACAAAAAGACGTCTACTTCTTTAAAAGAAGATCAAAATATTAGTTTCTTTAAAAAGGTTCGTTCAGAGGAGAAAAAAGAGGGTTTTTTTACTCTGTAACAGAAATCTTAGCACTGTGCCCAGTTAGAAAAATTTTGCTTCTGAAGAACTGTTATTGCATTTGGTTACCTTTTGAAAATGGAGGCATTCGTATTATAGGCTCTGTATGGAAAGCCTATATAATAATTAGGGAAAACGCATCTAAGTGTGTAATTGAGGAATGGGGTAGTAAGGTTTTAAAATATTTAGATAATAAATTAAGTGTCTGTTGAAACTAGCTATGTCAAATGACACGTATTTCAAAATACTTGAGACAACACATTTGAAATCTGCATAATAAAATTTCAACTGTCTGTCTAAAGAGAGAAACTTCCTAAACGGAACTGGCAGAGCAAATCAGATTTCCCACTTTAAAGAAAACACTTCAAGTCTGCAACATAGTTCCTAAGTTTGAAACGTGGAAGTTTGCAAGCATCTCGAAGAATCACAGAAAGGTGCTTCACCATCAGTATTCCACCGCAGAGTCATTGGGAAGTGATGGAGAGTTCCTTCTAGGGTCTGGCCTCTGACAGCAATTGCATAAGGTGCCTTGCTGCTCTTTCCTGACACAGTGTGCTCTGGCAAGTCTGTAACAGATTCTTCTCCAGAATTAACCCAGATTTTCAGGTGTCACTTTTCAGGAATACACATGGATTTGTAGTGACCAGGTAGACAGTTTTACACTACAGAAATTTCTAGGATTAATCCCAAAGATGGATTACTAAAATGCAGTATTCATTCCAGCCCACCTGGGAAGATTAAGTAATTTTTGATAAACTCAATAAACTCATAAACTTTATCATACTTCTTTATAAAAGTAGTCTTTTTTCTGAACATAATTTGCAGTGATTCACATATCCTTTTCTGGACCATACTGATTTTTGTTAGATACACAGTTCTCCAGGGTTGTAAGAAATGTAGTGCTCTTCTAAACCTCATGCAGATTTGTGAATTAACAAGGCTTGTACTGTTTTGGACAGGAGGACTGCTTCCTTCAGTAGGATTTATGTTCATAGTTTCTATGTATATTTCATTATGGTCATTATTTTATTATACTTATTTTGCTAGAGTTTTGGGGTATTTTTTCAATTATATTTTTCTATCATATAAAAAGAAACAGGTAAGGAAATACGATATAACTGGTATTGTTTCATAATGCAGATTGGAAGATATTTCTTAGATATTTTCATTTTATCGATGAAATTCCTATATACCTGAAAAATTTTAGGGATACAGATGGTTTTTGTAAGTTCCACCGAATTTGTCTAATCTCAGAGTAAGGTCTGTTTACTAATGCACATAGTGAAACTGAAAGATATGTTGGGAATTACAGAACTGTGTGCATTTCAGTGATGTGACAGTACTTGTTACCTTTATTTTGCAAGGTAATTTATTTTGCAATCCACTCTGAAGGTGGATTTGTATATAGAATTCTTTCTGTTTCAAATATCTGTCTTTAAAAGACTGAGAAATAATTTTGTATTTCACAGAGCTATTATAGTTTTCCTTTTATAATTTGCTAACACCTCTCAAGGAATGTTGTTATAAAAAGGTTTTTTTCTTGTATTTCTAAGTGAATTTTTCAGAGATCTATTTCTAATGAAAATTATATTTCTTTTTCTATAAGATAAAATTGTAAAGAAAACATATTGGTACCATGTTAGGTGTTGTGCTTGTAAAGATTACTTCAGCTTGAATTTGTTGTTTTGTTGTTTGTTTGTTTTTTAATAAGCCCAAGTTATGTTGAAATTCATAATCAAGGAAGGACAGAATTTAAGCAAAGGGGAAAGAACAGTAAAATAGTGTAGTGAGCTATGGGTAGGGAAACCATGGAGGCTGACTAGAAAACAGGCATTATTAAAAGGAAAGGCTAAAATCTTTGCCTCTTTTAACTATGTGTACTTGCAAGTACAACATAAATTCAAGCAAGAGTCACGCAAGCTTTCTAATATAGTCAGTGAAAAAAACATACCATCATGGACAATATTTCTTGAGAGTGGAGGAAAATGAGCACGTCATAAGAGCTTTCAGCATTTTTTCCTAACAGTAAATGAAGAGTTCTGTTTTGAAGAACAATGATATTCAATTCTGAAAAGGCTTCCTGCTATTATATATCATTCAACAACAAATAACACTGAAATCTTGTTACTTTTACAAAGTTTTTTTTGCAAAAACCCCACAGATTTACATATGAAAAAGCTCTTGACCACTTGGTTGACTGTAGGCATATGTACTGTGGAGGCCTTCAAAAGACCACAAATGGTAAATATATATTCTCCATCATGTTATGTTCAAAATCCCCTTTCAGAAGTTAATGGCCTTACAGAGTCTTAGTTTCATATTTCTTTTAAATTAATTCTGTTATTTTATAATTACTGGCTTATTACTGGATATTCTATGATATCCAAATATCATAGAATCATGGAACGGTTTGGATTAGAAAGGATCCTAAAGGTCATCTAGTTGAAAACTTCCTACCACAGGCAGTGACACTTTGAATTACACTGGGTTGCTCAAAGCCCCATTTAGCCTGGCCTTGGACACTCCCAGAATTTGAGAATTTTTGAGCAGTTATGCAAGTTATGCATTCAAGCATCAGAAAACAGAGGTATGTTGAAAGTATGTAAGCACTGAGGGCGGGTGCTCAGGGTGCAATGATGTTTCCATCCCTGGAAACATTCAAATTTTGGGGGGACAAGATCCAAAGCAACCTGGTCTAACTCTAAAGACTGCTCTGACATGGATTGTACTCCACCTATTTCCTTCAGTATCAGTTTTGCTCTGACTTGTTATCTCAACGAGCTGGCTGAAGGTAACTAAAATAATCTAATAGAGACTGTCGATTTCAGCATCTCTCAACATGTGGAGGTTCATTAATAGACAGATACTCATAATGACTAGTTTAATTGTGAAATTCTCTGCAGAAGATATGTTTTGGCTTGTTAATACATGTTTTCTAAACCGTGTATTAAAACTGGTTTTACTCAGAAATTAATGTACTGTGAAAGGTAGGTATTAATGCATGTGTATGCCATGGGCTATTTCAGATTTAGCAAGCTGGAGAAAGCTAGATTAGAATTCTCTCATGTGTGCAGTGGTTCTGGATGGATTGGTCTTAATTTTCTTGAATTAGTTGAAAAGTGGCAAGAACATGAAGTGTATGTTTCTGCGAGTCAGTTTTGCTCATAAATTTGCAAACTGTGTTTCAGTCTCTCTGTGTTAACACTGAGTATTGTCTGAAGTCATGTTTAGCACCATTCTTTTTCCTGCTCTAAGGTATCTGCTCTAAGTATATGCGTCTGTCCCTTCAGGCTGTTCACTGAATGCTTTCCATAGTTGATTCAGTCTTTCCACCACCACAGACATTCTTAATTGTGTTGCTTTGTGGACTGAAATGAAAACACTATGTCGTTGTATCATTTGTACCATATGTTACTGTTTTTAATAGCTGGATCAGAGAATATAGCCATCAGCATTTTCATGGTTTTAGTTAATGACACTATCAGCAGTATTATAATTTAGCATTTGCTTCTTTCCTGGAGTTTTCACATGTGTCTTTGAGCACAACCATGCCTGTCTTTCCGTTTCTTAACACACAAGGATGTGCTTTCTGTTGCTCCAATATTCATTGATATTGTCTGCTGTCTGTGCATGCTGTGGCCCATTGAATTCATTTAGTAGAATGCTGAGTTAGTGACTGGATGTGGTGATCTCTGAGAGACAAATACCACATAAAAAATAACTTGATCAAAAAAATAAGATGCTTTTATCTGGGTTATTTTTTGCCTAAAAGTATATATTTTCTTTTTTGAGTTTACTAATAAAAATTACATAGAGTATAACTTTGTCATATCAGTATATAAGATTTGAGGAAGATGTTGTCCACTAAAAAACACAAAAACAAAAAAGAACCAAATATGAGCTTTGTCTCTGCCTAATTTGGAAACTTGTGGAACACATAAAGTTGAATTTCAGTTAGCCACCTCTGACTCAATTTTTTCAATAGCAATTTAGCATTTTTCAAAAGCGTTTCACACTTAGAATAACTTGACAAATATTACCACTATATTCCAGTAGCACGCTCAGATATTGCTGTCTTAGGTGTCATGGGCGATAAAACAACCCAGTGATTTAGTCTGTTCTTTTGACAAACAAAATAACTGCAATCCCTGAAAAAACAGCAGATACTGTAAAATAATTTTTCATGAAGGTATTCATTTACTTTGCACTCTCATTTACATAAAATAATCCCATAGTTAGCTCGTAAAATATTCACGCTAGATGAAAGGTTGTGAATGATGGTGATTAAATGACTGTGGACAGCAGCTCAGGCACCTTACATGTAGAGATAAATGCAAATAGGTGGAAATTATATGGAATGTGAGCACTGAATTGCTTCCTGAGTCTCTTATTGCAGTAACTTGATTGACATGAAACCTAATCTAGATTGCTTCCCTAATCTAGACTCTCTTTTCAAAGGTTCAGTTACCTGGAAAATTTATCCAGAGAAGTATCTGAGGAAAACATTATTATCATTTTTTGTTGTTCCCATCTAGCTGGATAGCTATCTAGTTATTTATAACTATTATAATAAATTAGCTTATTACTATGAGTCTAATAGTTACAATAACTAGAATAGTTATATTAACTAGTTAGCTAATTATTTATTAGTCATCATTAGATTCTGGGAAATATTACTTTCTTTCTTATATTGCTATATAACAAAAAGACATTTTCAAGAAATATTAATCTTGCTTGTGTCTTGCAAATACTCAAGAAATTACCAGTTGAAGCAGTCAAGAAGAATAAAAAAGGTGGAGTTGATATGGATGATTTGGTCTTGACTCCATAATGGGACAGCTGGCATAACTGCTGATAAGTGCTCTGTCTGTCCTTTGATTCATTTTAGATTTTGGGCACTGTGTAGATGCTGCAGGTAAAGCAGATAATGAAGATTTGGGCATGTGGAATGGAAATTTTGAAACAGACAATGAATATTTAACACTGTTGTGGTGACAGACACCAAGAATGAAACACTTATTAAAAAAAAAAAGGGAGAAAAAAATTATTTTTTGGGGATTGTTGGCTTGTAGGAAGCCACCAAAAAATGCTGACTGTAGAGCAAGCCTGGAGGTACATTCTGGCCAAGGGGAGTCTTGTTCAAAATCATTTTCATTTTGATCAAGCGGAACCAAATTGCCTTTTTCAAATGTTACCTTATTCCAGGGGCTCTACTGAAACCTAACATTAAAAATTGAAAGACCTTTTGGTGTATAAAGCATATTCTGCTTAAGAAGCTGCTGGCAAATCCACCTGAAAACTGCATCCCATTTCAGGTCCTGAGAAAGCATTTTTGCTTATAATTTATCTGCTTAGTGCCCTAGGGAAGCTGTCAAAATTCTTTTGGATAGCACAGTATTAAGACAGAAATGAGGAGGTAACAAGTCTATTTTGGTATAAAATGTGTTGCTTTGCTTATAATGCTTTTTTCATCAGAATCCTCCCATCACCTGTAAATAACTGCCATAATTAACTGCAGTCATGCTGTCTCTTGCTCAATGGCTCATGCACTGTTTTCTGAAAAGGTTGCATAGTTTCAGGAGAGTAATGGGGGAAAATCCCATACTCAGAGTTGTGATGGCTAAAAGTCCAGATGGTCCCAGTCAGGGCACAATAACTGAAAACCTTTATTGAAAGCATGCTTCACAATATATAGGGGTAGTAGGTGTAACAGGATACCATTTGTGCTGGGTAAGGATGGGGGGCTCTGAGTGCTTACATATCATAGTGTTCAGACAGGAGGAAAAGCAAAGGAATTCTTACAGGTAACTACAACCTAATTACAAACCTAAAACAATTAGTGCTTTTAAACTAAGCTAGTGCATTACTAGACAAGTCTTGAATTATCTGTTCTTCTGTGAATTCTCAAGGACTGGGGAGGAGAGCTTCTTTCTTCCCTTCACAGCTCCAAGGCTGACCGGATAGTCCTGTTAAGATCCTTCTTGTTGACAGGCAGTTTCCAGATGTTTCCACACAGAGTAATTTGTAATTTGGAATCATGATTGTCTTCTAAGTAGAAAACTGGCGTTAAAATCCAGTCACAGGAGGGAAATGAACACTGCTTTTCTCAGTGCTAGAAGGATATTTTTACATTCAAAATCTACCTTCATCTCTCACCTCTCTCCCTTCCCTCTCTCTTCTAAGGGCCTTTTCTGGATGCTTTACGGAAGGGAAAAAAAAAAAGGGCAGTCACTTCAGTGACCTTACCTGGTCAGTTTTCACTAAGAAAATCTCTATTCACAGAGAAATTATTCACAAGAATACTTTTTTCTGAATCCCAGTCAGCAGGGCAAAGTGGCTCAATCCTTTGCATATCCACAAAACCCAAAATACATAAGGTTGCAAGCTGCAGCTTTTATTAAGTAAAAACATCTCCAGTATTCAATAGTCACTAAAAATAGACATTTTAAGATAGTAAGTTATAATGTGTAGTTTTGTGTTCTACACATCTCTGTCATCGGGTTTAATTGTGACACGTTAGATAAGACTAGATGAACTTCAAATGACCCTTCAAAGGTTTTGTACCAAATCTGAAATCCAAATAACTTTCTGAAAACTTTAGACATGTCTAGGAAAAAAAATATAATTAATTATTTCCTTTTTCTTTTTGCCATTCTTCACTTTGACAGTGCAATGTTCCTTGCTGTTCAGCTTTACTGGAAATGATTGCTTTTCTTGAATATTTGGCATAGTCTGATTGAAATTGCTTTACATGGAGCATGCATTGCAGAGATTATACTTTCAGTTGGCTGATACCTTACACTTACAAGTAAAATTACAAGTAAAATCGAAGTTATGATATTTTCTTTCCATTACTATCTTGTGTCTTAGGAATTTTAGTTTAGAATATGTAAACAGTGTTTCTTCAGAAGTATTTGGAAATGAAAACTCTTGCTTGGATATTAACATTAGATTACCTAAAATAATTTTGATTTGGTTTACATTTTTATATATACAAACAGACTAAATTCTATCCTAAATACTTATGATGCAAATCAAAGTGCTCTTTGGCCCAAGCAGGCTTTTTTTTTCCATCTTCTGATATATTTAATTGCCCAACAGTTACAAATTCCTCCACATGTGTGTTTTTGAATGTTCAAACTTTTCACTTTGCCATGGATGGCATTCTATTTATACCTTAGTAGTAATATTATATGCCACAATTCTAATAACATACATATGATTTAATGGTAGTAGTTCTATTCTGGTCACCTCGCTGTGTCTCTTTCCTGTCCTGGCTCACTGGAACTGAATGCTGAGTTTTGGGAAAGATGGTGCTCAGATTAGCATCACTGCAGTCATTTATGTCGTAGTCAAATGATGGATATATAATCTTTACAAGTCCACTCTGCTCCCAGAAGGTCTTCTGGTAAACCTGTCTGCCCAGTGCTGTTTATATGGCACCACCACAAACAGATGGGATAAATGGTTACTGCTGGAACTGGTTCTGCAGCTCATCCCTACTGGTGAACACTCATAAAGTCTAAAAGGTATCCAAGATTTCTCTTCACAGACTTTGTTGCCAAGTCAACAGAGAGTTTTGTCTTTGCATTAGAAATTGTTGTGAAAATACTGCGCAACATTTATAGGGCTGTGGTATTCAGCTCTGTGGTGCCCAGAAACCTCTCAGGCTATACTTACATTCTGAACACGAATCATGCAGTTTCCTTTAGAATAAATTGTAGGATGCATTTTTTTTCTTTCTGAGATTTGGGGCATTGCTGGATAAACAGTGGATGGCTGCTAACACATAAATGATTTAGCAGTTTTCTCATTGCAGGACCACCAGTAAGGATGGGAATGTCACACAAACTTTCCTTCCCTTAGATCAGGCAGAAAACAGATGAACTTCAGGTAGTCCAGGTTTCTAAGTTCTTATGGGTAAGCCTGAGATGAAAAACTTCCAGAATTTTAATTCCTAAGAAAACAACATAAAAAATAACAATTTAAAATAAAATATTTGTTTTCATGTGAGAACTAGTTACCTGTCTTTGATGTGTCTCTAATGCAAACAGAGAACATAAGGGCTAAGTACAAACCAACTACAGCCCAGTGTCCATGATCAGAATGGGATAGTAAATAAATAAATAAAATTATCCGTTAAGAAAATTCCTATTATGAAAATGTGAATGATTGAAGGTCAAATACAAAAAAAAATGGGGTTTTGCCATTGGTATACTCATGGTCACAAATAACATTTAAAGATGACTACAGACATGTTAATATGCCCATGTATTCTTTCTGATAGTACAAATCTTGTGTGATCTGCAAATTCTTATCTTCAGAAATGTTCATGGCACTTCAACCTGTTGAAATATATATTTTACAGAAATCTCATCAGAAAGTAAAAAGCATAGTGTCTAGACAGAAATATACTTACCGTAAATGTTCAAGGTGACTAGTGTCTTGTGTTTTCTTCATATTATCTTTAAAATGTGTCAGTATAATGGCTAGTTGTGCATTCAACAGGTTTTAATGAAAATGAATAGTGGGTAAAGAAAATACACCTCTTGAAAGTATTGTGAAATGTTACTCTCTTTAATATTAATGTCTGAAATTTTAATCTCTGTAGATTAGTAGAAGCTATAGAAAATAAGCTTAAAACATTGAAATTTTAAGTATTGTAAGCACTTCTTAACTAAACCCTGGATTAGATATCATAGCACCTTTTTCAATCCTTTACAGCTATTTACATATATATATTCTAAATACAGTATTAATTATGTTATTTAGAAAGTTTTGGCCCACTATTTGATTTGTGCAGTGGATACAAAATGTGATGGCTTTATGAGTTTGAAATACACCTTAATGTAGTTAATGATGTAGAGACATTATCATTTCATCTTAGTTTTTATGTTCAACGTAGAACTCTTTGCTAAAACTTTTTTTCAATTAAAGGATAACTCTCCTGTGCATTCTGATTTATGTATCACTGTTTTATTTATTTTCTGTAATAATGAATGTTGTGCTACCTGACACCAAAACCAAATTGTGTTGAACTAATTAACTAATGCTAATTGCTAATGAACTTTGCATTTTAGAAAAGAAACAGGGAAAAACCCCCTCAAAACACCAAAATTTGGGAACACTTTTTTTTTCTATTCCATTATTTAAATTAAAACAGGGCAAGTCTTTTGTAAAAGAGGAAAATAACTATTTAACTAATTCTCTTCCACAAATCTATTATTGCTTCAAGAAGGAACTGAGCCATGAGAAATGCTATAAATCCATTGTATTGTAATGTTTCTGCTGTAGAAAACTGTAGTGTTTTCAGCAACTGTAACAGATGTTGCATGCTTTAATAAAAAAAAGTTTCTCAGTGAAAATCACCTGCTAAGCCCACATAAGGTCAGCACTGACTGCAGAATTCTTCAGGAGGTGCAGGAGGAAGCTAGACAAGTCTCAATGGCCTTTCCAAAGATCCATGAGAATCCATAAGCAAGAGGAAAGCTCTGACAGAAAATAGAGGTGAATTTTTGGCTATGTAACTGGTAAAGATTTTAATTTTGTAAATCATTAGTGAGTAAAACCATAGGAAGAAGGTACATATATGTAATAGATAGGGAGCTCTCTCTATCTGAATTTTTCTCACTATGTGAAGTTTGGTTTGAACACTCAACAGGCATTGAACACTGCAAGAGCAGAGGGAACAGTTAAGTGACTGTTACAAGTGCTAGCAAACTGGATAGCTATCAAAATAAAAAGGAAAATTTCCATTTGTTGAGAAAAATTCAGTGTATTTTTAGTGTTACCTAAATTTACAGTTTGCATAACTGGAACAGTCCATTCTGAGATTATCACTTCCTTCATGTGACAGGTTCATATGTGTTAAACATCAAGGAGGAGAAAAATACCTAGGTTTAAAGTCATAATCCTAACATCAAAATGTTATAATCACAAATGCCTATGGAAGTATTGAAGTCCAGAGAGATTAACAGAATAGTTAATAAAATTTGTGTTTTATAACAGTATCACTCTCTAGGAAAAGGTCAGAAATACTGGAGTGTCTTCTGGTCATTCAAAGTAGCCGCAGAAAGTATCATTAAAGACCAACATGTTGACAAGGTCTTAAGAGTATCAATGTACATTTCAATGGAGAGAGCATTTGCATTTTTCAAGAAGCAAAATGGGAAACATCATATGGTAACACTATATTCTATTTCTGGAAAACAATGCCTTGACAGAAGCATTTAAATAAATACCACAAGAAATAAAATGACAAATCACTACTCATTGTTAATTCTGTGAATTTTTCAGATTATAATTTTTTCCAAGTAAAAGCATGTACTGTACTAAAATTATCCACCCTGGCTGTGAGACTATCCGCCCTTACAGGAGTAGAGACTTGCCAGGCAGATGGGGTACAGTAGGATGTTGGAGCAGGAACATCACAGCCAAATCAGCTACTGTGTGTGTACCCAGTGGTGGAGAATATAGACACACTCTTGGGTGTCTGCAAAGAGGCAGTACAAATCATGCTTGTCTCTGCCAGTGGGTTATGTCTGGAGCCTAGTTTGTAGATTAGTTTCTTGCTGATGCAGATGTCCCATTTGTGGTCCAGGCTATACTGCCAGACAAGTTGCAGGGCTTGTGTAGGTGGGTCAGTTTCCACCTATTGTAGCTATACCGCTGTATTTCTAATAAAATTAGAAATATGTGAAATATAGGGAACAAAGTACTGGTCTTAGAGTCCAATTCATCCAAAAGAAAAAGATAGATGGCAGCTTTTTCTCTATTATCACCATCTGAGGTGACGTTTCAAGTAATGCAAGCAAGCAGGGCTAAAGTGTTTGTTTCTTTTTAATTAGAACTCTGTAAAGAAAGCCAGTGTATTTTGACTTGTAGTGAAAGTAAAACATGACCAAAATGAGAAGCTGAAATCTGTCGTTCCTTTCAGCATTTAGATATTCTATCTAACACAAATCCAACTGGTTTTCATTCACTCAAAAATAAAGCATGGGACAGATGTGCTAGATTTACAAATTGCTGGAGAAGGAGATGATATTCATAGACTGCCTTTCTTTTGCCCTCTGTTGCTAGTGATAAGAGAAATCCTAATTGACTTGCTTCCTCTGCCTGAAGCGTTTTGAACTAGCAGCTTCACTGTGTCTAAAGCACACTCTGTTTCTCTTTGTAGCAGTATGGCTGCAGCTCTAGCTTCTCTGAGCACTTGGAAGAGGAAGGTGCTACAAGAAAGGACAGAGTGAGTGCTGGGACATTGATTGGATTTTGGAAAAGCAGTAAGGGAGAGGATAGAGTATCCTTTTTTGTCTATTGTATCCTGTGCCTGAAAGAGCTAACTTTCAGTTTGTCCAGCAGTGATGTGCTCGCTGCCAAGGGCACTCCCTGTTTTGGGACATCACATCTAAATCCTCCCCATTTCCCAATGTTTAGGTCTCTTCCAGACCCTGAGCTGTTGCTTCTGCAAACGGGGTCACCAGCCAGGTCATGCTTTGTGCCTGCTTTCCTACTTTCTCAACAGCCACAGACTGCAAGCAAAAACCTCACCAAATTCTGCCTTCCTGTCCTTCCCTCACAGGTTCCACACCAGAAACTGACTTCTCACAAGCTACAAAGATGATGTGAAATCTTCTCTAACTTCTCTCCCCTACCCTTTAAGCAAAGCCATATTTTCTTGATTAGTGTAGTTACCTGACACTCATTGCAGCAACAAAGGCAGCTAAGTGTCTTTTCACCTGCTCTCTTCAAGTAAGTTTAGACATTCCCTAAAATAACCTAGAATTGGTTCTCAAAGTAAAATACTTTCAGTTATCTTGAGACTTTTAATAGAAGATTGCAGGAGGATGTAGCTAGCAATTTAATGTTCAGCACACATCTGTGTTGGTGGGAGGAGTGGTAAGGCTTCACTCAAAATGGAGTCTGGTGGTGGTGTGGAAAAAGGCTTTTCAGAAGTGAACTGTCAGCTTGGCATTTGTCCATTATATATTTTACAGTTTTGATATGGTACATGAGGATTTTGTAACATCATCACTGAGCTGATTTCTGACTTATAGTTGTGATTAGTGCAGTGATGTGTGTACTCACAGAAGAACTTCCTATGTTTCTTTCTGGTTTTTTTCTGTTTCCTTGTTTTCTGATTGGAAAAACACTATGGCACAGGTAAAACAGTTAAATAAAAGTAAATTAACATCTTTACTTTTCATTATAGTTACACATTAATGTCTTTTTTTTTAATCTAGGGAATGAATTTTGAAAGTTAAGTATTTATCTATAAGCATTAAGTATGTGCTTTTAGTTATTGATACAGATGATTCAGTTGGTTATCCTAGTTCATAGTACTGGGACATATTTGTGGCTACAAAGTAGAAGGATTAGATATAAAACCAACCTGTTCCAGTTTCATTCACCTAAAAGTTTTTGTACTACTCTTACTTAGAGGCACTTTTAGACATTAAGAGGCTCTTAGATAACTTTAAAAGAGAGGAATTTTTCAATATTAATTGTAGAAGAAAGTTCCATCAGGCCAAAGTTAGACCTTCTCTTTTTGCTTCTGCATGAGAAAATAAAGCCATTTTACTGTTCATTACTATTTTGATAAGGTAAGAATTTTTAGTAAATACTTCACCTCTCCATTGTACTGTCCAAAACTCCATTCTTTACACACATACAAAAAACCCCCAAAAATGAACCAACGAAACAAAGAGTTCATTGCGACTGGAACAGAGAGAATTATCCAAAACACGAATTCAGCAGTCTTTCATTCCTATTTTGCTTCTGGGTACATTATGCTGTCATACAATGTGTAACACAGGATGTGTGCTGTCTTTACCAGGCTCTGCTCACTGAAGTCTGAAATCCTATCAACTCTACAAGGAAAATCAAGAAACTTCATTGATAAGAGAATTTATGTTTTAATACTTAATTTTCTTTAATATTTCAGTACTGCATTCTTTGTTTTCCTGTGTCTGGCTTACTGTATCATCAAAGCAACTGAGAATCCACTGTGTAAATTCCTTTATCTATTTTGTTGTAGGGACCAAATGACTGCATTTCACCATGGACATTTAATTTGTCCCATTGTCATATATGACACCGTGGGCAATTTTCCTTTTCCTGAAAGCTGCCCTGGCTTAAGTTGGTCTTTTGAACTGTTGATGTGTGTTCAGTGGTCACTGTTATCTTTCACTAAGCCTTTTTTTTGCATGTTTAATATGTTCTAGGCCCATAGAGCTTCTGCAGCTTCCTGTCTTTTTGGGTTTTCTTGTATTGTTAGTCACTCTTCCACTCTCTGTTTCATGGAATCATAGAGTAGTTTTGGTTTAAAAAGACCAAGGAAAGAGATACTGGAAAATATTTGTTCTACTAATTTTGACTAGTTCAGCAAGACCAAACCATTTCTGGATGCAATGGTTTTAGAAAACAAAGCCAAGTGTCTTTTCTATACAGATAGAAAGTCCATCCTACTTGAAAAAGAACTGCTAGTTATTTTGACCTTCTCTCCCATGCTGAGAGGGAAGTGCTTGAAGAGATGTTTCAAATATGCAGTGGAGCATCTGTGGTTTATCTGCAGGTGTGCAAAGTCTCTTAGTTTGAACTGTGACTTGGAAAACAACACTGGACAGGATCTTAGCCAACTCAGCACACAGTAGATTCAGAGATTCAAGCATCATTCCAACCCACACAGAATCATGTTTTTTTGCAGTGGACTTTATTATGTATCTGACTAATTTAGATAAATAGATCCAGAGATTTTACTCTTATTTTCATCTTAGAGGTAGTCCACCAAAGTGACTAATCTCTTTGCTGAACAGCTCAGAGACTACTGGCCCAATAGACTGAGGTATTTTCTGGCCAAGCACTATATATGAAGCATTTAGTGCGCAAAGCACTGGAGCACACATTTTGCCAGTAAGCTTTTCCTGAATGTATTCACATGAGACTTCATTGGTCTTTATTTGATTTCTGAGCTGCCTTTTTGGGGGGCCAAATATCTTTTTTCTTAAGCAAATATCAGATGAGCATGAATACTTGTGTTGTAGGAAGGACACTCAATGATTTTCAGTTAGCAAGCCAAACTACTCTGGCAAAGGTCTTAGAATTAGGAAATATTGGTATTAAAAACAAACAAAATGCCAAAATGACACACAACCCCCCCCAAACCAAACAAAACCACAAACAAACAAACAAAAAAAACTGGTTTATGTGCATTGGGACCCAAGCCTTTAAGCATATTTGATGGACATTATGAAGGGTCTGTGGCTTTGAGTATTTCTTGTAATGGGGAAGTTGATCTGAAACTGAGAGGTCACTGCCTGTGTAATTGTCCCTTTTTTCCTGCTAGAGATCACCATATCCTTCTAGCTATGCACTTGAACTAGTTTTTTACTATATATTTCTCATGTGAAAGTTTTGATAGGGATGTCTCTGCTAATAATTGAGAGAAACTAAGTTTCTTAAAGACTAAGTGTAGGCAAGATTTGTTGCTGAGATTGTGGCTCAAGAAACTTGACTGTCCCACTCAGTTGTATATAACTACACATCATTAGAGCTGGATGAAAAAAAATACAAAAAAACAAACAGTGGTCAGTAAATGTCAAAACATACTGTTTCATTCAACTCTCCATTTCTGGGTATTCAGCTTAAAATGGTTGAACAGGCAACGTAAGTAAAGTGACCCATGGCAGATCTGCAGAATTGGAAGCTGAAATGTGGATCTCCCTTTTCTTTCCTTTTTCCAAAGATAACCCAAAATTTCAGGGTTTTTTTCAGACATAATGTTATATCACACCAACATACAATAATTCTGGAAGCTCATTTCCAGGATTGCTCAAAATAAATTAAAAGGCATAATTCTGAACTCCTAAGAAAATTATTACTGATATTTCTGCCTCTTTGATATCAGTTGCATATGGCTTTCTGTATATGGAGCTGCTAGTAAGAAAGCTAATAAGTAGGTTTTAAGAGAAGATGTACAGAAGCATGTCTTATTTTATATACAGGTATTTGCAAAAGCCGTTGAAACAAAAGTTGACCTTTTAAAGGGAAAGTTGTATACAATGAAATTTGTGTCATTGTATACTTGCAAAAGTTATAAATTGCTGTATTTATTTTTATAATTTTGAAAGCACGTCCATTCTAGTAATCAAAAATCAACTCTTACCAAGGTTAACCTTCCCAGAATATACAAAGTACTTTTCATAAGAAGATTCTTTCACTCATCTTCAATGTAAATATCATGTAAGGTTGGTGTCTTTCATGTATGTCTCACCTGGAAGTACAGGACATAAGATACCAAGTAATTTCCGGTTTGTTGGTTGTTGGTTTTCTTTTTTGGTTTGGTTTGGATTTTTCTTTTCTTTTTTTTTTTAACCTTCCAATATAAGAATATATTAAGTTTAAATTTTACAGTATCGTTTGTGGCTTCTATTCAGTTTCTTCCTGAAACCATGATTTTCTTGGAAGCTCAAGAAAGTAGCTCGTTAAGTCTTGGTAAATGAATGTAGAGAAGCTTGATTATTTTTCTTTCACAATGGACAAAGTCTGAAGCAGTTATGCAACCCTTTCTGTTCTGCCTTGTGATGGTAAATGTAGGCAGTTGGTGATTGGAAAGTCTTCCAGTAGTCTGATGAAGCATGGATACTTGTAATAAACACTATCCCATTGGTACATGGCCTCAGGGTGTCACTGGTGCTTGCAGGTTTCTGCCTAAGATTCAGCTGTGAGCTACTCACAGATTTTTAGTAGCTAAGAATTCTTAGCACCAAAAACAGAACTCGCAAGGTCCAGCAACATCACAGAAACCCCTTTTCTTTTATAAAGAATTGAATTTGAATATGTTGATTAACCAGAATAATAATGAATAACGATAGTAATGAATCATTGTATTGTTAGTCTTTAGTCACATTGGCATGTTAAGGGAGATCATGATAATGTAGTTTCAGTAATTTCCATGTATCCACTGTCAGTGAAATTAATTTTTTTTTCCCATGTGGCAAAATATTTGTGCCAAATGATAAAGGGAAAAGTAAATCTTGTAAGACACATGTTAATGAACATCATGGTGCTAGCTAGAATCACAAATTATTTCACCCCTAGTAAGCAAACTGCAGAAAAGCTGCACCAAAGAACTTGAAGATATTTTGTTATGTCTTTTAAGTGCTTTTGTCTTGCAAAGTAGGCCTAATCCTACAAGGCTGCTGGATTGCTTAAGTTATTTGAAATAGATGAAAAATCAGTAAATGTTAAAAAAAAATAAAAAAGATGGTTACATTGTTTTCTACTTGGCTCCATTCACCCTTATAGTTGTTTGGTTTGTTGGTTTCTTTTTAAATAAGTGAATGTCTGCGAGCTTACCTATCATCTATCCTTCCTAACTTCAGGCTGAATGAGGAAAAGTTACACCTGTCACCTGAAAGATGTACTCTGGGGAGAATGATTTTCAAACCACTCCCATGTCACTTTAAGATATGTAATTATATAGAAACCTCTAAACTCTAAAAATTGAAGCACATTTTTTTTAAAATAATGGGAGGTAAAAGTCCCTTAAAGCATTTAACTATTCTACGTGAACTTTCACTTGTTCTGAGACTTGTGTCCCTTTCACTGTCTGATAAAAAGTTTTCCTTTGTCATGTAGATTATACCATATACCAAAGTAAATTTTTATTCATTGAGTGTATATTCACAGTGATTTGAATTACCATCATCCTGTTCTCTGTTACATAGTCAGCTTCAGGAATTGACTGTTTTAATAGTAAACACAGGAAATCTGAATTCTTACATAACAAAATACTAACATATATGGGGCATGGGGTGTTGATGTCTTTTCTAATCTGTCAGACCTTCCACCTCTTTTACTTTCTGCCAAGAACTAGAGTGTAAGAAGGCAATGATGGAAAGGTTCTCAAATAAAGCAAAGGGGTAATAGCATTCATAAGGAACTTCCCAGCACTAGATATCTGTATGTGACACTCTTTGGCAACTTATTGCAAATGCAAACATACTTCATCCTTACTTTTGGAGTTTTTTTTTCCCAGTATTTACTTCCTATGGTATTGCTTGTTTTAAACTAGATAAACTTTGTAACCAACTCCCCAAGTGTGTTACTAGCTAAAATTTTGCTAATCATTAGAAATAAAATGTTACTTACATTAGGGACTTGGCTGTCTTTTGCATCTCTTTCTTTTAGTAATCTTTTTTCAACCTCAATTTGACACAGATGTGCATTCAAACTAATTAAGGAGTTGTGCTTTGACTCAGCATGAAAAGGAGGGCAAAAATAAGGGCAGAAAGATGAAAATAGTACCACATATTAGCTAGCTCTTATATTAAAAAAAGCAAAAAACAACCCAAACCTGCAGTAAAAATGAATAGGTTGATTCCCTGGACCATATTACTATAGAAGATGCTCTTTGAGCACCTCAGATACACAGCCTCAATTTAAGAAACTGGCAGTACGCCTTAGGTCTAGCCAGACATATATTCACATCTCTCTGATACTCAGAAAAGGATGCTGCAAGAAATGTTTTTGTTTACCACTAGCAATGTAGGGTTTATTTGTTTCGAGAGTGTAGAGAGCATCAAAACTCTTAATTTTTTTTAGCGTTTGGGCTTGTAGGTTCAATGTTTCAGAGTATTTACTTCTGAAAATAAGAAGCAAAAATCTGTACAGAGTGCAAAGGATACCATGAAATAAAATGTTGTTAACTTGTAACATGTAGATTAAAATTATTGCCTGGATCTCAAAAGAAATCTGCAGCCAAACCCAAATATTCTTTTATATTGTTAAGTGCAAGACTGGGTTTATGGTTTCATTATTGTCTCCTGAACGCGTGGTATAAATTATTTTGGTTACCCCCTCATAAAGTATTGCTCAAGTACTTTATATATTAAATTAACATATAAGTAAACAATTTATAGCTCCTGTTCCAGAAGCATCACAAGACATTATAGTGTTTCTCAGTATGTCACATTCAATTCCATATTGTCATTAGCATATATCTCCTGGCGACATAGCTAAACTGAAATATGACTCCTGTATAGTGAGACCCACCCAGTCTAATCCTCAGCTGGTTGCTTAGCTACTGATGTTGGTACAGCCGTAATAGCCACTTGACCTGTGCCTTTGGATGTCACCTTGTGAACCTCAGTCTAGCTGCTTGCAGCCTTCTGGATATTGTCCAAGATCTTTCCTGCAGCTAACCCAACACAGTAGAAGAGAGAAGTAATATACCTATATGTATATTATATATATACACATACATAAAATATATAAATAATACGTAAATATGTGTGTTTATATTTACATATCTGTTCATATCTTCTTTTACAAAAATTGATAACCAAGCTTTGACATATACCTGTAATTCCTCAGAAGTCTATCTGTAAATGAATATTGGGAGAAGCTATAGCTTGTTACTTTGAAATTTGTACTCCAGTACAAAAACAAAGCTGCTTTTGTCTTCTTGATAATTTCTTGATTTCTCTATGCATGTTAGTCAAGTAGAAGATAAAATGTGGTACAAAGCTAGTAAACATGGATTGCAGAGACCAAATGAATCCACAACACCATCTTAGAAATCTTTGTGAGTACGTATCATAACTTACCTAAATAATAATGAGAAAAGAAATACGCTTCCTGGGAACGTATTCACACTTGGTATAGCCAATTGCATCTTAAAATGTGCATTATGATAATGCCTAAAAATTTTTCCAACACCTAATGGACCAAAAACACTCATGAAAAGAAAGTCGTGTCAAGAAACATGACCTGATAAAAATGTTTCCAAAATTTGAAAATGATAAACAGAAATATATTGTTTCAACCAAAAATATGCCTGAGGAATTTTAGAAATGCTAATTTATTTGTGCTTTCTCTACATGCTGAAAAATAAGGTTTTACTTCTCTAATTAAAATTTGTGTATAGTTCTCTTAAGAGATTAGATGCCTGCAGCCAGTGAATGAGACTGCCAGGATTCCCAAGGATACATCATCAGGAGTATTTCCAGTGCCATTCTTTCCCCTTTTAGCATTTTGTAGTCAGAGTTTTGACATTTTTGACATTTTGGCATTCATCATGGCAATCCCTAATGTAAGCTATTGACTCCCATGATGTCAAGATACCTGGTACCTGTCAACTGGTAACTAATGTTGCCTAGATGTCCACTATGTTGCAAGCTAGCATAATCGACAAACAAAAAGATGTGATTTTGTGTTGTAGATTCCACAAATTACTTCTTTCAAATCTAATTTTTTTGGGATTTGATTGATACAAGCACGAACCATAACAATTTGGCCAATAGCTCATAAGTAGTAAGTAGGAGATGTTATGAGTTTCATATATTAGTAAGCATGACGCTCCTGACACTCACTGTGTGTTGTTAACATTTATTTCTCACAATAAAAAAATTATTCTACAGTAGCTCTCAGAGCCAATATTCTAATGATCTTCATTTTGTTGTGCAAATAGATGAAGACAGTAAACCTCTGCAAATACACTATTTGAGCAATATTAGTTAAGTTGGAAAATTGTATTTAAGTAATATTTCCATCATATATTCTCTGACATAATTGCAAAAGTTCTGGAGATATTAAACCTCGCATGACGGAAAACTTTATAATCGCATTCAGGAAGGGTTGTTAGGAGAGGTTAGCAAGATCATAAGAATACTATTGTAGAATCCAATACATGCTGTCAATGTTTAAATTAATTTAGTGTGCAAAGAAGAAAAAGAGAAATGTGTAAATTTAGACATTTTCATTTTTCATGCTGTTGCCTTAAGGAAGGGGGAAAAAGGCAACTTTTTGTTCCAAGACAACTTTATGTGGGTAAAACAGAGAAGAGTTCTTTTTCTTATAGGGTTTTGGGGTACAGAATATAACGGAGTGTAAAAGAGTATATAAAGTATAAAACGTATAAAAGAGTACAACACGTGTTGATAAATAACAGATAGAAAAGTCTGGTGCTAGGATGAACTCATGGCCTCAGGAATACCATGTGAGCTCTTTTCCAAGCACCACCGCTTCAAAACATGCAGAGTAAATCCAAAAGGCGTCCCTTTCATTTAATTCCCAGCTGTTTCCANAGATACGTAATGTAAGATATGTTCATGCCAAGAACTTCCCTTGGTTCTGCCTCATGGCACACCTCTCCCAGAATTGAGTTGGAGGTCTTAAGACCCCTTTCCCTTATTGAACCTTCTCCAAGATTGCTGGGCTTTGCTTTCTTATTTTGACTAACATGGTATCTAGCTGCCTTAGCTCTGGTACTTGTTTTCCTTGCACAGTGTTCCAGCTATTATCTGACCCTTAAGACAGCTAACACAGGGTTAGAGGTTGTTAGCTATGCTGTATGTGAGAAACTACCTAGAAATATAAAAATCTACAAATTCATGAAAACCCTAAGGCAACAATGCCATTTACAGTCTCTTTCAAAGCTTTGAAGGAAAAACTTCCAGTAAGCAAATGGGAATTCATTTTTGCTCATTGGCAAATAAATTATTTATGGGCTGAAACAGTAGATTGAAGCAATCACATACAAATAAATTTTCTGCAGTTTCTGAGGAAAAAAATAAGAATAATTAAAAGTGTGATGGTGGATTTGTTAACATTCTGTATTGGTTAGATTTAGGTGTTCTAGTTTTTACACAAAAAGATGTCTCAACAGATCTATATAACTGAACACAAAAATTAGGGGTCATGGGGAGGATATCTTGGACCAAAGAAACTAGCAAAACTATACAAAAACATTCCCTTCATGTTTAGTAATTCTTACTTCTATTGAGGGAATTAGCAGAGTAATTAATCTTATCCTTAGAAGGAGTAAAACAGCTTAGGATAATATAAATAAAATAGTCTGTGTCTGAATCTAAATATTTAGGTATCTTTCAAGTATAAGCAAGTAGCTGAAACAGATGTCATTCCTGTTTAATCAGTATCCAGAATATATGTGCACTATATTTAGGGAGATTTATTTCTATGTGATTCTTGGTATTTTTTTTTCATTAAGAACTTGATATACTCCTAAATATGTAAGAACAACTATCTCTATGGTCTGACTTCTGGTGTGCTTTTAACAGGTAACAATGTGTTCAAATTATATTGTCTGGCGAAAATAGCTGAAATAATGGAGCTTTTATTTAGGCTAGTCTTTCAGTTGCACTTAAAATGATGTTGGAATTATATGGCTGAGTATAAATCAAGTAAATTTCATTTTCTCAGTTGAAGGTGGAGTGTATTCCCTAGTTCTTTGCTCCTTTTCCTTGTTAAAAGGCACAAGACCCAGCATAGAAGGTTTCATTAAAAGTATTGCTTTCTGTGATCATTCGTAGTCTTCATTGCACTCATCAGTTCAAAGTTGATAATGTCTTCCATATAATTTCCCTGGTGTCTTCCATTCATGCCACTGCATTTTTTGTTCTTTAAATACTGTAAATTGAACCTGAGTTTCTCTGTATCTGAGAATGGCATAGCCATTCCATAAGGCCTGAGGTGAGAAGATGTTTCCCTTTAATAGACTTTTCCCTTAATATTTTCCACAGGCAGGGTTCTATATAGAAATTTGTCCAGTGACAGTAGGGTCATGTCCATAATCAGAAGGAGGATGTCATTATAGATGGGACAAGACATTCTCAGTTTTTAAGAAGACTGTGACTAACAGAACAGAGCAGAAGGGTATAGATGCTTTTCAGGTAATGCATGCAGAGATGTAAAATGTATTTTTTATTATAGAACAGCAGTTGTCTGGTTTTGAATAGGGAAAACAGCAACATTGGTTTCTCTGATTCTCTGAGTTTTGAGACTAAATACTGATGCAGTAGAAGGAAGAGAATGGCACTATGATGCTGCCAAAGTAATGGAAGGGAGGAGAAAGGACAAAGTGAACAAAATGGTCTCCTGTAAATTGTCTGAACCCCAGCTCCCTAGCAGGTCAGTTTTTTTCAATATGAGGTCATGGACAAGGTATGTTGTAATGAAGGGATTTTATAATGATGAATTAAATATAGCAATATGAACGTACAGCCTTTTTATCAAAATAGGACAGACTATAGACGTAGGTACAAGACAGTTCAGAATAGGAATCTGTGATTAATAGGGACATTTTTTGTTGTTGTTGTTCACTGACTAGCCTATTTTCTCTTTCTGTCTTGCTTTTTCATGTGTACAATTAAGGTTTGCTATTATGAATCTTTGAGGGAGGTAGCAAGAACTGCTTCTGGTTTTAATGCAGGCATTGCCACCTAATGAATTTGCCTCTGAGCAAACCTAACCATAATCTTTTAACAGCATTTTTATTAACATGGAGAAGTGCAAAACATTTTCTTTAGCACAGATATCATAAAGGAAAAAAGACAGTCTTTTCTTTTATGGTAGAACATTGATGAAATAAAGGTGCATGTCGTGATTGTTATGACTGGGAATGAATCAAATTGTGTGGGTTGACAGAGTGATGCTAGAGAAACTCAGGTATACTTGATATACCACTTACTGGTTTTGTGGGGAATCATCTTGGTTTTGGTTGAGATAGAATTAATTTTCTTCTTACTGGCTGGTACATTGCTGTGTTTTGGATTTAGTATGAGAATAATGTTGATTAATACACATATTTCAGTTGTTGCTTAGTGCTTAGCCTAAGTCAAGGACTTTTCAGTTCCCTGTGGTTTGCCAGTGAGGAGGTGCACCAGACGCTGAGATGCAGCATGACCAGAACAGCTGATCTGAACTGGCCAAAGGGATATTCCATTCTATAGAATGTCACACCCAATATATAAACTGGGAGGAGTTGGGTAGGAGCTGCTGGTTACAGCTTGAGGACAGGCTGGACATCAGTCAGCAGGTGGTGAGCAATTGAATTGCATATCACTTGTCTTTCTTGGGTGCTATTTCTGTCTTTTTTTTCATAGCCTTAATTTCATTACAGATGTTATTACTATTATAATTATTATAATACTTTAATTTCATTGGACTTTATCTTTTTTTTTCCCTAGTTTTCCTCCCCATCCCACTCTGGAGTGGGGAGTGAGTGAGCAACTGCATAGTACTGATTTGGATTAAACTACAATAGCATGATATTGAATATGTTTATGAATTGCAGCCCAGAGGAGGAAAAAAATCATATTGCTTTTCATGTCTAGAGCTGCTCAGCATTGTGTTGTACTGTCTTAAGAATAAGCTGGAAGAACACTGTTTCCTGACAAACCAAAAATAGTATTGACATAAACTCTTTAGCAAGTGTCATTATTATTATTATTTTTATGCATATGTTTTTCTACCACATTCATTCTGTTCCTAAGAATTAAGCTGCAGTCAAGGGCAATATTACTTTTGGTTATTTTTATGAGGAAATAACATGCAGGAATCATTAGCCCAAATGTAATTGAAGCCTGAAATTGACAGCTGAAAAAGGGTTATGTGTTTCTAGTGATATGAAGACTGTCCTCCTTAAAAAATAAGCTGCTAACAGATGTTTAGAATACTTGTCTTTTTCATTTACAACGTGAGTCAAATCCTAAGTAGGTAACTAGGAAAAAAAAATCCTACCAAGCCAGTGTTATCACAAATTTATTATACCATGTGTCTTAGTTCAAGGGAGAACTAAGATATCTATGTTGGCCAAGAAATAATCCCTCTCCTTTAAATTTAGAGAACAAAACTTTAATTAGGAAAAATATATGTAAAGGAAAAGATAACAGTTCTTAACCACAACACACACACACACATATATATATATATATATACACACACAACAACAGTCTGCAACAAATCCCTCCCTTCCCAAATGACAAGGTAAAACAGTCTAAAAGGTCCTCTTGGCTACTCCCCAGAAAGGGAAAATGCGATTATATCCACGGACAGCAGGTGGCGCTGTCGCGCCCGGCCAGCTGGGCTCTCCCCTCAGGCGAGGTGGCAGGCACTTCCCAGGTTAGTTCCCTTCAGAGAAAAATGGAAAACAAAGCAGNAGTCATGGGGTATTGTGAACCATTGATGGCCCATTAGCAGCCACACCCCCTCAGCCTGGGTGCGAAAGTGCTAACGACTTCCTGGACAGCTGCTGCAAATGGTCCATTGTTCTTGGGGAATGAATAGAGGGGGTAGAATACATAGCTTTGATCACCCCCACACAGTGATAACTGGTCCCTCCTGCTGAACTAGGACACCATGTTTGCTAGACTGTTGGGTTACACTCTGCCACTCTAACAATTCTGAGTGTTAAAAAAGTTTACTTTAATATTTGATAATTTACTAAAGTGGTGAGGAAAAAAATAAAAACGGTTGACACCATACCATCCTCAGATTGCTTTATTTTCTCTAACAGAATGAAATTCTGTCCTGGTCCTTGACCATCTTTATTATCTTAAAGCATTTGAGTTGATATGACATAAGAGGAAATGTGAATGAGGGACTAGATTCACAAAATTAATGGCAAAGAAGTGGTTTCCCCTCTCCATGTAATATGTACCTCTGGGTTTAAATCACCAAGACTGGATGAAGAAGTTCTCATTTTTTCCCTCAGGAAGTGTGAATATAATCACTTTACCAAAATCAGTGCCCTAGCTACCAACAAGTAAGTATTCTTAGAGGTCTGCTTTTGATGCTGCTGCCTTATCTTGCCTGTATTTATCAATACAGTTAGAAATACTAAGTCAGTGTCAGGAACACTACAGTCAGTGAACCTCAGCATTAGATTGCATCATTAGTCTCTTTCATGCAGTCTAAGACTACCTTTATACAAATTAAATCAGTTTCACAGAAGGGAATGTGAAAGACCCAAATCAGAATTTTACATAGTATTTTAGTGATTAGAAAGCTTACTTGTCAGCTGAAAAACTTCTGTTGAGTTCACTTTCTATTCAATTTGAGCACTGGTATTAAAGTACAGACTTCAGAGGTGGTATAAATAATGTGACTCCAAAAACACTACTGAAGTTAAACCCATTTACCGCAACAGGCAACCAAGGCTTGTATCCATAGTAAAGGACAATTATAAAAGATCAAGTTTCAAAATACTGTTTTTAAACTCCTGCTTACACAAAAAATGAATGATTATTCAAAATTATGGGTTTTTTTTTATTGTTAACTTTGTCTATTTAAAGTAACACTGTCTTTTTTTTTTTTCTTTTTAACAGCACCTTCAGGCATGAAGGAATATTTGGAGGCACATCAGTTAATTTCTTGCATATCAGATTCATCATTGTGACTTCTTGCAGGCCAGATCTGAGAAGTAACCAGGAACCTGACACTTAGAGGAGAATGGAAAAGCCCTTCAAGTGAGAGCACAACTGGTCGCTAGTGTAATCTGCATTGAGTTATCTTTCTCAGATCTGACAGCTACAAGCTGAGTCCTGGCAAAAGCCACAGCCTTAAATTCCATTCAGTGGGAACGAAGGATAAGAGAACTAAATGCCTTGCCCCGTTGCAGAAACTGCTGTCTCCAAGCCTGACACCTGAGTTCTGTGCTGAGAAACCAGAGTAACAAACAATGAGGTTTTTATGGGTACAGCCAGCATCCACAAATATTTCAATATGTAGCCAAAAGGAGAAATGAAGCACTTACGTGATTTTGAAAAATGATTTATTGTAACAGAAGGATATTACTGTCTGTGAGGAAAGAAAACCTCTGTCATCCCTTGTACATATTCAAAGCCATACAGGAACAAGACATAAGTGACGTTAAATCACTTAAAAGGATGCTGTCTCCTGTCCTCCACCCAACTTTGTGGAAGTTTTGCTGTTAGAGATTGCATCTCAATGCACTTCTAGTATTTGCACTGTCACTTCCATTCAGGGTAATGATGTGTGCCACCATTTGCACAGATGGCCCCAGGAGATTTTTGACCACAACAAACTATATTTTGATGGGGCTCCACAAGGAATTAAGAAGTTAGAACTGAAGAAAGACATATATGCTTCTCTTCCACTATGGGGATCTCTTCACAGAAAGGACCATAGTCCTTTCCTAGGATTAAATAAATACATGCATATACATACATATATATATATGTATATATATGAAGAAGCATCAACATGATAAGGTGTATTTAAAAAGGGGATATAATCTTTTTAATACCATCCATTTTTTTATCATATTTGCAGCCAAGCAATTTAGTCTATTGAATTATACATCGAAAATGTTCCTGTTGAACACTGACATTTTAGTCCCAGTTAATGTTAAAGAAGTCATTTGTGCTATGTATTTGACATTAAATTTTTCTAGCCATTTGTCTCTACTTCATGGAGAAACCTAACAAACAAGCAGCATTTTCAGTTTATTTTTCTAAATAAATATGTTGTTTGTATTATTTGCAGTCACTCATTTTGGCTGGTTTTCATTATCTCCAAAAGTGATTTAAAGACAGAACCAAAACACGTAAATTGTTTGTTCTTGCTAAGCTGTAATGATTAGTTGAATGAAAGCTTTAATATAAATACTGTAATTTGTAAAATGAAGTATATTTATATAGGTATATATGTATGGAAAACAAAAGGAGGTATTTTAACTCTTAATTTCAGAACATAGTTTATTTTAATATCCACAGGAAGAAATTAAATATATAATGGATAGGTTTTTTATTATCAGTGACTTTTAGTAAGTGAATATTTGGATGTTTAAGAATGAAATGAATGTAGTCTAGTAATGATGGCTTCCCAAATTATACAGAGACATTTTGTTAGCTGTCTCATTTTATGCAAAAACTGGTTTAGTTTTTTGGGGAGTTGGTTTTTTTGGGGGGTGCATGTGTCCTAGGGATTTTATTTGGTTTTTGTTTGTTTGCTTTAAGGTACTGACAAGGCCATGAAGTTGATATTATTCATCATAATTTGATACAGGATAACAGTTTACAGTTAAGAACAGTCATTGTTATCCATCTAATGAAGGGGTTTGTTGTACAGTTATTGAACATTTCAGTGCTAGAGGTGTTTTGAATAAAAACCTGTTTTTTTCATTTTTTTCTTAGTCCATTAGCCTTTGTGTAATTCTAAGAGAAAAGTAATGCATCTGGTTCCCAGTTCACTCAAATAGTTCATCTTAAATCCCGTCATATATATCTGAGCTATGAATCTGGATAGATTTTTCTTTCATTTCATTGCTTTATGGAACCTATTAAGTGCTCATTAACAGAAAAAAACAATCTTAAAAAAAATTAAATTAATCCATGGGTTAACTTTGTAAAGGGCAAATATCTTAAAAATGTGTTGCTCTGCTCTAATGTACTAATTAGTGTATGTGTGTATGTTTTTGTGTGTGTGCACGCATGCGCACCCTTAACTGCTCACCAATGAAATGCCAGCTCTGCTGAAGTAAGTGCCACAAGTCCTGTTACTGCAAAAGATGCTCATATTTTTTGGTAAAAGACCTGAGCTCTGTCTTTGCTTGTGACTCTGAAGCCATAAAGAGCTTTCGAAGTTTGCCAGGAAATCAGAAAATGAAATAAAAACTTTATATTAGACTCCCTCATTTGGCAAAATTCGGGATGATCTAATGATTTTGACTCTTTCATTTTAAAGAAAGTTAGTCATCAATTTCCATTGGTGCAATGGATACGTTAAACTTTTCTGTATTTGTTAAAAAACGATGGCTGTGTTTTGTTCACACACAATTTGCAAACCACAGTATGGCTGGCTTACAGTCTTCTTACTGTGATGTCATTTCTGTGTCATTAGAATACCTTATTTGGACACAACTTGCATGGACTAAGATTTGCTTGCTCTTTGGATAACCTATACTTTAAAATTGGAAAACCTGTTCTTTGATACTAGTATTCAGAATTGTTTATGGAAAGGAAGCCATTTTTGACAGAATAAGAAAATTTCAGAATGATAATTTAAACATTTCCATTATTACCTAATAATAACACTTGGAAAAGTTCTTATTTTTGTGAACAAAATGCATTCACCTATATTAGAAAATAGGCCAATAAAAATCTAGTGAAAAAAATTGTTACTACTTGCAAATATTTTTCTGCTATGCTGAGTTCTAGATCAGCTTGTGTGTAAATTTTTTATTGCACAAAACCCACCTGAAAAAATGCACAGTTTTCTTCAGAAAAATACATGAGATATGAAAAATAATGACCTGGTCCCAGGAGTGGTTTTAATGTGTATAATGCAAAAACAGTGCAATATACCAGCACATAGGTCTAATTTAAATGACAGATATACTTAGAAAATAACACTGCAAACTGTAGTTCTGATCAATCACATGTCATTGCTTGCAGCTCTGCTTAACCTGGGACTTCATGCTGGAAAGTAAACTTCAGTGTGCACACACACACATATGCAGTGTCAGGTATCATGTCTTATTCTACTACCAGTGACACTGGCATAAATCCAGGTGGCTTGAATTCTGTTGATTTAAATTAAATCTTTAGGTAAGTATTCAATATTGGATATAAACTGAGATGATATCTGTATACTGTGAAGATAGTCCCCTGAGATAACCCTCCAACACAAGATTTCAGAAATTGTTGGCAAATAGTTATCACTGGAATGCTTTTTCATAGTTTAAAACCAGAGGAAACAATTAGATGATCTTATAAAACAAGAAAAAGATTGTCTTATTTCTATTATATTGGTCTAAGCATATTGACAAGACCAGCAGAACTTTTTCAACTAAGATGACATTATGGTGACTGGTTGGTCCTTTTGCAGGTTTATGTGTGTTGTGTGTATAAGAATTGCCTGCTGAAATGGTTCCACAGTAATAGTGCACTGTCTCATTAACTGGCATCTGAAAAGTAATCTGAAGCAGCCAATAGTCTTGAAGTGATGAGGTATGTAAAATGCTGACAGTTCTGGATGTGTCTGCAAGACGTGCTCTCAGTACTTGAATTTTTTAAAAGACAACGACCACCGTGTCTCATGAGAAAAATACAGGTGTGTTAAAATCCTATTTTGTAAAGTAGAAGCAAAAGATTGCCAAAATCTGGTGATCACCAGAATGTTATAGAAGTGTCCCTCTCCTGACACAATCACCCCAAGTGACACATGGCATGGACAAGGGATGGATTTTTTTCTGTGATCTGTGATGTGCTGGGTCCATAGCAAGGCAATGAAGCTGTTGATAAGGCCTGACACAAGATAAATGCTAGGCAATTGTCTTGGAAGGGATGGAAGGAAGACAGCTGTTGCCCTGCCCTGGAGCTCCCACTGAAGGTAGAAGACTGTTAGTGAGACTGAATCTTACAGAAAAAAAATTAGGTTGAACAGAATGACACATACATTACAGTAAGATTCCTGAGACGACTGCTGAGACTGAATTAATGATTTTCATGGACTGGATAGCTGAAGATCCCATAAGAGAAGAAAAAGCCAAGTGGATGTGGTTCAAATTACTTCAGCTGAATCTCTCTAGATTCAATATCCTTGAAGGGTTGTCAGGAAGCCAAGAATCTCCCCACAGTTGGGCTTAACTTCAAAAAGGACAATTATAGACAAGGACTCCTGTTAGGAAGAACCTGGAATGAATACTAAGAGAGTTAAGTCATGGCAGATGGCACAGAGATTATTTAAGGTAGTGCATTGAAGGTAGAGAGCAAATACATCCTGTTTGGCAAGAAAGGCTTGAGAAAAGTAAAAGGGAAGCTGCAGTGCTACGTAGCAGGGTATCAGAGGCTACTGTGGGCAAGAAGACATCTTTCAGATAGCTGAAGATTTTTAAAGAAAATATAAGGCCTGTAAGCTTCTTAAGGCTAAATACAAATAAATAAATAGTAAAAAAAAACAAACAAAAAACAAAAAAAAACAAACCAACAAAAAAACCAAAGAAAGGAAAAGAAAACAAAGAAAGCAACAAACCATTAACCACAACAAGGTTAATCAAAAACAATTACAAGATACATAAGAGATTTGTTGACTAAAACAGCTGCGAGAAACATAAGCGTTAAGAAATTCCATTTCTACACTAGAGCAGCAGGAAGTCTGGCAAAGTCTGTAATACTGAAGGGTAATCAAGGAAAACAGACGCACTTAGAAGAAATTATAGGAAAAAAATTGTCTCAAGATTTTTAATTCTTCTTGTGCTGTAGAAGGGGTTTAGTAGATTCTCACACATGAACTTTTCCATATGGTGGAACTCATACAGCTTTGTATGAGGTATTACAAAACAAAATGAAGAGATAAACACCTAAGATATTTAAAGGCGCTAAGGGGTGGAATAGTCAAAATGGTAACTGTGGTGTGAAATTAATTTTATAAAATTATTCTGATAGCTTTTGGGATGTGAGATTGCAACTAAGTGGACAATTTTAAAGTGAATTTCATAAGGGTTGAAAGAGGAGTACAGACCACTAGATCAGTACCGGGCAAAACAGTTGAAACTATAGTAATACCTTTTTAAAAATAACTAGAGGGTGTTTAAAAGTGTCAGTATTACCCAACACTGTAGGAAATAGCACAGCTAGTGAGGAAAAAACACAGAGAAAACTACAGCTGGCTAAGAGGAAAGGTCCTGCATTCATTAAAACAAAAAAAAAAGGCAAAATATGGGATAAAATGGTGATTTTGGTCAATTTTCACAGTGGACAAAGGTCATGGGTGAAGTTTCATGGGACATGTAATGGTATCCATGTGTCTCAAAATATATTTGAACATATGAATATGCTGGAAAAGGAATGTATAATTATTTGGTAATTTTGCTGATCATACTAAGTCATTAAAAGTATTTAAATATGAGTGGCCTGAATGACTGGTTATTAAAATGTTAAATGAAATTCAGTGAAGATAAATCTAAACTGATATATATGAAAACAATTTTGTATTTTATATATTTCACTTGATTTAGCAGTTAAATGTTTCTATAAAAATGGGAGTCACACTTAGGAGGTCAAAAAAATGCATTTATGAAGATAAAAATTACTAGGAAAGCAAGAGAGAAAATAAGTGAATATCATTGTATCCATCAAGAGAAGTGCATGAGGCCATGATATTTAACTTTTAAAAACTATGTACAGTTCCTCATCTGAAAGGAAAAAAAAAAAGTAATTGAAAAAGCTTCAGAGAATGAATTACAAAGGTAGTGAAATGGTAGAATTAGATTCTATTTGATAAGTGACAACAGGCAATGCTTCTGCTCAACAGAATTCTAAAAGAGAAATAGAGCAATAAGATCATTAATAACATCAAGTGTGCAGTGCTAGGGGACATCCAACAAAGCTAGTAATTGGCAAGCTCAAAAACAACACAAAAGTGGTTATTTAAGCAATGTGGAGGGAAACTGTGGAACTCTGTCACTCAATATGCTGCATATTCTGGAATTTTATGGGACTTTTTCTCTGAGGAGAACAGCAAATAATGTAATTCAAGAAGTGATCTTGCTTTTTCCTCAACCGTGACCCATTGGGGGGTATCATGCAAATGAATTTCTACATGCACGTTCTTGATCACTGTCAACTGCTTTTGTCACCCAGATATGCCCTTTGCATAAGCTGGAACTCTGGGTCAGAAAATTCTGCTTTTGTGATGTGTACTGTGTACTTTTGTGATGTGTACTTTATAGAGGCATAAACAAATTAACGAATCTATCCAAGAGTGTTCCTATAGAAAACACAACCAAAAAATTCTAAAGAAAGATAAGGGATGATGTTCTGAAAGTTATGTCATCATTAAAAAATCATCTATGTATTAGTTTACTATCCTGTCACACTGAGATTTAGGTATTGAGGTCTAAACAGGCACATGTAGTAATTAAGAAGATTAATGCCAACCAGAGACATACATGTTTCAGAAAGAAAACATTTCCAATTATCAAAACCTGCTTAGTGCTGATTATATATTTCTTCAACGTAAATGCATGTGGGTGTTTATTTGCTTCCTCAACTTTGTTACTGAAATAAATATACCAATAAATACAGTTGTATTGTAGGTTGTGAACGGAAACCATCTGGATAATCATAATGAGGAGCTTAGAATTTACTTTTGGGACCCACATTGATCAAACTCCTTTTGAATTACCTACATTTGAATAACTAGAGAGGTTTCACACACTTCCATCAAACTGACAGCAGTTGGTCTTATCAGAAACACATTAGTTGTAGTGAAACCTTTACTTTGACCCTTTATTTTATTAGATATATCAGTACTTTAAAAGTATCTTACTAGAAGACCTAGTAAATAGAACTTATATCTTTTGAAAACAGAATTGCTAGACTACGTAAGATTATAAATGAACCAAAATCTCTATGTAATGTGAAATGTAACAGAATTTGATTTAACCTATTATTTTTTCCATTTAAAGAGATTTTGCAACAGCAGTAGAAAATGTTGTCCAAAAATAATTGTATAATAAGATCTTTTTCATAGAGAAGAATGTTTTTCAGATGTAGTAGTTTGGAAAGTGAGTAAATTTATATTTATTATAATCCAGTAAGCAAAGTATTGATTATTATTGTGTGGATTACTGTTACAGTTGTGGTACTACTGATGAAACACAATGATACATTTGGTATTAAAACTGGTTTTCATCCATCTATTTTTAGAAAAAAATGCTTGCTTTTTTACAGTTCTTCTATAAGTTTCTCTGCTTTCATATTGTTAAAAGAGATCTCTGGTTTGTACATTCCTCTGTTTTTAAACTACAACTGTCACTCTGACATTAGATAACTAATTTAATTCACCTGTTGGAGATTTGTTTTCTGTTGACCATATGCCCTACCCTTTTCTCTGAGAGGCAGATATTGAAGAATGATCTTGTATTAGCAGACTGAGTTTAATGTAGCTTGCACTGATTTTATCTTATGGAAAAGTAAATACTTGGTGTTAGGTGCAGAAGCTAACTAAAGACACTGTCTTATCTATAGGCTATTTTAACTGAGTTTTCTAAGAAAAATTTCATTTAGAATAGCTTAGAAATTGATGAGAACTATTTCTATCTGCCTGGTTATGGCTTCGTCACATTTGAACTAACAGTGTGTTGTTTTGAATGGAATGAATCAAA
Organism: Campylorhamphus procurvoides; assembly: GCA_013396655.1. NCBI lineage: Eukaryota > Metazoa > Chordata > Aves > Passeriformes > Dendrocolaptidae > Campylorhamphus > Campylorhamphus procurvoides. The sequence continues at coordinate 52,414 of WBMV01002357.1, forward strand.
CTGAAAGAAATCACAGTTACATAGCTAATCTCTTTTTGCTTTCAAATTTTCTGTATTTCTGACATTGTAGAGGATTCTAGTTCACATTTAAAAGGTTTTTGATTAGAATTTAATTTGGGGTTTATTTTTAATTTTATGGAAAGAAGACAATAAACAAGGAATGATAAAATGTAGAGTGGCAAAAGGGAGATCTTTATAAAAGTAAAAATAAAATAAAAAGTAGGAAAATTCAATTTGTTTTGGAAAGATGCAGTTAACTGAAAATGTATTATAAGACCCATAGTAAAAAGGCCTAAATTGTGACATGGAGAAAATTAACAGGAAATGTCACACTGAACATTAGGTTCCTGAAAATGAGGCCTACAAAATATGAATTAATAAATGGTAAAATATAAAACATCATTTTACCTTCTAACTGTCAAAATTTTGGAGTTAGAGCAGATGAATCCAAGCAATGATGAAAAGAATTTCTGATTAAAATTGTTCCAGTTCCCCTTTGAAGGTGAGAAGCTAAACCTTTGTCTTCATAACCTTCTCTGGTGATATGTCCACACTTTTTATGGATATCCTGGTATAGCGCTTCATCATGAAAATTTTTCTGTACATACAGCCTGATCTGTCCAACTTGCACTGTCCTTTGTATAGTCCCTTTTATAATGTTTGCTACTGCAGCAAGAAGTTTATCTCTGCTTCTTCAAATATGGCCCTAGCTTTAACTTTGCCAGACTCAAAACAGCTCCTCTCACTCAACCTCTCCATGTCAGTCATGTCCTTTAGGTCCCTTGTAGTCCTCTGCTGTGTGTTTTACAAAGTGCATCTAACCTGGGGCAAAAGCATACTGTTGGCCTTATGGCCAAGTCCTTTCAACATGTGTGCTGCTCATCTAGCCAGTCTCCATTGACTACAGCTATTCCACCCAAGGTACAGAGCTAAGTCCTTCTGTCTGTTAATGGGGTTTCTCTAGGTAAAATCCATGAATTTCCTGAGATCCTTCTGACTTGAATTTCTGTTGTTCATTATGTCAGTAACTTCTCTTAATATCATCCAGAAATTTGTCAAGTTTGCATTCTGTGTCATCGTCCAGGTCCCTGATGAAGGGACACTAGTACTGATCCCATGCAGAAGTTAAAAAGTAGCCTTTGCCTGAAAAGGCTGAGGTGAATGTCATTAAAATAAATTGGCCTTTTCCATATAATCTACCAGTCGATTGGCTCTCCCACTCAGCAGCATGTATTTTCTGTGAATTTCCTTCTGATATTAGGAAATTCTGTGAATTTCCTTCTGATATTATATGAGAGACAAATGAGTTTTGTCTCTCATTTGGTTTGTGATTTTTATACTTAACAGCATGAGTAGTACTTTCATAGTTGCCCTTTTTTTCTGCCCTTGTTTTCACTTCCTGTATGATCTCTAGCATTTAAGTTCTCTGCCTTGTGAGAAATTGGCCTTTGGCTGAAATTCCTGGTCTACCTTCATGAAGGGGTGCTTTTATCCTGAGCTCCAACTAAACTTTTTCTCTTAAAGTCAGCTAGCTATTCTGGGTGCCCTCATAGGAGATGCCAAGGGGATTACTCCAGAAAAATTCTAAGTAAATAAAAATGTGCTGTCCCGAAGTCTACAGCCCAAGTGCATGACTTATGTTTTGTGCCTTCCTCCCAGTCTTGATCTCAGTCTCCTACTGGTCACTGCAACCCAAACAGACATTTGTGGTCCCACTCACAACCATTCCTTGTTGAGCAGCTGGTCAAATAGATTATTTCCATGCTTAGGCCTTTTAGACTTCACATTACAAAGTCATAAGCAGTGCCCTCTAGATCTGCTGTATTGCCTGTTCAGCAGATGTCCTTGCGGTCAAAATCCCTCACATGGATCAAAGGCTCTGATCAAAGAATTCTTCTTAATTGTCTGTAGACAGCCTCAGAGATGTCATCTTAGTAAGGCAAGCTGTAACAGATTTCCATCATAACATCATCCATGTTGCATCTGCTTTGACCTAGACCTGGAGAGTCTTCACAGGCACCACCTTGTTTTCTCCCCAGCCAGGGATTTCCTTCACATAACACACATCCCTTGTTCTTTACTGCTTACTTTCCCCTCAGCAATGGAACAGTCTTGTGAAGACAACCAATTCACTCTGCTGGAGGCAACAGCTCTGTGGGACTGAAGAGGACAAGAAATAAAAGTCATATGTCTCACAGTCTTCATCTTTAGAGGTCTTGATGCATACAGTAATCTGACAGGAAAGATTTACGCACCGTAGGTCAAGCACAGAGGCAGGAGAGTGACCTACATAACCCTTCTATAAATGGGAGAGAAGTTATCAAATGAGATATGAAGCTGGCAATTTGAATATTATTAGCTTAGTAATCAAATGGGAGCAAGTAACATGGCAAAAGAGTGAATTCCCAAGAGTAAATGGAAAAGTTCCACTTTAGAGGTATTAGTCACAGTTTCAGAGAGCTGTGTGGTGCTCAATATGATGCATATGAATATTACCAAAGAGGCTACCTAACACAGAGAGATGTCTTGGCTGGAAATACTTGATTGTCAGGGCTTTTAAATGTAAAAAGTTATGATATAAAGAGTGTAGAAAAGCTAAACAGAAGGTGAAATTTGCCTGTTACGCTGAATGAGGCTTTGAGACTAAACTAGCCTGTCATGCATTATTTGAATACATTATCTGAATTTGCTATTGTTTTAATTAATTTGTGCTCAACCCACATGCATTTGAAAGCACATGATCATCTAATCATGACAAAATCAAAGGGCTGAAAAAAATTGCTCAGGACTTGACTTACACTTAATTTGGATACCTATCAGGGTGAAAATATGTATGCCACAAGTGTAAAGATGATTTAATCTCACTTTAATTCTGCTTTCTGTTGACACTGTAATGCTAAAGGAGTTACTTAAATTAAGAGAAAACTTTTTCTGCTTACTACAACTGTTTTATCCTAGTCAACAGCAAATTGAGTCACTAATGTCTGTTTGATTACCTGAAGGATAGCTCCTGACCTAAAAACAGAACCAGGATCATTTTTTTCCTGGAGAATCTCAGTAAGATATGAGTGGGAAAATAGCTGAGAACAAATTATGGGGTTTTTCTCATTGTTTGAGATGTATTACGTGAAAGTTGGAGTTATCTTCTGGATATACATCCTTCCATGGGCATGAAGCACAAGAAGAGCAGAAGCTGATTTGGACTGGACATGTAACTTCAAATTAAATGAAGCTACTTAAGATGAATCCTTCTTTATTCAAGATCATTGAGATAAATTTTGACCAATAATTTGTGGTCATGTTTAAAAAAAATTCAGAAATATAGGACTAAAACATAAATATTAAAGGTAATAGTTATACTGCTTTTAACCAAGGTTTTGCTAAAAAAAAAGAGGAAACAGCAATTTTTCAGTCGTTATATTTGCCATAATCAGAAACCACACTGATAATAGAAAGGAAAAGTTTATTTTACCCAGATAAATAGAAGATAACAACTTCATAGCTTTTCTTATTCATTATATGCAAACATATATTACTATATTATCATTTGTACTTGCCTGCATTAATATTTAATAGGTGTTCTATTTAGAATGTACTCTAGCAACAAGTACAATTTCTCTGGGCCCGGGGGTGTGGGGATTGTATTGACAAAGCAGAGACATGGGTCTATGTATTTACTCAGAATATGCAATTTAAATGTGAACATTTCTAAGAAAAAAAATGTCTTTGAAATCTTTTCAGACCCCTATTAGTGTGAGATGGGCATTGGTATAATCCTTGAGGGATGGTATTTTAGTTTTGATTGCAACAGAAAAATGCAATTTAATGATGTTTCTAAGGACAGAAAGATTAAGGCTGCAGGCAAAAATACAAAGAACATAGGGATCTTCAAGTGCACCAACTGCAGAGGTAATATATTCTGTTCTTCTCCCCTCTGGACTCATGTCTAACAAAAGCATACTTATTACACAGATATAGAAGGATAGACTATAGACATCACCTGCTGTTCTTCTCCTGTGTTTTCATGTTCTATTTTGTCTTCATGGAAACAATGAGTTTACCAGGGGAATGTCTTGTGAGTTTTATTATTACTATCAGTTTTGAAATTTTACCAATTAGGGATTTAAATATTATGATTTAAAAAAATATTATTTATTCTGATGTCTGAAATATCTTTTAATTTGATGGTACAAATATTTTCATGGTGTTTTACTTTTGTTTAAATATGAAAAACAGTTGCAAGAGCTAAAGTGAGTGACCAGCTTTATCCACTTAAATTGTTGTTATTTTTTTAATATACATATATATATATTAATCAAAGTTTGGGTTCTTTTTTTGCATTTATCCATTTTTTAATGCAATTTTCCTTTTTCAAATTAAAATAATCTTTATTTGCTCAACCAAGACAGCATAAGTCAAGTTTTTGTTACACTAGTATTTAGTCTTTTTATATAGAGATACAGATATGATCATATTTTTGGTTGGAATCAAAGTTGCACAAAAATACAATTCTAATGTTTGAAAATTTTAGATAATACATTAGTTAGCACCACAAAGATTGTGCTCATTGAGCTTGCATGTTTTGATACCTTTTTTTAGTTTTGGTTGAAGCAGTTTTGACATTCATCTTCTTTGTCATTGTGCCAAAGGCAATTCATTTTGTCTAATATCTTGCTGAATAATGGAATGACAACAAGTATTAGAATTAAGTATTAGACATGATACATACTATGGTAAAGAGTATTCCTGAGGCAACATTAATGAATGAATAATATTGTTTAGTATAAAAATTAGGATGACTTTCCTTTAGAATAGATATGACAACTTGTCTATTTCCAATACCTAATCTAGAAATTATGCTCAGAGTTTCCCTTGAGTATTCATGAGACTGCAGTTCCAGAAATATATAGGTCTCAGAGAGTGCTTATATAAATCATGATCATCTGAAGGCAGAATACGTTCACCGACAGGACTGAGCATCTCAGTCTAACTGTGAAGCACTGAATCCCTGGATGTTTACTCCTTGGAATCTATAGTAGTTATTTCTTTGATTAGGATGCTTTTTAGATAAATGTGGGTAGTGATCTAATAATAGAAGCAAACCACTCAGAAGGGGGCAATTTTAGTACTGCTAAAGAACTGCCGAAATGCTGTAAATAGAAAATGAAATAAATATGTGTAGGGTTTTTATAATACAAAAAATTTACTTTCATTGCAAATGGCAACATGTTCATTTGCTGTTCATACATATAATTATGGTGTCATCCTTTAAGGCGAGCACAATGTCTGGTAACTTATTTGCTTGACTGGACTTTACTTAATTCTATTTTTTTTCCTCAGTTATGGTGTTTTGAAGTTCATGATGTTATATATTAGTGAATAAGCATGATAATAGGATCCCGTTTTACTAAGTGCTGTAGGATCCTACTGAACTAAACTAACTAGTGAAGAAAAGTCCTTTGAAGATCACCTCTATGCTCCATCACCACCCCCCGCCCAGCCCAGATTCCCACAGTCCTGGTTTCTAAACTGAGCCCAAAGTTCACCACTCAGCCTTCAAAGAGCTCAGGAATATAAGGTCAGTTCAGTCTCAAAGTACCATCACTATTTCTTAGGTCCTTCATTAAAACTGTCTTCCTAAAAGAAAAGTTCCTTTAGAGCTTCTGAGAAGTAACTGCAAAACATGTCATTTAAGTCCACAGCAAGTGCAGTAGTATTAATCCTGTTTTCTAAAGAGTGATCTGTTGGAGTACCTGCCTCACACAATACAAGTTTCTTCTACTCAGTTCATCTCCTGCAGAGACAATATGGGTGATTCTGACCACATATTCACAGAATGTTCTGATGAGGAAAAGAGAAAGCAGGAAAGCAGGGAAGGGGAGGAAGGGGAGGAAGGGAGAGAAGAGGTAGGGAGGGAGGGATAAAGAAAAAAGAAAGAAAGAAAGAAAGAAAGAAAGAAAGAAAGAAAGAAAGAAAGAAAGAAAGAAAGAAAGAAAGAAAGAAAGAAAGAAAGAAAGAAAGAAAGAAAGAAAGAAAGAAAGAAAGAAAGAAAGAAAGAAAGAAAGAAAGAAAGAGAAAGAAAGAAAGTATTCTCTAACATATTTGCTACAATGGCTGGACTAAAACTGAAGACTGAATGTATTGCTTAAGGTCATAGTTTCATAAGTTTCATTCACTTTCAGGTTAAGTAATCAGTCCAGAAACTGTAAATTTCTGAAAGCTAGCAAGTATGCATACAGAAAAGGCATGTCTTAAATATCACTTTCAGTAACTTCACAGGGGCTAATAAAAGTTCAAATACACAAATATGCCTCATATTCTAAATAAAAAGAATTCCTATGCCTCTAGGTTCACATCCACTTTGTCCAGAGCATATTTTCTTATGTCTCATATATTGGAATCCAAGAAGCTCAGAGAAATCCATAAATCATTTGGCAGAAACAAAGCTCTAGGCAAAGGCAAATTATTTAACAGTATTTCAGAATGATGAATATGAGGACATTATTGAAAATGACATATATAGTAACTACAGTCTTCCATAAACATAAAAGGAAACCTCTCTGGTCGAGTCTGAGAAATAATGTATATCTTAATGGATAAATGCAGGGTAAAATGAAACCAAAAGATTTAAATTCATGGCTTTAAATACCCTGGATATAAAGGCTTTGACTCAAAGAACACAGGTGTGTTTATGAAAGAAACAAAATTGAAGAGCAGTAATAGCATCCAGAAACTGAATAGGAAGACTGTCTTTGACAGTAGTGATGTATGGACAAGTGGGAAAAGGAATTAAATTTATAAATTTCAATTAGAATACTAACGAAAAGGCAGACAGGCCTTTTGCAAAGCCATTTGCAATAAAATAACTTTCTTTGGATCTCAGTCTTACCAGAAAAAACACCCTGATGACATCATATTTGTTTTTGATTGAAAAGCTCTTTGAAACCCCAGTGCATATTTACAGATCTTAGTTGTTTTTCTATATTAGTGTTTGCTCAATTTATTTTGGCACTGGACCTAAATATATACATCTTATTTCACACTGCATGTACCATATAGAAACTAGATGGTTTATTTAAACCCAATTTAAACCCAGCTCTGTATATATTGAAAGCAAAATATATTGGATTTTATTTATGAAGGTGGCTGTGCCATTATTATTTGAAAGTATAATGTAAATTAGTACTAATTGCTTTCTCATATCCAGCTTTCTGACAGTTACAGTTAGATGCCAGGTTTTATTATTCTTGTGATTTGCTGTTATTGTAATATAACTCTAAGACTGTATTTTTACACAGCAAATGAGAGTGGTTTATCAGAGGAAGAGCAATCAGCATCACTGGTTTTGTAAGACAGTTGTAATGATCACTACTACTTTCCTAACCTGCAAAACAACAGCAACAGCCACAAAATAAAACAAAAACAAATAAACAACCCCCAAAACCCAACACAAACCTCCCCCACAACCAACTTAAAAAAACCCCAAGAGCATTTTAAACCATCCTGCAACAAAGGAGGTAGCTATTCAGGAAGCACTGACTCCATCTGTCTTAATTATAGAATTTTAAATAGGATGAACTCTGTGTCTTGGGTACCTAGGTATAAAGAGAGAGTAAGAAAGTACTAGACTGGACTGAAGAAAAATCCTTTGGTTTTAACTCATTTGTATTTATACCATTGAATCTTACTTTATTTTATTCTTTTTAAAGTGCTCAATGTTTTATCACAGCTGTAAAAGTAACTTAACTTCAGCGGTTCCAAATGCACACAAAATCCTTTCAGTAACACAGTACCACTAAGTAGTTCATCACTCTCTATGTATCAGTTGCAAGAAACCATATACATTTGGGTTTATGGGTAACAGCTTAAAGTTTACAGAATGTTGTACTCTGGTTTGTTGAGCATCAGATCTTTATGTAAATTAGAACATATCTTACTGTTTCAGAACTTGTGGATCTACCATAAAAATAAATTCATGACACCTGAACATATTTGGAGACTAATTTTATCAAGATCAATTTTATTTAGTCATCTTAAAATGTGGACTAAAATGCCAAGATGCTTTTCTGATGTAGGTTTTGACAAAAGAACAAAACAGTTGTTATCAGTTATTTTAAAAATTTACTCTATTTTGAGCATTTAGACTTTTTGCATGTTTCCAAATTGCCCACCAAGACAATAATTATTTTTCTTCAATCTCTTTCATTGTCTAATAATTTTTTGTAATATGAAGAACCTTTTATTTTTCCAGGTTGTTTTGGGTAAAAAATGTCTTCAAAGTAATAAAATTTGAGTCCTGGATTATTTTTGAAGTTTATTCAAGAATGTGTTTTGTTTAGCTTCATCAAGTTAGCAGCTACATACTATCTGCAAAGTTACAGCATATAGTATGTCTACTATTCATTTGGGCATATGAGTCAGGTTGGGAATTGGATTTACAGTCTATGTAGAAATGAGTTCTTGTCTGTCCCTGAATAAGTGTTGACTATCTTGAAACTCTGTTTTTCAAGATTTTCAGAGTCACACTGATTTTACTCTTTTTTTTTCTTTTTTTCTTTTTTTTTTTTTTTAACTAATGTATCCTGCAAGTAGGTAAGAGCTAGAAAACCACATATAGATTGAATTTAAGAGAAAAGAACTTTTGCTCTTCTGGATCAGTGACATTTCCACAGTCATTGGGAGATTTGGAAGCCAGAGGCACACCACTAGAGCCCCAAATAATACACCATCTTGGTATTTAAAGGCATGCATATTATGTTTTGTACAATTATTACAAGTGCCTTTAACAATTCTCAATAGCACAAATCTCAGACAGGTATTTTTCTTTCTGGCTACAGAAGGCAAAAACTTTAATCAAAATGTCTTCATTGAAATTAATGTCAGTGATATTTTGATGACAGCAGATACTAAAACATCTGCTCCTGTACTGAATAAAGTAGATAAGAAAAGACTTACTCAGACAAGGATTTGTACTGACTACCTGCAAGCTGCAGATAGTTATTAACAGAGATATAAAAGTCTCATGCATCTCTCGTCTCAGACGTATCTGTGCCTTGCAGATCCTTTAAAGGGTGTTTTCCTTTTTTTTTTATTTTTTTTAACAAAATGTTTTTAAGCAGTCTGACATTAATATTAATCATGAAATAGTGTTGCATGAAGTTGCAAGGTATTTTTTAAAAGCCCAACTGCACGAACCTAGGATATCCTTATCCCGTTTTTTAAAAGTGTATATTTCATACTAAAAGCCCATTAGGTTTCTATGTAAATCTCTTGGTATAATAACAATGGTTATCTTTTCTTTGGATTTGAGGCCTTAACTTCACTAACAGATTATTAATAGAACTGTAATATCATTTGCCTTTACAGAGAAAAAGAATTGAAAGCATAATATATTGGTGACTTTGCAGTAAGTGTACAATAGAGCTATAATAAAATCTGTAATCTCAGTCTGCAGCCAAGATACTTCCTATTACCACTCTAAGAAGAAAAGAGGTAGAGACAGTTGTTATGGTATGAGAGCATGAAAGTCATGTTCCTTGTTTAAGAACAGTGTGCTATTTTTCAAATATCATCTCAAAGGTGTGATCCATAGAGTATTTTCTGATATTTTTGCAATGTTATCTCATTATAAGATGCTGGCATGCTTCCTGGATTTCAGCTGCTGAACTGCATTTTAAGATAGCTTAAACAACATCACAACCTTGTTTAATATTCCTTTCCATGTTAAAAATTACATAGTAATTTTGAAGATGTAAATAGGAAAAGGAGAGTCCATCAAGCAGTCTCTCCTTTGGGATGTTTACTATCAAAAAAACCCCCACTTTGCAGTTTGTCACTACAATTTTTACAGTAGACAAAATTTTAGTTTTTTATATATCAATAAACATTCATCATATCCATTTTTGTATGTTCTTTATGAAATGGTCTATTCCACTAAAATTAAAATGTTTAAAATTCTTCTTTTATCCCTCAGTGCAGGAGGTTCAGGGTGGGAATTATAATAAAATTCTTAAAGAAATAAATCACGAGTCACTATATAATAGCCACCCGACTTGCAAAATAGGATGAATGATTCATGCCAACTCACACCATTTTGGTCAGATTATGAGTATACGTTGGAAAGAGTTCTAATTATTTTTAATTCTGTAGTTGTCAAAGTAAAGGTTTACCCAGACAGCATCAACTATTATTCTTGGGATCAAGGAACTTCTGTACCCTAATTTTAGTTCTGCTAGTGGTTATGCTGTTTATTTTAAAGGTCAACATGAAGGAGCTTAGCTAGCAATATGCAATAAGACTGCAGCTTTTCAGGCACTGAGCACTAATCACAGCATATTTTCAATCCAACAGTTTTTTCTTCTTTAGATTCTGTATGGTCACTATGTCTTCTGGAGTAATATGCCAAAATTCAGGTTTCTGTAAAGCGCAATTGCTCCTTATGGCAAGAAGTTGGAATGCAGCACCTAAATTCAATTTCCCCCCATGTTGTGGTGCTTTCAGGCCAGGATGAAATACAACTTCATCCATTTACAAGGGAATGGAACCAGAATGTTGGAAGTTAGCCATTTCAGGTCTTTCTATTAAAATAGAGAGTGAACCTTAAAATGATACCATGGGTGCAAAATAATGCTGAGGGCTAGAAAGAGGGGTTTTTTTAAACTTTCCTTATCTATCACTAGGTGTATTTCAGTGGAGAATACTACTTTTGAGACTATTCTATATGTTAATACAACATAAACCACATAATTCTGAAATTAAATGTTTAGCAGGGACAAAACAAAAGCAACATAGTTGTATCTGTTGTGATTTAACACCAAACACATTGCCTGTCAATCAGTTAAATGAGGATAGTCATCTTATTGAGTGCTTCAAATAAGAACTTTCATTCAAATCACAACTCTCTAATTGTGTTAGATCATATGCTAGATGCCAGGAAGGAAGGATATGCGGCACAATAAGGGAGAAGGCATAGAAAGAAAAGTTTGGCATCCAGATGTTGTCACAGTGAATCTGTTAGCTGGGCCTGACTTTATAACCAAAGGTCCTTAATTCCTGTAGTTTTCATACTTTTCAGCAAACTGAGCAGACCAGGCATTAGTTCAGATAATTTTATTTGATGTTTGATCTTTCTAATCCATATTTGTTTATTTCAAGTTTTGGCTTGTTTTCAACATAGCAGCCAGCTATGACAGCTTAAGTAAAATCCAAACCGTCTGTTAAATCTCTGCCAAAAACACAAGGAACAAAAAGCAACTAGCATTAATTTAGAAAAACACAGGTCTGTCCCTGACACGCTGATCTGTGTAGTTTTAGATGAGTATAAGTTTTAAGTTTTTGTTGAAACCTTGAGAGAAAAACACGTACTGATCATGTTCTTCAACTATTGTTTAAAGTCTGTCTGTACTGAATAGCTTACTCATACAAATTCTACAATTACACGTTATTTATTTTAATTTAGCTTCACGCTCTTTGTTTGGTTCCTTGCTGAGTTCCCTGAGCAAACAAGGCCTATGAAATTGTGTTATCTGTGTTTCTTGCAAATTTTGGCCATCATCAGCCAAATCTGGCATAAGGCAAAGGGCTCAATAATGTGAGGTTTCCCAGGTCTGTACAGGGGAAAATTAAGTCTTTGTGTCACTGCCCAAAGGTATATCTTGGCTCAGTCTTGGGATGCTGTTGAGACACAATATGTGCTGCAACCACCTTGACAGGCAGGGAGGGAATGAAGTAGGAGTAAGGTGAAAAAGGACAGGCATGTTTTGGAAACTACTCATTCCTTGTTTTTCTACCTAAGAATCAACCTTTTTCTTCCCTAGCATTCCAGACTTTGAAGGCTGCGGTGTGACTGTAATTCAAATGTAGCATCTCAAAGGAAATCAAATTGAGAGAATATGTTTTTGTCAATAACAATTAACCAATACCACATTTTAAATTAATTACATTATCTATCCTCTTTTTATTCACTGAAGCCACTACAGTTTCCACATTAAGAATAAGCAGAAAAAATCCTGGCATGCAAGTCAAATTCTTTTGCCTCATAAGTGAACAGAACTATTGTCAAAATTACATGAAACTATTGTGCACTTCTTCAACTTCCATCTCAAAACACTGCAGTGCTCAGATGGGATTGAAGGCATGATTGACATTTCAATTAGAATGTTCTTATCCACCTATTTCATTACCTATTTCTATTATTTTAGCCAAGTTTCGTAAAATCTGTTCACATTAAAATAATAAAATGCATTTAAGTTTTGTATGACTTCTTGTATGAAAATGTCATAAGACAAAGCTTAGGTGGGTAGGAAATAAGAAGGTGATTAAGGTCTGGAAGCTATTTATATGGTAATTTTCCATTATCTGAAGTATATTTTAATGTAATGGACATTTGTAAACAGTGATTTGAGAACCATACAGAGATACTGAATTGTACAAAGGAGCATGCCCCAAATTATCCTAAATTGTACTTGGAGTAGAACTGAGGACCACAGAGATAAACTGGTAGGTTTTTGTGTATCTTAGGGCACAATTTAATCTATTTCTCTCTAGCAGGAACATTCATTATGAGCATGGTTTTCCATAAATCATTTTGAACTTTCAGGCTACATTTATCTGATAGGTAGATACATAATCCCTAAGAAAATGTGCTATATTCTCTGAATAACAACTGAGCTACAGTGGTACAGGACAATAAAATATACCATATTCTGCCAATTTTTTTTTTTATGTAAGCGACAGAAAGGTATGAGGCATAAAAAAAACCCCAGTCTGACCAAACAAACAGGGTGATATTGCCTCTAGACTTCAAATTTCATCCACTCTAAGATTCCAGGTTCCAGTTAATTCCGAAGGGGGGGAAGAAAAGGAAGATGATGAATGCTGTCTTGTCAGCATCTTTATGTTGTATTAAATATTTGAAGGCCTTTAATCACAGTATTGCAATAATTATGTATTGAGAAACCCCTTGCCCATCTCAAAGTGTTTACAGCTCTAGGAAACTGTCAGGTATCAGAAATGTTTCCCAGATATTGGATTCACAGTGACACTGGTTCGTGTCAAATTCAATGCCAAAACTGTTCTGAAGAAAACTTGTGCCTGAGTTAATTTGCTGCCAAAAGAAAGTTTAACTTCAATCAGTGTTATTGAACTAACTCAGCATCTGAAATGAATGTTTTGTATCTTTCAGTGGATTGTGAGAAAATAAAATTTTGCAGCATGAAATGGAAGTGCCAGAAGAAAGATGTACATTGTAAAGTGTTGCTCCCAGCAGTACAAGTAGTACGATATAAATTCAGAAGTGCATTTCTCCATGGTATTAAACAGAGGGTTTGAAATCACAACATGCAGCTGAGCTTCGGCTTACTAAGAATTGCCTGTCCTGTACAGCTGCAACTGGCAAGTCTGTATGTACCAGTAACCACAAACAATGCTATTGCCTTAGGAGGCCAACATGATACTGTTTTTCAAATGACTGATACATTCTGTTACGTGGTATTTTGTGACAATTTCTGTCATGACTGACTTCTGCATCAGCTTCCCTCTGTGAGAAAGGTGTGAGTCCTCAAAAGTTGAGGGCTTTTCACCATAAATGTGAATTATTCTAATCAGTGGGAAGGCATCATGATGACAATGACGAATTTATGTGATGACAGTGAAGGGACTATCAGTTTTAGTTTAATGAACATGATGCCTGCTTCTGTATGCATATTTATTTTGGTGAGTTATTTCTCACTCAGATGGTCATTAAAGGGAGTATATAGGCAAGGAATGGAAAAATACAATAAAAGAGATTGATCTTAACTGAACAGAAATGGTCCTCCAACAATAGGACGAGAGGAAGATTTATGAAACTAGAGAAGCTGACCATAGCCCGAAAAGGACATGGTAAAATAAAGAAGCACTGAGCTGCCAGGTGTAATCTAGGTTAAGTCCAGACATGTGCAGAGATGTTGCAGTTCTGGAGCCCTGTTGAAACTTGGGAATCATTAGTTCAAATGCAATTATTGAGTTAATGTGCATTTCCTGAGTCTAGATCTGATCTGACATGGCACTGCTTTAATGAGTGTGAATTTGCTGGTTTGGGATTCTGCAAGATGAAGTACTAAACATAGAGCAAGTAGTCCTTCATTTGGCTTGCAAAATAGTCAAGGGCATAAATACTAATGCATATTTGAATAAAAAATGGAATAAAACGGCAAACATAGGTAAAACCAATTACGCATAAAACTCACTTCTTTAAAATCTTTTCTCAGAGCTCTGAGTGGGCACATTTTGGAAAATAATCACACTTTTTACTTTACAAAAAATTGTTACTGTGTCTCCATGTTCCATCTCTCATCCACAGCATTTTCAGGGAAAACTTTTAGACTTTTTAAAAGTTTTCCTGGGGACTGCAATGTATTACAGCTAAAATTCAGGTAAAAATAAATCACACATCAGTGAAGACACTCCTGGAGAAGGGTCATTGATTGTTTTCTCAAGGATAAATTGCAAAGCAGATCTGTCATTTCAAAGGTGTGTATTCCATGGTCTGAAAGGAAAGATCATCCTACATTTTAGGCAGAGGCCTACCCAGGATCTGAATATTCTGCTAGCTTATTAGGAGATAATATTCCATAATACAAGGCAGGTTTTTTTACTAACACCATTACAAGATGAAAAAGGTACTTGGGGGGAAAAAAGAACTAGGGAAGAGGAACAAGATACTAAAATACAGAGCTAAGTTTTTTCAATAGATGTATTTGAAATTCACATGTTCACTTTTTATTACAAAGACATGCATTTCTTAATTCTGAGTAGAAATATCAGCTTGTGGAGTATTTGCAGTTCTTAAGAAATTACCAAGATTACAAATTGTGATAGAAATTAACAAGCTCTTACTTTTTATAAATTGTTTAAGAATGCTACCTTTTAAAAAAGCCTGTATGAAATACTTATTATTTTAGTAGGGGTTGTTTCACACTAATAACTAATCAGATTAGAAGAGGGGTTCCTTTCTATTTCAATCCCTATAAATTTACAATAAGGAAGCTAAGACATAAAGGAAGGGTTGTCTCATTTAAATGGAAGAACTATTATCACATGACAACCGTTACTACAATATAACATTGAAAAATAATGGTGTACTATTAGAAAAAAAATTGATTATCCTTATTCTACAAAATATTTTAAATAATGCTTTATAATATTAGAAACAATAATATTAATAGCATAATAAAAAGTAAAGATATATGTATATAAAATATAAATATAAATAATATAAGAAAAATTATCTCAAAATAATCTCCTTTTTTGCTCTCACTTTCTTCTTGCTTCACATGATTTTACTGTTCCAGCAATGGGGGTTTTGCCTTAGTCCCTCTAGCAGCTTGGCCTCTGTTCACCACAGCCAGCAGAACCCTCATCTCTCTGACCCAGATCTGTGCTCTACTCAGTCAAAGATATTGTTGGATTTGAGTGGGTTTTTGTTAAATGCAAACTGTTTGGCTAGCCACAACTAACCTGAGATTGTCTTAACTAAAACTGGTCCAGGAAGAGCTTTAGGGTTTGTAAAGTGGGGTAGTAGAAAATAGCTCTTTGGAGACCAGTGCATACATTAACTTATCCCATAGGTTCAGGTGAGAACTGGTTAATAAAATATTCTGAATCACTTTACCCAGCTCCTAGCAAGTGTTATACTAATGTATAAAAGAACTGATAATATTTGGAAAGTCTCTAACAGAAGTGATTTTCACTTGTGGCAGTTGGCAACAAACAAAAGCATAATATGCATGTCTGTGTTCCCTATAAAGGATAAAAATGCTCATAGGAAGCTGTACAGTAGATTGTTCTGTATTGCCCCTCGTTTATTCAGAAGACAGTTTTACCACTATAAAAAAAAACCAAAAAACCCTAGAAAATGTAAAATTCTGCTACTTTTACAATTCAAACCCACAAATGTTTGTACAAATCCTATTCATCCTTGGTCTAGGCATGTTAGAAGAAACCTGGCTCTTCTGTGAAGATGTTTTGCAAGCAAATCCCTGAGGGTACATTTCCACAAGATGACTTGTCTAAGTTACCAGCCTTCTCCACCAAGAGGTGGATGACCTCTTTCCTTCTCTCACACTTATCCACCTTACTTTACCTTCTCTGCAGTACTTACCTAGTCACATAATAATTTGACTCAGCTCCCCAAAAGAGCAGAAACCTGACTTGGCAAGCAAGCAAGAAAATATAACATTCTCTGTTGGGTTGGTTGTTTTAGTTCACTGTGTGATACAAGAGTAATAGAGGCAGTATCCTCCCACGACCCCCCCAAACTCACTGGATAATCAGCCAGATTTCTTGTGGTGAAGACTAGCTGCATTCTCATATTTGTCATTGCATATATATCATCAGTTCTTGTCCTCCACTTATATCAGCACTGAATTAGTCTTTCCTTCTTTCCCAGCTGATACTGTGGCACATAATTCTTCTCTCTCACACTCTTTATTTATTTAACACACTGCTGCCTTAGCAAATCCTTGTCAGTGTTTTCTTGTATTTGGTTTCCACCTGTTTTATACCTTGATATTATTTAAAACATTAAGGTTTAGTCTGAAGTGATGACAAAATGTGTCTGAGCATAGATTATGAATAAATCCATTGAAGGTTTACACAATTTCTGGCTATAACACAGGTTTAGATTAATATTAAATAAATCAAAGGCTGATTAATTTTTAAAGAAGATAACTGCTGAACTGACTGAAGAGATTGCTTTAGAATTTTTGCAAATCTTTTTGAGAAAAAAAGAAAAAGAATAAAATATGATACACCTTGTTGTTATGATACCAAACACACTTTAAAAAAAAAAAACAACAAACAAAAAAAACCCCAAAAACCCCAAACAAACAAAAAAAAATTCCAAACCAAAAGCACAGTGATGGATTTCCAAAGACTCCAGCTTTGGTTTTGTCTTCAAACTAACCAATTTCATCCAATACTGTCTAGAAAATAACATTTAATTTACTCTAAAGCCCTGTAAATAGATACTTTTGGTACAAGAGTAATTTCTTCTTGAAAGACAGGCATCTGTTTTTTGTGACAGACAGAGGTGAACAGGAATTGCCAACTGCACAGTGAGCAGAGATGTGGACAGTGCAGGCCAGTGAGCATCAATGAGGTAACGCCAGCTGGGATCCAGTACATTTGCAGTTTTCTTTGTGCCAGGATTCAGGTCATGCAGGGTACCACAGCCTGCCACATCCCATCCCCACAGGACCCTGCTGACCCTGGAGGGTATGGCACACAGTCAGGACCCATCATGATGGAGACAACAAAGCTTCCCTCAGTTCAGAGCAAGAGGATGCATTTTTGGGGACCTGTAACACACAACAAGTTGTCAAAAAAATCTCCGTGGACTCTCTCCATGTTGCCTGGATTGAAGGTACAGACAGATTTGCCTTTCTTCATGTCTTGCTTTCCAATGGCAGGGAACCACAAAACACTGCCACCGTGTTTAGGAAAGCTGACTTCAAGGGGATGATGCCAGTAGATCTCCTAACTGCTAGGCTTTTTGTCATATAATCTTTCTCAGAAGACTACCTCTCCATTTTTGCGGAGAGAGGAGAAGCACAATCCAGCACTGTAGGTGTTTAAAAAAGCCCATGCAGATAAAACCCAGGAAACCACACACTCATGTAAAATTTTATGCCCTTATTAATCAATATATGATACTGCAAAGCAACCAAAGCTGTGAAATCCAGCAGGGTTCATTTGTGTAAACCCTGCATGCAAAATAAAATATCCCATATTATTTTTACAAACTGCATTTCTATTTACTTTAAGAAACTCTTTATTCTTGAAAGTCATATTATCAATTAATGCAGCAATGAACAATTTGGGTTTGCAGCCTGGAAAAACAATACTTGGATCCCAAGCTGAAGTCAGTCTTGCAGAAATACCTCCTTTTTTTAAAGGTTTTTAAAATTTTAACACCTGGCTTTGCCTTAGCTGCTGAAATATGGGAAGACTTTTTAACAGAGTTGCACTGATATGTTGTGCTTGTAGATGAAAAAGCAGAGGTGTAGATAGTCTTTTCTTAAGGTTAAAAATCCTGAAGGAAACTGCATTCAGTTTTCCTACAAGCAAATATAGTTTCTCACCACACATAGGGAATGTGAGAAACTGCATTGTGACCAACTAAAAGAAATTCTTTGAGCTGAATCACTGACTGAATGGGTTTCTTGTAGCTTTATGAAGAACTATGCTTGCAGCTTATTAGCATAACCAAGCCACACAATAATTCTAAAATATATTTCTAATTGAACTTAAATTTGTTCAGTATATTTATTTGAGAGCAAACACATTTACAGATCATCAGATTTTTTTAAAAAAAAGAAATCTAAATTGTGAAGACTGTGGCAGTGTATGCTATGGGTTATATATATATAAAATACTCGAGAAGCAAAGTGATAATTGAACTTGTTATTAAAGCTTTTGCATATTTTAACTCTGGAATATTATCTCCCTAGTCTTATTTATCAGAGTTCGGTTTTGCAGGCAAGGTTTTTATGTCTCTCACTGTTCATTCTTGAACTGTATTTCATTCTCAGACTGTCTGGTTCTAAGCATATTGGCACTTGTGCTACCATGCTGAGAGATTAGTATCTCAAATGTCTTCTAAGTGAGCTTCTGTCGATCTTCTGTTCTCTTCTTTCAATTTGGCAACAAATTCCTGTGCAGCAAACCATTCTCATTTTCACATTAAGGCAGGTTAAACAATGGCAATTTCTTATTAAAAGGGAACTTTATCAATGAAAATTGATCTCCTTTGATTTCATGTTTCTTAAAAAATATAATTTGCTGTCTACACACTGCAGAGAATCCGTGCCTTCAGAGAATCCGTGTTCCTCTTATTGTCTACATATTATAAGAATTCAGAATAAAAGAAAATTATGTATAAAAAGCTGGAACAACCTGAGACAATGTGCTAGTATAGCAGGATAATGGAAAACATTAATTAAGTAGGTCATATGTATCAAGGTATTGTCTACAAGGAGACTGATTCTGGTGGCCCAGAAGGCTGTCTTCCCATTTATATACTAGAACTTCTGAATTTTGCCTGTGCTTCTCCTTTCTACAATTTCTTTGTGGGTGATTGTTTGGTTTAATTTTCTTTTTGTCATTCTCCTTTGTACTTACAAGTCTTCCCAGCTCAGAATATCTACAGATTTCATTGAAACAGCTTTCTGCACCCAAGTTTCTTTAACATCTTCATTAATGCCTTACAAGGGGATTAAACTGTTTTGATCAAATCTGTGACACTCAGGATTCTGACTTTAGTCTTTATCCTAGTTTATTACTTTTTCCTGGCCATCCCAAATGTTTTAAGAGGTTGGTCAGAATAATAGATTAAAAAACAAAGCCCATTTCTCTTTTGACTGAATAAATTATATGTAAATTAAAATAAAAATCATAACTAAAACTACTTTCAAACAAGTAAGGGGGACCAGCTTGCAGAAAGGAAAAGCGCAGTATGAAGAAAACAAAAAAACAAAGAACCCTGAATAGCTGAGTTAGCTCTAGAAAAATGTCTCTTCTCTCTCACGTGGAGATAGTGTAGACCCTGCAACTCCTATTTTTTTTTTCCATCTTAGGACAATTATCACTGTAGAACATCATGATATCTAAGCAAAATTCCATTAATCTCAACTCTATCATATCATGTCATATAGAATATATCATATATATATATATCATATGATATCAGTCATATATCATATCAGATATCATATCATGTCATCATATTATTCCTTTGTAGAGCTACCAGAGCTATGAGGCACACTATTCATGACAGTCTACTGGGATTGGGTCTAAATGCTTTGGAAGGAGGAATTTACAAAATCCATTGCAAAATAATAGTGATCTCAGGCAATATATCTGTCTTAGTTCAAAGGAGAACCAAGATATCTATGTTGGCCAATAAATAATCCCTCTTCTTTAAGTTGGAGAACAGAACTTTAATTAGAAACAATATATGTAAAGGAAAGGATAAGAGTTCTTAACCACAACAAATATATATATATANGTAGAATACATAGCTTTAATCACCCCCCACAGTGATAACTGGTCCCTCATGCTGAACTAGGACAATATCAAAAAAGACAATTCCAAAATCAATATACTCCCTTAAACATTTTATTAATTTAGCATGAGGTGATATAGTGATTAAGAGTATGTTATGGCCTTTTAACTTCCAAAAAGATATTACTAAGGTGAGCAAAATTTCATAAACTGAACCTGGGGAAAATATATTTGTTTTTACAACTCATGTTAACATAACTACATGAGACACTTACATCCAAGTAAATAAAAATTATAATGTCTTTGGTAATTTTATCTTTGTTCACACTGAACTCTCTTTGTGCCAGGTAAGTGAAAAAGTTACAAGATATTCATTCAAAGGTTTCCAGTGATGACACTTGAAATAATAGTACTAATGCTGAATGTTACACAGTGGAGCTACTCTGGTGAATCTCAAGTATATGAGCACCTTGTGCCTGATCTCATCTTCTTTAGATATACTAAACACTCTGAAAGCAATGGATTAAATATTATATATTTGTAAATGAGTTCAGTAGAAAGAAGATGTCATTCACTTTGAACAACAGAAATCTGAAAGAAATTAGACCATTAGAAATGTTTTCTGTGTTTGTCAAGAAGAGTAGTATTCCCTTCAAGTTCTGTCTGAATAACAGGTAGATGTAAATTAATTTTGGTTGAATACATCTTTTGAAGCCATACACACCTAAGAGTGCAATGAACTCCTTTTCTTTACCCTCATATCTAATTATAGTAACATCAGCAAGATAAAGATAAACTCAAATCCTGGGGTGCAATTAAACTAAGATGAAACACCAGCCTTGATATTTGTCCATACTATTTATTCTACATGCAAATAATTCCCAAACATTTATCCCAAGTTTGCTTGCATTGAAAACTAGTAGACTGGGAAGAAAAACAAAACAAAACAAAAACTGAGGTGCTCTTCTAGTTCTACCAAATATACAGTGGGAATTGAATCACCTGGTCATAAAAATTTAAGTTGTGAAGGGAAAGAGCAGCCCAACCCTCTTCTTTGGCCTACTTCCCTTCTTTCTCCATCTCTCACACATACACACAAGAACACACACACGCATGTCTTGGGTCTGATATGTGAAAGCTCCTCTGCACGCACTTGACTTGCATTACTTGCAAGGGTATATGCTCAGTTTTCCTGTTCCATTACCTGATTATCTGTGTAAATTCACAGTCTGATGGCCTCTTCATGACCTTGTATGACAGAAGGGCATTTAATTTTTAATGTATATCCCCAAAAGAAAGAAAAACAAAAATGGCAGGGGAGAGAGGAGCAGGAAGGAAGTATTCATGCCCAGATTCTCAAATCTTCAGTTGTGCTTAATTTTCACCAAAACGACTAAAGTGTGTGGCAGAACTTTAAAAAAAAAATCAAACAACATATCTGCAAAAGCATCACAGTACAAAGTTCTAGTTTTCATATGCTGTAATACATACTTACTCTGAAGATTAAATGCAGGCTCAACAGACATTGGAGACAGTGGGCTAAACATTCCCAGTTCTTTCATCCTGTTTTTTCTTTTATCTTTCTTTTTTTGTATGTGTCTGCGTGGGTTTATTTTTGTTGGATTTTAGTTTGGATTGATTTTATTTACTACATCACACCCTGGTATATGGAAATATGTTTTCAAGTAAATTATTTAGACAATTTCCTTGTGTATAGGGTATTTTAACAAACTAGAACCATTCCTTTCCCTTTCCTTCTCCCTCCCTCTCTTCCTTTCTCTTTCTTTTCCCTCCATTTTGTTTTTTTTTTCCCTCTGAAACAGAGGCAATTCCAATTTGGATGAAATAAAGTGCTTCCCTTTCCAAGCAAAGATACCTAAAGTCCATACAATATATTTCTGTGGATGCCAAACAAGTTAGTTTAATCATAATGGTAGTATCTAAAATTCAGTCTCCACTGCATATATCTTTTGATTCTTTTTCACCATATTCAATACATACACTATACATTCATTCAACAGAGGCCGACATCTCTTGTCAGAGAAGTTCCTTAAAACAAGCAAGAGCATTGAGAACATCCACTGACACTAACATTTGAGTAAGTAACTTGATTTGTACAAGAGCAAATGCTACAAACTCAAACCTTGGTGTCAGTATTTTTCCATATTCTTTTGTTCTTGGATGTGGTTAGAGTTATATGAAAGCTTTAAATGGATCCCCTGTCCTGTTTACAGTGACTTGGGAGACTCAGTTATTAACTCAAAGCTGTTCATTATGGAAGCTTGCTTGGAAGAGTTTGCTTCAGAGGGAAAGAAAGGAAGCCCTGATGAAATCTCAAAAGTTGCACAGAAATTTCTAATAACACATAGCCATTCCTTACTGTGAATTTGCAAAACTACTTTATGTGTTGCTCATTAGTATGAGGCATAAATTGAGTCTTTTAAAGAGTCAAACAGCCTGCTTTCTGCCCTTTGGTCTTGTTGTCCACTCATAACAGTCAGAAACTCATATAAATAAATTGGCAAAAACTTGACTCAAACTACAACACTGCTGTATGTATTTTTACACATTCTGGTTTAGGGAAATATTTCAGGGTCAGTTAAGAAGCAGTTCTCCCTAAGAGAAAATCTAGTGTATTCCAATCCAATTATTGTGATTCAGCTTTTTATATAAGGGAAGAGAATATTATATTTTCAATAGATTTAACACATTAATTCAGAATCTTTGCTTAACCTTCTGAAATGTGGCCTACCATTTTCTAGACAAACACCCTTTGGGTAAGGATAAAAGGGTAATTTCTGCAGAAGAGATTGAAGAATCTTGTTTCTTGGTGACATTGGATGATACTTTACAATAACAATAAGAGAAAGTTTGTGAAGCTCTCCTCAGTACTCTTTATCTAGCAAAATAATAATTAGCACATCATAGTTCACTTACTAGACCAGAGACAGTAATATTCAGAACAGGGTTTCGTTAGGCTCACAGCAGACATGAAATCTCCAATGTTAATGAAAACCCCAATGTTAATGAAAACTCCAATGTTAATGTAAGTAAAAGAAAAAAAAAAGTGAAAATAACCTCATAGGATTCAATTTGTTTAGTACCAATGATAATAGTAATGTGGCTAAAGAGGACAACTTATGTAAGTAAGTACAATGGAAAAAATATATTCCTTTTCTTTTCACCACTCTGTGCTTTCAATGGGGCTGAGGTACCTTGCTGGATGAGGGCAATCGTAATGCAGTCCAGTACATATAGGTTGGAAAGGCTTGAGCACAGAAAGGGAAAAAGCATGGTTCTTACAGTTAAGTCACAAGATTGTACAGACATTTCAGCTGTTGGGTGAGTAGAGAGCTCTGGTGATATCTGTGGTCTGATTAATCTGGCCATGTTTATCTCTTGGAGGGAACAGGTTGAATGCACCATCATAAGACACTTAGTGTGAAAACATATTAAGTGAATTACATAGGAGAAATCAAGATTCACAACATCAACTGATTCAACTAAATTAGTGTCTGCAAACTGAAGTAAAGAGAAGTGGGCCAATGCTGTTTGCATTTTAGTAAAACACCTATTCTTTTCCACTATCCCAGAGGCTGAATAAAACCTATTTATTCAGAGGGGCCCTGGGGCTGACTCTAGTGTTTTACACTTGCAGAGCGACATGGAAAACGCCAGTGGTTCCTTAGAGGCACATTTCAAAGAAATTCAGGACTTATGCACACAAACCTTATTATTTAAAGTACAAGTTCTGTTCTAAAAGTCATTGCATAAGAAAAACACAGAGTAAGAGAACAATTTTTATTATTTCAAGGCATACTGTATGTTGAATATCATCTGTGCCTAAGCATTCAAAACATCTTCCTACGACCAGTTATATAAGATGCTGTGTTTTCTACCTTGGTAAGAAATGTGCAGTTGGAGCTAATAAAAAAATGTACTGATGAAATGTATACAGAGAAAATACTCAAAAAGCTCATCTTATTTCATTGGCATGTCTGAACAAAAATCCTGAAAATGCAACCTCCTTCTATTTCTCCTCCCCAAGATAAAAAGTAAGTATGAATCTGCATATTTGTCAATAACAAACTAATGCAACATTTCAAGGTTTTCTTGTATATATATCAGATTTTATTTACATGCATTTTCTCCCTTTTAGATACAGACCTGTGCTCAATCAGCTGATCAAACATTTATAGTCTCTTAATATCTCTAGGGCATTCTCATGGAGCAAAACAAGTGCAAACTTTGGCTTAGGGTGTTGAACTTCACAAAATGCTTTATAATTAGTGAATAACAAACTTAGGGTTGGCTGTTGACTGGGTATTGCAGAGATGATAGGTAAACAAAGAACTTTCACAGCTGGGTGTTAAGTACTGATTATGATATAGAAACCTCATACCTGCAGCTTTTTGAGAGAAGATATCTAAAAAGCAGAAGTGACATAATTTGATTTTATTGTGCTTCAGGTACACATGAGACCACGCTGAAATGTTAAATCTGTGACTGAAATTTGCACTGGCATAGATCTTTCTGTTCAGAAGACTTGTTTGTAGAGGGAAGATTTTTTTTTTTCAGAGATGTACCAAAGACAGTGTGGGACGCAAACATTAATGTATCAACATGTACTTCGAATTTGAAGAAAATTAAAAAGGAAGCCAGGATAACAGTTAGAATATGGATGTAGCTGTTAACTGTTTTTATCTCCACCATAAAAGCTGATGATGAGACTAGCTTAATTGCATGACCATTAGAATGCAATATGATCTCTCATGAGATTTACACTAATAAAGAGTATAAAGGCTAGTCTGCCTGGAGACCTTATTTTGCTCGTCTTATTGAACTCTGAGATTATATTATGTAAAAAGGAATTATGAAGAGCGATTTTGCACTTGCAAAGCTCACAAAGTTGTTGTGTGAAAGTGCAGCTACCCTCTGCTGTTTGATATCTTTTTTCAGCTTACATCAATAGGAAGCATCTTTTGGCATTAAAAAAAAAAAAAGTGAAAAAATAAGTCATTGCTGGCAAATACCGAGATGGTTCATGGAAGGGACATCAGTTTCAAGGCAGTTTATTACAATGCACAACAAATGGTGCTGGCATTTTAGAAATGGTGACAAAATCTGTATTAGACAAGGTCTCATTGCATTTTGCCTTTGCTGATGCAAAACAGCAATGCACAACACTGTCTTGAAATGTTTATTTCATTAGCCTTCTCAAAAAAAAAAAACAAACTTAGTAGCAGAATTCTGTATCTCCTCAAAACAATAAAAAAATTCCCATATCTATTTTTCTGTCCTTATTTATTTGCCTGTGTGTTTTCTGAGATCATCATGCTTAGCAAAGTTAACAATTTATCTGTAGAAGTAGGGTGGCATATTTGCTTAAATATGACAGAGGTACCTTGTAGTTCATTAGTTTTATGTGTAACAAATAACCTTTCACTCTGAGCTGTGTCCTGTGCTACATCAATCAAAGACTAATTTATGGACAATATGAATCATGAGTCTTTTGATATTACGTAAATGCATTGTCTGTAAATAAAATGGTGTATGTGTAAATAAAACCGAATCCAAAACCCAATTAAGTTACTGAAACATTCTGACACAGTAGAGTGAACTTCATCTGATGCATTACAACTTCTGAATAACCTTTTTTGGTCTGTTTTTGTGTTTATCAGTGAAAAATAATGGTAAGGAACAGTTACTGAACTACCTTTGTTGAAGCATGAACCCTGCAAAAGCATGAGTGCAGAAAAAAAGAGGAGACAAGATTATCTTCAATTTCACAACCACTGCTGTAATGAATTTACTATGAAATTCGCCTGGAATGGTTATCACATATTTTGCTAAGTTGGTATATGTAATATGTATCTTCATAAATATCTAAAGCTCATTCTGAAATTAAGCAGTGCGAATAAGCTATTTATTTAAGCAACTAAAAGATTTCTATTTGTGGTACAAATATGGTTGAATATAATAAATACATAACAGCATATAAAATAAAATTTTGTATCAGTGATGTAAATAAAACAGAAATCAGAATTAGTTTGAGATGGCTTTTTT
Organism: Campylorhamphus procurvoides; assembly: GCA_013396655.1. Classification (NCBI taxonomy): domain Eukaryota; kingdom Metazoa; phylum Chordata; class Aves; order Passeriformes; family Dendrocolaptidae; genus Campylorhamphus; species Campylorhamphus procurvoides. Next base: position 78,523 of record WBMV01002357.1, read on the forward strand.
GTATTTCTTTCTTATTATTATTAAAGAAAAAAATATTTGGAAGGCAAACCCTATAATTATCTAGAGAAATAAAAAAAATTATTTCTCACTAAAGTAGCAACATTTATCAATTTTGCTTTACAATTTTTTTTGAAACTGACTTTGTTTATAATAGTTGTGAAATGGTTTCATGCAGGAGATATTTCAGAATTTTGCCTTATTCTATTTTAAAAGCTTTATGCTTCCCAGTAATCACTATTCTTATGAACACCCACATCATTACTACTTTCAGAAACACAATATTTTTAACACCAGGGATGATTTGTCCGTATCACATGTTTGCATATATGCGTTTGGTAATGACAAGGAAGGAAAACTATCCAATTTCTACTATTGTGACTATAGAGGAAAATCCCTTCACCCATTCATGAAGTGGATAAGGTTTTTCTCTTAGGTAGAAGATTCTTTCCTGGTTTCTGCAATCCTCAAACAGAAACACAGAAAGACTGTTGGTATGACCAGAATAAAAAAAGTCATAGAAATCTGAGAGGGAAACCAGGAGCTTGTGAATTAAAACCTGTTGGGTGCTCATCCCTAAAAGAAAAATGTTATGTTCATTATCTCTGTCATCTGTTCAGGAAAAATAAGTGAATGCATGTAAAAAGATAGTGAATTGCATCACAAACCATTCAAATGCTTATGTAGTGTATTTTGACATGTGACTGTTTTGTGAGTCATGCCTTGTCCCTGGGCAGGTAGAGCTGTTGTTGGAATTTAGATGTCCCTTGGTCAAAGTGGCAGTTGCAAACCTGATCCACTGGGTTGGGGAGAGCCCCTGAACAAAAAGTTCAGTGGTCTAATACATATTCAAGTTTAAGTGGAAATGTCCAGGTACCTCCCCTGGTGTGTGAGGGGAGGTGGAACAATGTGGATCATGTGCAGTTCCCTGGTGAAAGGTCCCAGAAATGAATCTGGGGGTGCTTTGGGACTCTTAGATGGTTTATGACTCCTTCTAAGACATGATCACTCTTTCTCAGCCTGCATAATTGAGCCAGATGTGCATTATTGAAAGGGATTAATACCTTCAGGCCTATGTGTGAATATCCCAATACATTCTCCTAGTCTTGGAGTGACATGCTGAAAAGCAATGACTCAGCTACTTGGTACAGCCAGAGCTTCAGAATAAATTGCTGTAGGGTGGTCAGAGATTTATTTTCAAAATCTTGTTACCTGTTGAGTAATTTCTAAATGTTAAAATGAACATAGGAGTCAGCATTGGCTCTCACAAGACTTTTTTCTCAGTTGGTATAATTTCAATGTCTTGGATTTAAATAGAAAAAATCTTTAAGGATATGCTATAATATGAGTGATCAATCACTGTGGACTATAAATTCTTTTTCTTTCTGTAAATCATTTTTCCTTTCTCTTACATATTGTGTGATTCAATATCCTCTGTAATCTGCTTTAAAAATGCCATTGTCCTGAGGTTTCTCTTTAAAAAAAAATAATAACTTTGAACACAATTAAGACAATGACAGACAATGGAAGCAGGAGATCTGGAAGTCTGTGAACTTCTCAGTCAGACTACTAAAGGATCAGAGGGTACATTCCCTTGTAATGTTATTTTTCAAGCACTCAAAAGACAACAGCACAGTCGGAAGCAGTAACCGAGGCTTTACGAAGACCATGTTGGACCAGTCTGATTATGTTCTGTGACTGCTTTCATAGGCAGGAGGGCAGTAAGCATCCTAATTTTAGTTGAGATTTTGTCACTATCTTCTGCAGCATTCTCATTGGAAAACTGAGAAAACGGGTGGGAGGAATGGACTGTTGTTAAGTTGGAGTGTAACCAGCTCACCAGGCTCAAAGGGTCACTATTAACTCAGTTATTAATTGACTGATTGACACCCAGCTGTAAATGGGAGCACCCGAGAGTTCCATGATGGAGTCTTTATTGTTCAGTGCCTACAAAAGGGACCTGTGTCATGAGACAAACATCATTCCTTAAAAATGTATGGACAGCATCCTAACAAGAATAGGGCAGCGCTGGATTGTTACTGGAAGTTATAAATACTGGTCTTGACAAAACAATGGATTATTTGATCTGTTGTCTGTTAGTCTCCTTCATGTGGGAGATTGGGCTAGGTGATATCCAGAATTATCTTTAGTGAAATCAAAGATACTGAAATCATGGTGTATTTTCAGTATGAGTCAGATGCACTTCCTCTACTAGTCCATTAATCAAAATTAGGTACAATCTCAGAATCACCACCTACAAAAAACAGTGTGCCGCTTGTGTAATTTTTGAAAAATACCTTTAATTTCTTTGTGAAAATAAGTCAACTAATCAATAAATCAACTTCATTCATCCTAAACCCCCAAATCTACCACACACTATTTACTTTATTAGAAGGTTACTTTTTAGCCACTTCGTCTGTAACTAGTTTTAGAAGACAATAAATATAAAGACATGTCAAGCCGAAGAACACCACTCCCATCCCCTACCCCCACACATCCCTTATTCAGTATAAGTATCAACAGACTGTCTGATAAGGAGCAGAATGAAGGAGTAATAGGGGCTAAATTACTAGAGGGTTTCTTAGTCACGTTGAGTAATGACTTATGTCTGAGATGAAGTTCAAAGGAGAATACTTACTAAATTAAATACTGCTTATCATGTGTAATAATGGCAAGGTCATATCTGGATTTTGTAGAGAGTTTCCATTGGACTTGTAGGGTTTTTAGGATTTTGTTTGGCTGTTGTTTTTGCTTTGTTTTTGTCTTACCTTTTTTTGGGGGGGGGATGGGTGGGAGGGATGGGGATGAGTTTATCTGTTGGGTTGTTTTTTTTACAAAGAAAAATGTTTATAAGAATCAAACTCTATGCTGCCTGGAATCCATTGTACAGATAGAAAGAGTGATTTTTCATCAACCATTTCTTTCAAACTTTCTGATTATATTGTGCCTTTTACCCAAGTGAAAATAATGATAAAGAGTGTTTTTTTTCAGACAGTAATTTTCAAGAGTAGGATTGACTCAAACTCTCAGTCAAACAAAATATTAGTTGTATGGCTTCATAACCCACTCTATTATTTCAAGTAAAACAATTCTTACCAGTAGGCTCAAAACTGTCCTTTATTTTTCAGTTTGACTCTGCCACTGAATAAATAGCAGAAGGATCTATCCTTTGTTCTAGGTATAAAATGGTGCTTTACATTTATGAAGAAGAGCAAAGGAAAATCTGAAAAGAAAACCTTAAACAGCTTGAAGATTAAACTGAGATTTGCTATTCAAGTTACCAATAAAGAATATTACAGGAAGGAAATGAATATTCATTAAATATACAACATTCTCTGTCCTCATGGAAATACTGCCTGTTTCAGCAGTGAGTAATCTACTTATTATTCATATCTCATGTGCTTACAAAAGAAGAAATAAATGAAAAAAGATGACAATACTTTCATCAAAATATGTAATTCTGCTTATTAAGGCGGAGAAGTCTATAACTAATTTGTGTTTATCAGGACAAACAGGTGCTGGTGTCAACATAGGCACCTTGAGTTTCACAATTATGTTTGGAAGCAGTATTTTATTACATTCATTTATTTTTTTATTATTGTTTTGACAGAATAAGGTCGCCAATGTATTTCACAGTTTTCTATTATTTTCTTCTGGTCTTGCTGTCTCTATATTAAGAGAAATCAGTTTACCTTAAGAGGACAAGTGTGCTGTCTAGAATACATTAGGTCATATTTCTCTGTTTGAAAAGGAGGGAAGTTACCTATATCAGTGTCATATTTGTCTTGTCTAGAATCTTTATCCCTGTTTTACCTCTTAGTTCCATTATTATATTATTTATTTAACCTGGGCAGTGATAGGATTGTGAAAGACAAATCATAATGGAAACTAGGATTTCATGGTGCATGGACTTTGTTACAAGAATGATACTATAGTAATTGAAACATTAAGCAATATATTAAACTGAAGGATCTGCTAAGTCTAGATGAGGAGTAAATGGAAATAACATTTGTCCTAACCGTTTGATTACCAGCTGATTTCATCAGGCTTTAGATTTAAAACCACTAAGCAAGTAACAAAGCAAGAAGTGACAGAGCTGGTGTTAGTTTCAGCTCTGCAACACTATTGACATTCAGCATCCCATTTCTCTAAAGTGTTATAATACTATTATAACCTATCGTAAATCTCCATCAGCTGACCTCTGACTTACTACCTCATGTCAAAACCACAGCTACAGACTACTTCAGCACCTGTACTTATCAAGCATAATTCATAGTTTTGAATTATTTCATACTTTAAAGTAATACAGGTTGGAGTATTTTTGGAAGGTTCTTTTATTTGCTAGTTCTGAGGCTTCGGGTTTGTCTGGGGGAAGGGATTTTTGTTTTGCTTGTTTGGAGGGTTTGTCTTTGTGTGTTTGTTTTTGTTTGTTTTTTTTTTTTTGGTAGGTTGGTTGGGTTGGGTTTTTTGTTTGTTTTTGTTTGTTTGTTTTCCCCAAAAGGCACAAAAGAGCAGTCCTGTGTGATTTGGCTCAGTACTACTCCTGCAATAATGTATTGTGGTAAGAGTAAGACTGACACCCTCTTGCTATCTGTATTATAAGGTACTTCTGACTGAATTCTACCATTACAACTGCAATTAGTACTACTGCTACTACTGACTTATTGTTATTGAAAGTAATCAAGAGGTGAATAATAGTCCCTGTCTTTCAGGTAGCATTTTGAATTGACAAGATTGAAATGATAGACCAAGATGTACCTGAAGCCTTTGTTTTTCTTCCATTATTAAAATATATGCAAAGCATATAGTTTGGGGACACAATCACTGTAGTTTCAATGTTTTTATTCCTTTTAATTAAGTATAGGTATTAATGCCAGAAAGTAAATGTGGGTAATATTAATTGAAAATTGTTTTGTCGGCTATTCCTTTATTTCAACCATACTAATAAGATCACTCAATGTCAGTGGCCACTATGTGATCAGAAAAAAACGTCTTGAGAATTTGGCAACGCACACTTTGAAAGATAACGGTGTGTTTGTCTCCTCACAGTAAGAATATCAAACACTTTTGAGCTATCTGAGAAGTCTGCATTGGTCACAGTAAATATCATTAAATATACACATTGTGGGACATTTGTAAAATTTAATACATAAGGGTATGGAACAAGACAAAAGTCTACCTGTCTATCAATAGTCACAGCTATTTTTGTCAGCAAAAAAGAATAAATTTTTAGATATGGGAAAGCATTTATGACACAGCTTGAGTCATAATGAGAATTTGGTTTTATGGAACATTAGAATTCATTATGATATGACAACTGGCATCCTCATAAGTCGAGGGAGGAGGGAACTTAACAGTAATATTAAAGAAGGAGATTTCAATTTGTGCAGACATGCACATGCCTGCATATATAGAAGTGTAAATATGCATACACATTAGTGTAAACTTTAAATACTGTATATGCTCAGGCTGTTGCAAACCTATCAAGTTAATATAGTAAGGAAGTATAGGAGAAAAACTTTTTTGTTTCTGCCCAATGTTTGGAGTCTCCGTAAAATAGCAAGAGGCATCAGAGGTTCTTGTCATTGAGGATAAATGTGTATATGATTGACAAGTGTGTTAAGAATTACCTACAAAGAGAAAACTTGAATAAATGGTCCCTGAAACTTATGGCTGACAAAGTCTATGATTAATTTATCTGATCCTGAAACACTGAGGAAATCCTTGAAATTTAGGTAAAAAAATAATACTGTATTACCATTTAAAAGGTGCAAGCTAATCAGGATAACTCCCAGCCAACTTTGATCCTAAAAACTCATTGAAAAATTACATATTTGGAAAGACTAAACAACTGCTACACTAGTAAATATTAAAATATTTTGATACATTAATAGGAATACTATTGAAAGGCACTGTTTTTCTATTTTATTGTAGCAACATGTGAAAATAGAAATAAACACTGTTGAAAAAGACATTAGATTCAGAAAAAGTAGTGAAACAAACAAATGGGAAGAAATTAACCTCTTCTAGATACCATGTTCAGTTTTGTGCCTCCACTACAGAAAGGACATTTATAACTGAAGCCACTAATGTGGCTAGGGCTGGAGATACTACATCAGAATGTGAACTTAATCTGACAAACCATCAACCAATAGGAGTCCTTAAGTTTTAATAATTTATTTGGTCTGGTGAGATGGAGTTAACTTTCCCCACAACAGAACTCTGCAATTTGTGTTAAGAATGGTGTTGATAACATTTTGACAACATGATAACATTTTGACAACATTTGATCACATTTTCATAACATTTTTGTGTTTTGGCAACTAGTGAGCCATGTTCGAACAGCATCAATTCTGTCTGTTGAAACCATGCAAAGGTCTGTAGGCTGGGTGTGGGAAAGAGACCTGGAAGGGTCTTAGCCAGAACAGCTGACCTGAGGGCACCAAAGGGATAGTCCATACCATGTGGTGTTGAGGTTAGCTAAGAGGCAAGCGGAAAGGGAGGCATTTTTTATTAAGGTGATTCACAGAATCACAGAATGTACCGAGTTAGCAGGGACCCACAAGAATCATCAAGTCCAACTGCTGGCCCCACACAGGACTATCCCCAAGAGTCATACCATGTGCCTGAGAGCATCATCCAAATGCTTCCTGAACTCTGTCAGCCTTGGTGCTGTAACCACTTACCTGGGGAGCCTGTTCCAGTAGCCAACCACCTTCTTGCTGAAGAACCTTTTTCTAATATCCAACCTAAACCTTTCCTGACACAACTTTAGGCCATTCTTTTGGGTCTTATCACTGGTCACTATAGAGAAGAGATCAGAACCTGCCCCTCCTCTTGCCCTCAAAAGGAAGTTGTAACTGCAGCGATGTCTCCCCTCAGTTTCCTCTTCCCAAGGCTCAACACACCAAGTGACCGCAGCTGCTCCTCATACATTCCCCTCAAGACTCTTCACCATTTTCATTGCCCTCTTTTGGACACTGTCTAGCAGCTGAATATATTTCTTATGTTATGGTGGCCAAAACTGCACATGACATTCAAGGTGAGGCTGCCCCAGTGCAGAGCAGAGCAGAGCAGANGCAGGACAATCCCCTCCCTCAACAGGTTGGTGATGCTGTGCCTGATGCCCCCCAGGACATGGTTGGCCCTCCTGGGTGCCAGGGCACTGCTGACTCATGTTCAACTTGTTGTTTACCAGGGCCACCAGGTGCCTGTCTTCAGCACTTCTCTCAAACATCTCATTCCCTGGTCTTTACGGATTGCCCCACTCCAGGAGCAGAATGTGGAACTTTCACTTGTTGAAATTCATATGGTTGGTGATTGCTCTAATTTGTCAAGGTCTCCCTACTTTTGAGGGACTCAAAAGTTTTGTGTCATCTGCAAACTTGCTCAGTATCCCTTCCAGTCCTGCATCCAAGTCATTTATTAAGCGTTGAAGAGCAGAGGGCCCAAGATGGAGCCCACTAGTGACAGGTCACCAGTCTGATGTCATCCCAATCACATCCTCTATGCCTGACCTGTGAGCCAACTGATCCCCCACCACATAATGTGTTTATCCAGCTGTGTGTGCTAGATATTTTGTCCAGAAGGATCATCAGAGAGACGGTATAGAAAGCTTTACCAAAATCCAAAAATATTACATCAACTGGCTTTTCTTGATCAGCTAGGTGGGTTACCTTGTCATAGAAGGAAATCAGGTTTGATAAGCAGAACTTTCCTCTCATGAAACTGTGCTGGCTGTGACAGATGACTTTGTTGTCTTTCAGGTTGTTATAGTTACAAGACAGGGAAGGGTGATACAGTGATGCATATTCATACCGTTACATCACCTGAAAGGGGACACCCCACCATCCTGGTGCAGGGAACTGGAGGGATGGGTGGGGTTTGCCATGGGTAAAAGTTGTTTCCAGGGTCCCAGCCGTGGCTGGAAATGCCTCCCTGCCTGGCCGGGACAGAAGAAAAGCCACGAGGGTAACCAGAAGTGCACCATTAAACTGTTCTTTTTCTTCAGTTATAACCTGAAGGGGGTTAATATGTAAGGGGGAAGGAGTTCATCTTACTGGCATTCCTGCCTCCCAATATTTGTTTGTAAACCAAGACACAGGTGTTTTTGTTTAACTTGAGGGTAAACTTCTCCATAACTTTATCTGAGACTGATTGTCTTCTGAAGCAACTGCTACATGTATAGGAGCCCTGCTTCCAAGGAAGTGGCTGGACATTGCCAGAGGATGGGAATTAGAGATAAATCTTGCATCTTTGTTTTACTTCCATTCACAGCCTTTTCTTTTGCTCTGCCCTTATTTTGGTCTGTGTGTCTTTCATCTTGTTTTGTCCCCCCTCCCCTGCTTAGGAGGGGGAATTAGAGATAAGTTTGGTGGATATCTGGTGGCCTGCCAAGGTCAGCCCACTACAGTCCTTTTTTGGCACCCAGTGTGAGGCTTGAGAAAATAACAATTTTGAATTCAGTGCGCTGTAACTATAACAGTTATTAATTGGCAGGCTTGTGTGAGGATCACAGAGTTTAATTGCTGCACTGCTCAGCTCTTTATTTTGCTGAGCTTGGAAACATCTTAACAGAAACAATGGCTACATGCTTTGCCCTGGCGTTGATGCCCTAACTGTGCTGGAGTAGCTATGTTGTGGACAGGATGAGAGAACACAAATTCTTCTAATCCAGGATTGATATGGGTGTTTCTGTTGCTCAGGCTCCTGATTTTCTTGCTAATTTTTTATGTGAGCTGTTTAAGACAATTAACACTGTCAGTTTACAGTCAGGTTTCTGAATCTGATGTTATCCTGGTGTGATTTATATCCCTTTCTGCAGACCATGGAGTTGACAAAGAAAATGAAAAAGAGGAAATAAAATTAGCAGTCTCTGGAGACTGCTCCTGTAGACCCTGATGACAAGATATGCATGCAAGGAGGACATTAGGAATTATGAAGGGAAGTGGACTACCATAGAAAAAGGTGCCTGGTATGTTAGAGTGACACTGAAAGTTTTCACCAATGACCTAGATGATAACAAGTCTCCAAAGATCCAACAGCCTGTGAGCACTGGCCATATGGAGGAACATGGTTCAAAATGCACTGGCTACCAAAGAGTATGTTGCATTACTCAGGTTTGAATACACCATTGACAAAAAGGGTGCCTTCCTGGTTCTGAAACTCTGAAGAAAATCTCTCTCCCTTCTCTTATCTTGGGACGGCATCTTATCTGTCAGAGCTGCCTCATGGAGCCCCAGCAAGGCACAAGCTGCATGGCAGTCTCTAGTTCTTCACACCAGCTGGAGAACTTGAGGAAGTAGGATGGCAGTCACACCTTTAAGCCGGAAGCCCATATACAAAATTAGAGGGGACACCCAAGAAGACTGTGATTTGAATTGCTGTTGAGATGTATCTGTGACATCCCCAGCACAGGAAAAGAGTCATTGAAGTTACCTCTCTTGATTTTGAGGAAGTGACACTCTCTTCTGGTAATGCAATGGTTAGACAGTAAATACTATGAACAGGAATAGAAGGCTTCTGTTTTGAGCAGGAGGAGTGGATATACTAAATTATATAGGTTAAATGGCATGGCATACCACATTCACAGAAATAGCTGGCTTTGTTAGGCACAGCTGCACAGTGTACACTGATGCCATCAGTGTCCCATATATCCTTGGCATAGATTGCTTCAGTAAAGGGTACTTCAAAAATCTAATTATATTGCCTAAACTCTTGGAAAATCCCTCAGTTGAGTGCATGCTGTGGATTGAAGAACAGCAGATGCCAGTTGCTACCGTGGTGGTTCACCAGTAGCAGTACACACCAGCCAAGACTTTCTGATTTCCATCCATGACCTAATTCATCAGCTGCAGAGCCAAAATGATCAGAAAGAGTTGTTCACCATTTGGTAATTCCATATGGCAAGTGAAAAAGTCTGATGAAGGGTGGAAGTTGACAGTAGACTATTGTGGCCTGAACAAAATCCTGCCATGGCTGAGTGCCACTGCACAAGACATGCCAGAGCTGCAACATGAAGCCTACCAAGCAGTAGGTTGCAACTGATGCTATGTGTTTTTCCAATTCCTTTGTCAATTGAGTGCAGGCCACTCTGCTTTCATATGGAGGGGTATCAAGTACACCTGGAACTGGCTGTCCGAGGGATGGAAACACAATCCTACCATTTGTCATGGAATAGCTCAACCTGCCATGGAATAGAAGAGTCAAAAGAGCTAACGAAAAGAAAACATCCAATAAAACCCATCTTTGCTAATAAAACCCATCTTTGCTAATGAGTTTATAAATCTTCTACTACTACTTCTTTATGATCTGACTTCAAAAATACCATAGACTTTAGGCTTTTGTCAGAATCTTAAAAGTTACTATTCATTTATCTAGAAAGGGTCTTAGGTTACTGTGCTGATTTTATCTGGGATAGAGCTGATTTTCTTCACAGTACCTTGTATGGTGTTGTGTTTTGAATTTGTAATGGAAACAGTGTTGATAACTCAGGGACATTTTCATTACTGTTGGGCAGTGTTTACACTACAACCCATGACTTTTCTCACTTTTATTTTTCTAATTCTCTTCCCCATTCCCCTGGGGGTGAGTGAGCCAGCAGCTGGCCTGGTTTAAACCATGACAGATGTACCTCCAGAGAAGCATAGTGTCATGTGGAGAAGCAGACACAAATCTGAGCAAGGTGGTTATGCTGCTTTCATAGCCTCAGATAGCACAATTGTTTTTTCACAACACTTCTTCACAAAGCAGATATAACTTCTGAGTAATCCAATAGTGTAGGTTTCAGTTATGTCTGCTTCTTCCTTTATTCTCAGTAATATTAGTTGTTATAAAAGCGTTGACACATTGTGACACATCATACTAACTAAGATGACAGATGCAAGAATAAGAGCTGTGGAGAAACTCTGTGTATATAAGCAATACATCAGGTGAAATCATGCAGTTTGAAGTAAGAATTGGACATACAAGAACATATCAAAAAAATTTATATATAGAAGTAAGTGCCTATTTGCTTAGTAAGTTATTTTCCCTAGACTTAATTTTTGATCTTTTGTAGAGCAGATGCTTCTAGCGACTCTGTGAAACAATTCTAAATCCAGTAGGCAAGGAAAAAGATTTATTTCAGAAGGTGTTATTCTAAGATTACAGTGTTCACTTGTGCCTGGAGCTCAAAAAGCCCAGGAGAGCACCTATTAGACATTCTTTATAGGATACATAGAAACCTGTGCTTCTTGTTGTACTGACCTGGAATGTACAGATCTGCAATGTACTGAAGGAGTGCCTCTTGTACGAGTTTCTTCTTTATTGGAACATAAACATGAAGCTGTTCCAGAGATATATAGGGGTGTACAGGAGTGCATTGAGCTTGTGTGGCAAGGTTTTGGTGGTGGGAGAACTACAGGGTTGGCTTGTTTGGGAAGGTCCCGGAAGCTTCCCCCATTTCTTGAAGCCAATGACAGCTGACTCCAAGACAGACCAGCCAGTGGCCAAGGCTGAGGTGAAGTGAAAGAGATTCTGCCTTGGATTATTTATTCAATATTTTGATATTCTTTATTTATTTTGACATTCACTCCAAATTTAGAATCAACTCATATGCTTCAAAATGTAAATATTGGTCAGTCTCTCTTTATTGCATGACTAAATTAAGACAGTTTGGCATGTTATGGCTCTGTAAAGGATTAAATTTTTATGTATCCATTATTTCTCTTGAGGTGACATTTTAAAAGTTCTCTGATAGGCACATATTTAGGCTTTTCTTTCTTGTGTATTTGCAAGGATGTTTCTTTGCAGTTCTAGAAACTTTGGACATGGGAGGTGGTGGATTTTCCGTATAACTGCTTTCTGGTAAAGCAGTTCATGCATTACTGCATTAGCCAGCTCAGCATGCTAGTGAGGATTTGGTGAGAATCAGAGTTACATTTGGAGGCTTTTGTTGCAGTGGATGAATATCTTGAATGACTGATGAAACAAAGAAGGGGCTTGGAACACAATCCAAAGTTGTAACTAGACTTGCATTCATAATTGCCAGCATTGTAATAGAACATTTGTTTTATATGTTTTTTTTTCTTATTATAAGAAAATAGATCATTTACATCACATTCATAAACTTTGAAAGAAGTAAAGAATTCTTACCTGAATTATAATTTGTCTCTGGGATTCTAGCTCATTAGCATCACAATTGCATCTTTTGAAATGGTGACCTGAGATATATTAATAATATCAATCTCATCTCCTTGAGGCAAGGGTGAAACAGTTCTTTCTGTAAGCTGATTTAATTTAATGTCCATATTTTTCCTTTGGGAGTTCTTCTTTTACTTAAGCATTCTATTACTGCAAACTGCTATGTTCCTAAAAGGGAATAAGCATGCAATTTAAACATATGCAAGCAATAACAATTAAAAGCACTTACTACCCATGAAATAAAGCAATTTGAGAATACAATGAATTAATGCATACAGAAATTTCTGGACAAAATGGTTTAAAAAGTTTCATGGAACAAAAGAAGTGAACAGTATTCCATGAAATACTGGATGATCACCCCAGACATGCATAAATATTCTTGGTCACAGCCAAGCATGATTCATGGTAAAAGCCTTCATCCAAATTTCCAGGGAGTGGTTATTTAATTTACTCTCTAAGAAAGAAAGAAACAAACAATAAAACCCCTCAAAAAATAAAAGAAGAAAAAATATTAAAAAATACTAAGAAATAATTCAAAGTGTCCCAAAAGAACTTGATATTACAGTCATTATTTAGGCTTATATTTTGCTATATTTAGATGGCTTATAAAAATGCATACTTTGGGGAAGCAGAGCATACACCTCTTCTGGCTCCCAAGATAACATGTATTTGAAATTATTTTGATTTTATATAATTGTTTCCATGTTCCAGGAGATCAGTAACTCACTTGTCAAAACGTTGGGAGGATGCCTCCCTGTGCCGGTTTAGAGGTAAACCGGCAGGAGAAATGGACCCACCACAGGAGAGATTATAAGTCAGAGTTACAATTTAATGGAAGATATTACCATAAATTCANTTCTATGCACTCTTTTTGTGCCAATATAAACATTATTCATTGGATGTAACCTTTTAAGGTGGACATAAAGCTATACAAATTACTCTTTTCTGCCATGATTTCATTCAGTTTTAGTCAATAAATGAGGGAAACATCAAGTTGAAGAAACAATGATCAACAAGAGAGGAAAAAAAAATTAAAAAATCCTGGTTTAATGTAAGTATGTCTTCCAGACTTTCAATTGAAAAATTCAGGTGTTGTATGTGGTAAAGTAGATGAATATCTAAAATAAAATGTCTATGACCTGAAAATAATTATTTCATAATTAGGATTTTTGAGAAACAAATCCTTAAAGAAGATTTTCATTTACTTAGAAAGGTTAATTTTACAATGGTATTTACTGACCTTATATATCTTTATCTGATTGGCGATACCTATATCAATTATTATTCTAGAGGATATCCCTGCTTGTTAAGACATACTAAAATTAACAAGTCTTGGATACTTGAATCTCTACACATTTCTTATTGGAACAAATACGGTGAGGTTTTTTCTCAAGTGCAAATAAATGGACCAGAGCATTGCATACAATACAGAGCACTCAAACCATTTCTTGTTTGTAAAAAGAGTTACAAATGTCACTCATACTAGTTTAATTCAGCATGGGCCGTGATAAACAACTCTTTACCAACCTAAAAGGGAAATATATATACAGTGTGTAGCTTTTCTAGAGAAGACTCATATTACTCCATAATGCTTGAAACATTAATAAGGACTAATCTGCAAATAGTTAAAAAAGTTAAAAATCCCTAAGTTGATACATTTAGTGATATTAATGAGGAAAGAGGACCTACACAGAAAATGAAAAAGCCTATTGCAAGGCACAAATATATAAGATCAGAATTAATGAAAGAGTGCTTAATATTGAAGGATTACAATTTATATTGCACATTAGATTATACATACATGTATTTTTAATGTCTGGAGCAGTGAGATATATCTATCTTTCAAATAAAATGAAATTGGAAGAGCTAGGCTTACCACACTTCACAGGCAAAAGATTCTTCTTCTTCAGCCTTTGTTATACAGCCTGAAAGGAGTAATTGTTCTGAAGACCTCTAGGTCAGCATCTGAAAATATTAATCATGTCTTCTAGATGGCCGAAGGTGAGCAAGTCACCTGGGAGACAAAATGAAGAAATTTGAAAAAAATTATAATGCAGAAGGATTTTTTGCCCTTTTATATGGACTTCATTGTTTTTGAAAGATGTTAGTTTTAATCTTAAAAAACCCAACAAACCAAACATAAATTCTCCATACAAACACAAAAAAGAACAAACAACCAAAGGAGTCAGAAATGCAGTTGTGCAGTGCTCATGAATCTGTAATTGGCAACACAATTGAATCTCAAAGCTGAAAAAGATTTTGGGAATTCTGGGATTACACGGCACAAGGCCAGTGTATGTGGCTCTAGACAGAAACTGGGCATACTTAAAATAGTAGAAGAAAAGCAAGACAATAATAAAACAAGCTGATTTACCTAGCAACAAATCCACAAAAATTATCAAGGTAAAAAAAGTAAATAACTAAAATTGAGACTTCATGGGGAAATCCACAGAATGAATTGTTTTAAAGATGTGGTATAAGTTATAAAATACTTTATTGTCACAGAAGAAAACACAAACCAAACCCAAGTCCAATATTAGGACAAATATAACATTTTTCAGAAATCAAAATTAAAGACTGTTATTTATAAAAAAAGCTGCCTGACTTCAATTAGCTAAACTAATTCTGTTCTATTGGCCTCCTATAATAAATACTGAGAAATATCCATTTTAAGCTATAGTTCATGTGATTTTAGGCTTCTGTCTTATGGTGAGATGAATACTGCTCCACAATCTCCCTTCACATGACACTAATGACAACAGAAGATTATAGGTAGCTTGAGAAAAGTGTCTCCAGATGTAGGCATCTGTATTGTAAACAAGGTTTGCAGGTAGATGGAGAAATTAATTAGATAGACGAATACAACCGCTAGTGACTGAAATATCCCACTGAACATAATACCTGTCTTACTACTCATCAGTGAGATTCTGATGCAAAGATGAACGAGATATCTGAAATCAAAATGCAGTTTTTAAAGAAAAAAATCCAATCCTCTTGCATTTTTCCCAGATGGAAAATATAGCATTCTGCTGGGCAACAACGAAGTCCAATTCTTCCAGTAATTCTAAAGGGAATCCTTAACAAAAAACATCAAACCAAAAAAAAAAAATCAAATTAAACAAAAAGAATTCTCAGAAAATAAAATACAGACTAAAAGAATCTGACGCAAAACTAAATTAAATTATAGAAATAGCAAAGGAAAATCAAAAATGGTAATGACAGATAGTAAAAAAGGTGATTGCATCTTACAAATATTAAATATCATTACTGTGGCACACTCCTAAATGTATTGCTTCACTGACAGCACTGCAGTAAATATTACTTTAAGAAGAATAGAGAGAAGTACTTATAAATGGCTTAAGAAAACATCCTGGTTTGAACTAGAAGCTATTAACATCAGCTAGTGCCAATAACATGATACACATCCCTTCCTCATAACTATTTTTACCACTGTATTCTTATGATTTGTCTCTTGTAAACAGACCCCAAATTCTGTCTTTATAAACACCAAAGATACGATCTAACATCTGTCACAAAATACTCTATCATTTCTGTTAACAAATGAAAGTTTCTAAAAATGTTTACCTGAAAGAACATCCCAGACAGACTCATTCTTTCACAACTACTTTTTCTTTGCCATTTGTGCTGGAGAATCCTAAAGAGGATGGAAATTAAAAAAAAAAAA